>CAUYUJ010008525.1:12500-39600 GCA_963575745.1 Prorocentrum cordatum | reverse complement strand
TCCTCCTCCTCCTCCTCCGCCTCCTCCTCCTCCTCCTCCTCCTCCTCCTCCGCCTCCTCCGGGGGGGCACGCGGTGGACGAGCTCGGCGGGCATGGGCGACATCGACAGGGAGCCGACAGAACACGTGCGCGCCCACCCACGCACACGAACACTGCCCCCGGGCTCCGCGATACCAGCCGCGCGACACAAAAATTCGCGCAGTGCGTACTGTCGGAACCAGCGCGAATTCTTGCAAACGTGCGTCATTCTGTCGCTCTGGAGTCGAACCCCAGGCAGGTCGGCGGGGGCCTCGTTCGCGCCGGGCGGGCGGATACGGCCCATGGGGGGGGAGCGAAGGAGATGCATGTCGGGCCATCAGAGCGGAGAGGGGGTTTTGGAACGACTCCAACCAGCCCTCTGGGCGTAGGTGGTTAAGGGAAGTTCCTCTTCCAACCTCCTTCGTCCCCCTCGGGGAAAGGTTTAATCACTGTTCCCTAGTAGTATACACCCCATCCCCCAGGCGACCGGGAGCCAACCCAGGTCAATGCGGGCACCCCCACCACCATCCCTTGTAACCCAAAAGCAATACAAAACACACTCTGCACCCTCCATCCTTTTTTTATATTAAAAAACATACAAACACACACTCTGCCTCTAGATTCGGAGCATGCGTAGCGAACCCAGTGCGGCCTCCCCCCACCATCCCTGTCAAAAAACAATGCAGAGTACACTTGGCGGCGGCGGCGGCGGCTGCGGCGGGGGCAACGGCTGCGGCGGCTGTGGCGGTGGCGGCGGCGGGGGCGGCGGCGGCGGGGGCGGCGGCGGCGGCGGCGGCGGCAACGGTGGCGGCAGCGACTGCGGCGGCAGCGGTTGCGGCGATTCGGCAGCGGGGGGCAGCGGCGGCGGCGGCGGCGGCGGCGGCGGCGCGGTGGCGGCGGCGGCGGCGGACAGCGGCGGCGGCGGCGGCGGCGCGGCAGCAGCGGCGGCGGGCGGCGGCGGCGGCGGCGGCGGCGGATGCGCCCCCAGTAGCTGCCCATCCGAAGACGACTGCTGCATATACTGCGGTTCGGGCCAGGCTCGGGTGCTACGTATGTGTTGGGAGGGCGGGTGGGGGTGAGCTAGACGGCTTGTGGGCGGGGATGGAGACTCTTGACCCCTCCCCCTACCCCCTCCCTTGGACCTGGACGGGAGGTTTCGCGACGCGTTGGAACGTCCAAAACGGTCTCGGCGAGGAAGCCACAATCATTGGTTTTATTATGGTGTTGGTCCCATTTTGGCCTCCTGAGGGGGGGGCTAATTTACCCCCCCCCCCCCCCCCCCCCTCCAGTGATCGATCTCCTCCTATATGGCCCCAAGAGGCGCCCAGGAGGCCCCAAGAAACTCCGATATGGCCCCAAAATTGCCCCATGTGGCCCCAAGCCCCCAAGAGGCCCCAAGGATGACCACCAATAGGTCCCAAGAGGCCATCCAGAGGCACCCAAGACGCTCCAAGAGGCCTCGGCGAGAATACCAAAATCATTGGTTTTACTGAGGTTTTGGCCACCTGTTGCCCTCCTGGGCGGGGGGCACTACTTCAGATGACTCTGAGAGCGCCTGAGGGAGCCCAAGATGACCTCCAAGATGGCTCAAGATATCCCAGAATGCCTCAATATGGCTCCCACGATGTTCCAAGAGGCCCCAAGACCGCTCCAAGGCGGCTCCAACTGACCAAAGAGCTCCCCCGGGAGGCCCCGAAGAGGCCAAAATCCTTCCAAAACCGTAGGGGACTCAATGTTTTTGGTTTTATCGCCTTTTCGCTTCCGATGGCCATCCGAGGCTTCAAGATGGCTCCAAGAAGGCCCAAGACGGCGCCAAGAGCGCACCAAAGGACCCCAAGAGCGCTTCAAGAGGGCCAAGAGGCGCCCAGGAGGCCCCAACAGGCGCCCAAGAGGCCTCCAATAGGCTCCCAAGAGACCCCTAAGAGACCCCAAGCAGCTTTCCGAGGCACCCAGGACGCTCTGAGAGGCGCCCAGGACCGCCAAGAGGCCCCCAAGACGCTCCAAGAGGCCTCCACTGGGGGACCCTTCCTCTGCGTGCTGCCCACTTTCCTGATCGAGGCAATTCCTCTGGGCATCGTTTCTGGATGGGCTGGTGGGGTTACTTTCTTGGTTGCGACCGCGCTGCAGAGGGCAGGCGGCGAAAGGGGGTCCGGGGCACGGGCCGGCCTAATTAGCTACTAAGCGCCACGCGAGCCGGCCGGGCCAACACTCAGAAGCGGCAGCTGTGGAGCAGTGGGGCTGACTGGCTGGTCTGCAGCGCCCAGGGAAGCTGATGCAACGAGCAAACCTGTGGCAGGGGTGCCAAATAATTAAGAACTGCACGCCGAGGCGCCAGTCCACCACGGTGCACGTGCCATGCCGCGTGCTGAGGAACGCTGCTGGTGAACCGGAAAACGGTGCGTAGCCAGGAACGGGGCTCTGCAAGCACGTTGTGCACAAACGCTGTAGCTAAGAAAGGCCAGGTACTGACTGACCGTGTCGCCAGAGGGCGCCAAGGGCCAGGGCCGCGACAGCGGCATAGACTGTGTATGGGGTTGAAGTACAAGGGTACAGAACCCCTGATCCGTTGGTAGAGGGAAGGAGGGATAGATGGATGTCTTTCCCTCCTGCACGATCAAAGGTCTGATCGATCTGTCCCAATACTTGAGCCCAAACGGCCAGGCGCAGGAGAGGTGAGGATAAGGAGTATATATGAAGGCATCACACGGGTTCTATTCACACACCCCGTCCCGAATCCCGCCCGCGAAGGTAGGACTCGGGAACAAAGGAAAAGAATCCGTCACCCTTTTACTCCTTCAATCCTCAGGTCTGCAGGCAGCTGAGCGCAAAGTCAGTATAGCCTCAGCTGCAAAGTAAGGTAAGAAGGAACACCCTGGGTCCCTATTTCTTCGCCAAGCACGCTTTGGTGCCCCCTCGGTGCGCCCCCCAAAACGCTTCGGCACTCGAGGGCGGGAAAGAATGAGACACGGGTGGGCGGAGAAAGAGGATCTGAGCACGTTATAGCAACTTGTAATCTGCCTCGCCTATGCGAGGCAGGTGTTGCCACCAGCTGTCAGATCATTCTCAACGCAATGGAGTTAGACTGTAAAGAATATGCAATCAAAGGTCGCGTTGATGAACACGATCGTGTTACAACACGCATCAATATATCAAAGCAAATGTCTGGCCAGACGAAAGGTCGCGTTGATGAACACGAGAGTTGCATGTATGTAAATTCTCTATATGGCGACTCCCGTTGGCGTTGCTCCTTAGGAGGCTGCCTTGGCCATCGCAAAAAATGTTTGTATGTGTGGCCACTTGTGTTGTATAGTGAAGTGGCCTAGAAGTATATAATAGCCACCGCTCAAGGCGAACTTGGATTACAATGAAGTTCAAGCCTTTTGAGCGGCGGGCCCTGCGGCCGACTCACTACTTGCTGCCGTTCTCGTAGAACCTGCGGTCCCACATCCTGCGGCCATCGTGCGCCACGTAGCTCGTCGCGAACGCCCCCCAAGATGTCCTCGGGATCCAGTGGCGAAACCACTTGTTGCACTGGATGTCGCGGACGTATACGAACTCGTCGTTATTGAGCGCGATGTAAATCCAGCAGTTGATGTAGTAGCTCCAATGCCTGAGGCCCCAATGACTGTCCTCAAGGTCGTCGCGCCACCAGGCGGCGTAGTCTGTCGTGCGCGCCCTCTTGGCGCGAGGTCTGTAGCTGTCGTCGCTATCCTGCCGCCGCGCTGCAGTGCCGCGCGGCCCCGCGGGCATGTGGCCCGCCGCGCCAGAGGCGCTGGACCGTGCAGCATCGCCAGGGGCAGGGCGCGGCGGCGGCGGATGGCGCGGCTCCATGGCATCATCAGAGTGCTGGGAGTGTGTATCAGGTTCGATCGGATCGGTTCTCATCCCTGAATCAACCCCCCTTCCGTGATCGATTCTCTCTCCCAGGCCGGTGTATGTCGGATCGGCAGAACCCAACAACTCGTGAGCAAGCGCAGCAAGCTTGCGCTGCGTGACTTTCTCACGGGTGCCATCCCCTCTGGGGAGGGCAATCGTGACAAGTCCGCGAGCTTGCCGCGTTTGTCTGTCGAGTCTGCCTTCGTTCAACCACCATTTCTTCCGACCAGCTTGTCCTGTCCTGATGCTGGTCTCGAGGATCTCACATGCATCACGCATGTCGTCCACGTTCCAGGCCTTCTTGCCCACGTTAACGCGAGCGCCTGTCATGCGGTGGTGGAACTTCAAATCATTGAGAAAACGCTGAACGAGATTGGCATATGGATAGTATAGAGGTCTGTCGTCTTCAGCCTCGCCCATCAGTCTGCATTCGTGTGCAGGAGGGCGGCCAGAGTCGACCCACCTCTCATACCTCTTCCTAGAGGAATTTGCCATTCTCCTCAGCGCGTCTTTCTCATTACCTGGAAATGAGCGCCTGCCCGTCATGATGACTTGCGCTCCGTCTCTCAGGTACCTCGTGATGTCGTCCTGGGAGAGCGTCGTCCTGATCCAGTTGGTCAGCTTCTGGAGGTATGCTAGGTCGCTCTGGACGGCGGTACTCTTACCCGTAGCACCTACAGATACGGTGTACTGCCAGCAGATGTCACAAAGGGTACCATCACCTGTAACGATCCCTAGGGATAAGGTGCGATCGCAATTCCGACATCGCGGGATATCATGCTGGATAGCTTCTGGGGCCCCCTCAGTCGTGAGGTGCTCACGAGATCCCCAGCGAGTATCACGACCATGAGCAAGACTGCGGCCGATCTGATCCACGGCATCGCGGTTGATCTCAGCATTCGGTCGGGAAGCGATTGATCTACTCAATCCCTCGATCTCGATCCTAGACAACCTTTCCCCTGGCAGTCCTATGCGCTCTGTCGTGTCGTTGTCCGCATCCTCAGTATCACCATGGCATACGTTCTCAGTGCGGAGACGGCGAGCTTCCTCCTGCAAGGCGGACTCGTTGTCGCCCTCCTCGCGGTTTACTCCCGTCTGCTCGGCTATGATCCGTACCATTGTTTCTTGATCAGGAGCTGCGGATGCAATGCTGCCTGGGTCCTGGGGAATGTCCTGCCCCGCGCCCGGGTCACGTGGCGCGGCAGGTGTTTCCACCGGCTCCGTCCATACGGGGAAGCCTGGATTGCCGAATGTGTTGATGCAATGTGTAAATAGATCGCGCAACGTTTGGAGTGCGGGGTGTTTCTGATGGATAGCATGTTTTGTGAAGCCACGGAGCTCCGCAATACTGTCCAGCAGTATGTTTTGATACACTTTGGAGATCCATTGAAAGACGCCTGTCGTCGACTCCTCGATGGTCTCTGGGCCCAGGTAGTGCACAAACTTTTTGAAAGAAAAAAAAAGCGATCTGCACTGCAAATTGGTAAGTCGCGTGCCCATTTGTGGGTATGATTATAATCCAAGTAATATTTCTCTGCGTTCCACGCTTTGGATCCGAATTGAACGTCGAATTGTAAGTACGACTGTACTCTATCCACCGCAGATCTGTCCACGCCAGCGTGCACCTCAATGATTTGCTTCATCCTTATCATAGGTGAGTCCACCAAAAGCGCCGACACCCAGCGGTATATGCTGTGGTCGTATGATTGTCTGGTCCACCTTGTGTGATCTTCTGGGTCGTAGTCGGGGTGATTGAGGAAGTCTTCTGGCGGGTCAATAACGTTGTCGAGGATGCTCGCGTCGACGTGCTCATCTGCTTGGATCTCTGCTGATAGATCTGCTTTCATATTGTCGTTTGCCGCTTTTTCTTCGGCAGTGAGTGGTATGTTTGATATATCCACAATAACGGTAACCAGAGGTTCGTCAGATTGGCCTGCCGTTTGTTGGGGTCCATCGTCCGCGGGAGCGGTGTCCTCGGCAGGTGTGGCCACCAGCTCTTCGGGATCGGGTGTCCGAGGAGCGGGCCGTCTGGTCTCTGCACGTGGGATACGTGGCTTATAAATGCTCGGCATACCAAGATATGGCAGATCACCATCTGTTTTGTGCTGAAATATTTTGTCACGGCATGAGGATGGTCCTTGCAGGGCAGTATTCATGTGTCGGGTAAATGGCATGTTTGTCGGCACGAATTGGTAAAGCAAAGACAACGCCCTTGAGGGGCATGCTTTTGTCATTGTACCATATGTTTACCCATCGTAAACCGTAGTTGAGGACAGGTGTCTGTACCGCAAAGAACTTGTCAAAGACTCCGAAATGAATGATTGGGCCGTATATGTGGCCCTTGTTCATGAGGACCTTGGTTTTGTGATTGCCCTTGGGGTAGTGATTGTCGTAACGATAACAATTGGTAGATCCCCAATTCTTGGTGACAATGAAGTCACCCATGCGAACATCATTACATGTAGGCCGACGATCCCAATCTTTTTGTGTAATCTTTGATGTAATGGGTCGAAGAGCCTCTCGGCAGTATGACAGAGCAATTAACCATTCTTTATCATCTGCTTTGTGATCGGCGTCGTCGATCATAGCACGGACCATTTGTTCATCCAAGGCGTCGGCTCCAGATATGCGGCCAGCAGGGGTTGCCCCCAGCTGAGGGGCAATCGGTCGCTGAGCCGAAGATGCTGATGCTGACGGCGCCCTTGGCTGCTGATCCATGTCCTGATCCGTGTTGGCTGGTGTAATCCCAGGAGGGTTATCGATGAACTCCTCTCCAGGAAGATAGGCGCAAATTTCGTACTTGCTCAATGGCTGTCTCGCGGCCAATGGCGGGTAGTCCCAGGGAGGGCCCTCCGGCCATATCTGCTGGCCGCGCACGTGGCGTGGTTGAAGACGGCGAATTGCAATGACTGCCGCTGCTGGAACCACGTCCTCTGTCATAATAGCGCCGTGAGCGCCCAACCAAAATCTGCAACCAGCTTTTGTGGCGATCTACATGTTGATCACCAGCTCGACCTCGTTCTTGTAGTGATTGAACTTGTATGACTCTACCGAGGTGTGGGGATTCTTCTGGGCATTGTCTAGATATGTGCTGGAACTGAAGAATGCCTCCGTGCGTTGTGATGGTTTATGATGCTTGTCTCTCTGAGAAGATGGATCGACGTAGCCTGGAATGATCCCTGTCTTGAGGATGTTGCGCCAAGCACGGAGTGTCGTGCCGTGGTGGAGAGATTTCACGTCTGTCCATTGTAGGCTCTCCCAGCCCATATTCCATGGTTTGGAAAGTGGGTTGACGCAACTGTGGCCTCCAACACATCGAATGGCAATAACGCTGTTCCAATCGAAACAGCTGGGATCACCTCCCTCGGGGATTGGTTTGGCGTATATCTCGATCGTATCTTTCTGCGGGTCAATGTGTTTCTGGAACGCACGAAGTATGAAGATCGGGTAATAATCGTTCCAATCGGTATATCCATCTTTCTCACCATCTTTCTTGAAGTGCGACACGGCCGCGTCCATGGATGGTCCGTTGTGGTTTTTGCGTTCGCCGAATTTCCATTAGACCATCTCCTGAAAAGGGTTTCCAATTACTTGGAATCTTCCATTCACGATCTGTTGTCTTCGTCCAAATGTTGATACGTCTATCGTGCAATTGATTGATATAGAACTTTTTGTAGTGGATCTCGTGGCGTAACATCGTCGTGATGTCTTTGCTCATGTATTTGGCTTCTCCTAGCCACTCATCATCAAGTAACCCGGGACCATAACGTACGTCGTCGTAATTTGGTAACGATATCCACTTCCATTCTGGAAAGCACCCAGACTGTGCAATATCAGGGGCGTGAGCAATCACACAATCGTCGTGTTGCAGTTGGTCGTACCATTCGTCGTTTTCCAGGCAGGCGAATCCATTGACCGCGGACGTACCCCGCAATACTGGACAAACGTATGGATGGTCGTCCTTGATGCCTGCTTTTAGCTTCCACTCTCGAATAGTGCATGCGTTATCGAACATCCCGACCTGGCTGATGTCCTCATACATGGAACGCTCGCAGCTGCCCTGCTATGACAATAAATTCATCTCGTGTGGAGAAGATTCCTCTTCGGCAGGAGTCGCCTCCAGCTCCATGGCATCTAGGTCAGTGCCGTCGTCAGGGATCGGTACTGCCTCGGCTTTCGGGAGCTGAACTGCTGGCTGCTGGTCTGCTGGCGTATGGTGTAGGGGTGGTCCAGGAGTCGATGACTTTGGCACGGCTATCGATTGCGGGCCAGGTTGCAGTGGCTCAGGCAATGGGCCTGGTGGTGCTGGCTGTTCCGCATCGGCTGTCGCGCGCCACACGGAAGTCGGAACATCAGGATCGCATCCCAATGCCACGCGATCCAGTGCATTCTGTCTGAAGAATGTTTTGCATGCTTCGATGGTCTGCTCGTTCTCGGCAGCATGGCCGATGCAGTGAGATGTCAACCTGTTGTTTTCTGCAATGAGTCGTGATCTGGTCGCGTTATCGTCACCATCTAATTCGGTATTCCGTTGTAGAAACTGCTCGAACACAACCCAAGTAACAACATGTGCATCTTCAGCCGGTTTAATGGTCTTGGGGTGGAGGAGCTCTTGTTTCTCGACTGAATCCCAGGATGCCCATGCCCCAGGGTAGTCGTTGATCAACAGTAAGAGGTATTGGAATAAGTCGTCGTATGCAAGACTAAATGGATCATTAACAGGGATAGCCTTGTTCGGCTCGCGAGGATCAAGTGCTGGTGTCCGTATCGGAATTCCAGGAATAGGTACGCTTGTGTCGCCTGCGTTAGCAGGCAGTGCTGCCGGCAGCGTACCATCGGCACATGATGCCATCCACGCACAATGAGCCATCTCGCCTGCCGTCTGTGTCATCAGCGTCGTGAGGCTGAGGTCTCTCTCCCATTCATTTGTCATCTTCTCTCTGAATTCGAGAGCCGCCATGATCTCCTTGGCCTGTGTGTGGGCCTGCTCGTCCGCGACGGGAGTCAGCATGGGCGGCCTGAACGGGTACGGCTGAGAGGGCAGTGACTGAATCAAAGCGCAGAAGTTACGATAGCATACTGCGTCGCAGAACTGTGTCGTAAACATCGCCATGTTATGGTTGTTCTGTTTTGCATGCCAAGCCTGTGGGGTAGTTCTATCGTACGCTTCAACCCAGTGGTCTGATGGAAGAACAGTAATACCACGATTTTGCATAATCCTGATCAGATCGTCCGCGTGGTAATCAAAGTTCGGGTGTACGCCCCACTGTGCTGCTTTGCCAGGCCCCATGACCGTGGGGCAGCGGAAATACTGCATCACATCGACAATACGTGATACATCCACTTGTACGTGTACTGGCATGAGCGTCGGGACGCCACCCTCACATTCCATTTTCTGGAGCTCATATACGGCAGTAGGTGCGCGATCTTGGTGTCGACGCATGTCCACGGTGTTCTGTCCGTGGTTGGCACATGCGATGTCATTCGCGCTCCATACCACCATGGCATTGAGGCCCCTGCAATAATGTCGTTGTTTCACATATGCAGGAAAATCATTGGCCCAGTAGTTCCAGATGACCTCGTTTAACTCGCGCCACTTTTTGATAGAGGCATTGTCGCTGTGTAACATGAGGCCTCTGGCCTCGCGGATCGTCTTGATCCTGTTGCGCTGCTCGACGGTGCACTCCCACTGGTTGTTGAGAATAGCTGTGGTACGGCTCTCCTGTGTCTGCGTGCGCTGGTTACGCAGCTCTTCCATACCATAGCGGGTGTCTCCGCCAGCCTCTGGCAATTGAACGCAATCTTCGCCGATCGGCGTGTCGTTCTGTCTGAACCATTCTTTATAATTGCCAAAGGAGAATGCCCACATCATGATGCCGTCGCGGATCATGGTCGGCAAATGCTCGAGGGTAGCGCCGCCCATGTATTCCGCGCGATTGAGGCACGGCATAAATGGCGGTACAAGAGCAACATTTGATACCTTGGCGAGATCTTCTCGCTTCTGTGCATTGTTGAGCTCGTCGATGCCGTGGGTTGGGTCCTTTTTGAGTTTTGCGCTCTTGGCCCCTTTCTTGGGGTGCATAATCCATGTTGAATCGGTGTACAAGTTGGTCCGTTTGCATGCGTGCCCTGATGGACCGAAGGCACGATGCAAGAGCAGTCCCAGATCTTCTTGTACGAGGGAACACCACCCATTATCTGAAAGAAGGGTAGAAACCAAACGACCACCACAGAAAGCGCTGTACTTTGCTTGATCCAGCTCGAGTGGGTCAATATCAGGACCAGGAGTAAGACCAGGGTCGATCTTGTCGGGGGCCTCGCCAAAGAAGACGTCGCTCTCGTTGTATGGTTGCCAACGATAGGTGCTTGTCATATTCTCGTCGTGCTCTGATATTGTCACCCAGCCTTCTGGGCGATCGGATGGTGTTGCCACCGTCTTGGGGTATGATCCGATACCTCCGAAGCCTCCGCGCGCCGTCAGCCATGTGCTGAGCTTGCGGCGAAATTTGCGTGTCTGGTTAATGTCGGAAAATGCTCGCATGTTGGTGACCAAATTATCCTCAACAGTGTGGCCGATGTGTCCAGATGTATCTGATGTCCTGGCTATGCCAGGTGGGCGTGTGGGTAACTTGGCCGTTGCACGCTCAAGTTTAGGAGCATGGCATGGAGTTGTCAATCCATTGCTGTATACATCAGAGGGTGCACAAAGCCCATTTCCATAGTAGTATTTTGTATCCTGAACGCTGTCCTCGGCATACTGTCCCAGTAGTGCACTGCCAATTTTGGACCAATCATTGTGAATCATCATCCACTCCGTCCTCAATATCATCGTCGTAAGGTCCATTGGCGGGGACTTGCGGTGCGCTCCTGGGGTCACTGCGTTCAAATGATCATGTAAACCACGAACACTTTCTTGTGCAGACGGGTTACGATTGAAGAGGCTGGAAAGCATGCACATAGCCCGCATGAATGACAGCCATGGTGCAGCCGTAAACGCGCTGTATTCGTAGTTGGCGTTGCCGCCGACTGATCCACCAGCGTCGCTGATCCAACTCTTGACGTCGGCGGACGCAGAGCGGGCAATTTCTCGAATAGTGGATTCGTCGGGTACGCGGAGATCAAAGTCTGCACTGCGATCAGCGCGCCGCTGATGTACGTATATGTAACCATCATCAGGATCACGAGGGCGACCAGTTTGAGCGTGGTACGTGAAGCCCACGCGGTCGTCCTTGGCGTTCGGGTCGTACTCAGCGTCGCAGCCGATGGGCCAGCCGATGAAGTGGAGCGGCTGTGCCTGATCCATCTCGTGGATGGGGGTATCGGGATTAGAACCGATCTCGCTCATTTTCGCCTCGCACGCGGCGAACAAGACGCCTGTAAGCTTTATAGCTCGAGTCGTAAAATTGCTGCGGCATGAACGTACACTTAGTGTCCTAGACCTCTCTGCATCCTGTGGAGGCGAGGGAGGGTGGCGGGGATGTCTACCGTGCGGGGAACGTGCTCTTGAACGAGGTGTGCGCGGAGCAATAGCTGCAGCTGGTGCACCAATGTGGTACATGCATGCGCGTATGCCCTCGTGATTGGCTTGTCCAACGCACCGAAATCCACATTCTGATCCTACCTCGTCCCATCTTTCTTTTTCTGTAAGTAATATGTTGCATACCTCCGGGCATCCATCCAGTTTTGGAGGTTCCGCAACATGATGTAAACCGTCGGGCCTCCGAGGCCCTCGTAGTGGTTTCCAGGGTTTCTTTGGAGGACATTGTGCCGGAGCAGCGGGAAAGATGAGCGAGTGTTCCAAGAGATCCCTCCAGAGGTCTGCTTTCTTCGGCGCGAAATTTTTGGTCATCATATCTGCGATCTGCTCTTTTGTACCTACGTATTTGAGCTCGATATGTTCGAGTTGGCATGTCTCGCATATCCAATCCAGGTTGATACGATGAGTACGATGAAGATGACGAGGTGCTGGTGCACGTCCCTTTTGGGCAATTTTGATCGCGGCCTGGTTATCCTCGAGGACGATAAGACGCACTTTGGGAGAACTAATCTCCTGAGCCGGTTCTGGATCCACGTGCAATACTGTGCCCTCATGGGATATTGTACGTCTCTTTGGAGGCGTAGGTAACTCCGTTTTTAGCGGTAGTTGCCTACGGCTAGGAGAAGATCCCCGTGTGGGGGGTGCCTTGCGAGGCGATGGCTTATACTTCTTTTTGGCGGCCAACGTCGGACACATCGCCGTGTCGGCGCGTCCCTGGCAGCTCAGGCATGTATTCTTCTCCTTGCATGTGTTGGCAACTCCCACCACGGCTTCCCAGAACGAGAGTAGTGGTAATCCTTCCAGTCGTAGTGCTGAGTCAAGAGCAACGATCTCGGATTCTGTAGATGAATGCGACACAACCGTTTGTTTCTTACATACAGCGTTGACCGGAAAGAACGTATTGGGTCCAACAAGCGCGGCGAGGACGCCGGCAGTGGACTTGGATGATGTAATGCAATCGGCGAACGAGGCGTCAGTGAAAAACATGATGGGTAACTTGTCTGACGAATCACCTATCCATCCGTGTAAACAATGTGTGCGCGTCGTTTTGATGTAGCATATCAATCGATGTAGACGTTTATCACACGTGGTATTCCATTTGGTAATTTCTCTGGCCAGCATACATACTGGATGTAGAAGATCGAAACGACAGCAACGTGCCAGGTAGAGAATCTTCATCAGCACACTCGCCGCGTCCTGGCCAAGGACGCCCTCGTCGGAATAATCGGAATCGGTGAAGGAGGTGTCCTCGATGCCAGGAAATTCGGCGTCAGGTAGGTCATCGTATGTGACTGGTATGGGATCTGTCGTGGTAGATGTCGTGTCGACCGATTTTGCTGGGCTGGATGATCGTGGCCGTGCATTGAGCACGCTAGTAGGTCTGGCGACCGACCCGGAGGATGCAGGCGATTTGGATCGCGAAGTCCTCGGCGAGTCGGATCGTTTCCGACGTGACCCTGGTCCCTGGGCGCGCTTGGAAGCGCATTCCAGGTACCGCTCAATGCACTGGTCGGTAAAACCAAGCATATCATGTCGAATTCCACGAACTTGCTTGGCTGTATTGTGATCTTTCTCATTGTGTACGGGCAACATAGGTCGTATGGTAGACATTCTTTTGTCGAAGATATTCCGCGGTACCTCGTATGCCTGTTGTCCACAGCCAAGATATTGTGAGTATGGAGTAGGTGGATCCGATTCAATACCGCTTTTGCGGATGTAATCCCAGCCAGCTTGTAGATTGTGAGCTGGGCCGGCTAATTTGAAGTCGCCCACGTATACTGAAAGTATCCGCCGACCCCTTGGGGATCATCGGCGCGTGAGATGCCCCCCCCTCCCCAGACCCCTCCCCCGGGAGCCCGGCCCGGTCGATTTGGAGGGGGGGGGGGGGGTCCGGCGCGAGCGGGGGGGGTCCGGGACGAGCGACTCACGGGGCTTTTCCGGGCCCAAGAGGGCCTCAAGACGGGCCAAGAAGCCCCCAAGAGGCCTCCAAGACGGCCCACGAAGGCCCCGAGACGCCAAACGACCGCTCCAAGACGCCCAATATGGCCCCAAGACGGGCCAAGAGGTCTCCAAGACGGCCCCCGAGGTCCCAAACAAGCCTCCCAAGAGGGCCCCAAGAGTCTAAAATTGTTGATTTTCCATAGTGTTTTTCGATGTTTTTTGCTTTTCCGCCTTTTCGGCTTCCCGACGCTCCAAGACGGCCAAAGAGGCCCCAAAGACAGCCCCAAGATGGCCCAAGAGGCCCCCAAGACGGCCTCCAGACGGCCCAAGACGGCCCCAACACGGCCCAAGAGGTCCCCAAGACGGCCCAAGAGGGCTCCAAGACGGCACCAAGAGGGGCCCA
The DNA here is from genome assembly GCA_963575745.1 of Prorocentrum cordatum. Lineage (NCBI taxonomy): Eukaryota > Dinophyceae > Prorocentrales > Prorocentraceae > Prorocentrum > Prorocentrum cordatum. The sequence goes on along the minus strand of CAUYUJ010008525.1, from coordinate 25,825 downwards.
AGAGGGCGACCAAACATGTTGAAACTCTAGCTTTCTGCCCCCAGGAGCCCCAGGGGGCCCCAAGAGTGCCCCAAGAGGCCCCCAGAGGCCCTCACGAGGCCGCCCAGACGCCCCAAGGAACCCCCAAGAAGCACCCCAGAGGCTCCGAAACGGCCCCCAAGTGGCTCCAAAACTCGCGGTGTCGCCGTCCGCTCGGACCCCCCCGCGGAACTGCCCGAGACCCTCTGGCGGTGGCGGCGAACAGACACCAAACAAATATCACTCGCTTTTTCACCCCTTCGCAGCTTCTACTACCCCCAGATTGGCATAAACAAGGGGTCGGCGGTGTGGCGTAAGCCTAAGAATCAGTCCTAGTTTGTTATGTCTCCATACGCATTCCCATCCTGGAGTAGGCTCGAAACCAACGTTTTCTAAGCATGTACGACATTTTCGTTCGCAAAAGACACCTGCGAGAGGGTGTCCGTATAGTGCCAATCGTATCGGCACACTGGATTCTTGCATTTTGACCCGGATGTCGGTTGTCGCCATTTAGGTATGGTAATCCAAGTATCAACTGGATCGATTCGTCCGTCGCCGTATAATAATGCCTGCGTGTAGGCTCCAGGTGCATCACTTTGTTCTCCCGCATAGTGTGGCAATAATGCAGTAGCATCGCAAAGTTTGGAAGCCTCAATATGCGAAGCACTGGAAGCGGCGTCGGGGAATATGGCGGCCAGACCAGTTTCATCTTTGCCTGTATTGCCCTGAACCACCACTCTGCCCTTGAATTTACGTAGATCAGGTGGAAGTTCCTCGTGCTTGACTGAAGATAGCTCCAAGATATTGAAGAAATGAACTTTCGTCCCAGTGCGAATAGCTTGTGACTCAATATCAGCTTTTTCTGCAACAGTCTCCAACATCCACGTTTGTTTATTCTCCAATATCTTGTATTCTTTTCGTAGGGCTTCTTGTGCACGTGGTTATGCGGCAACTTCTTTCTTACTCAGGCTTCTGGTAACTAGGGCCGGGCGTGCCCATGAGGAATCGGGGATTTTGTCTCTGTGTGCCGGTGTGTAGGTCGTCTCACGTCGATAGTGGGTATTGCTACCGACTGGGTGAACTGGCGTATGAGCGGGTTCATGGTCCCAAAGTCGGTTCCTTCATTATCCACAAGTACCAAAGCACGTTCTTCTCCAGCGTGCTGTTGTGGTGTTTGGCGGTAGTACAGTACCGTAGTAATGTCACGTGGCCCACCAGGTAGTTTGGCATACAGTATTTCTTTGTTCGTCACGCCTTTGACGTTTTCGTCACGGATGACGGCGCCATTGTCAGTGTCGTATGTACTCCTTCGTTCCACAGTATTCCATGTTGGTCCGCCGGATGCAGTGGTACGGAAATTGTTGACCTGTTTGTCCTGTCTTGTCCACACTCGTAGTGCAGCTCGGTCACGAATCTCACGAGCTCGTTTAATGTCGTCGGCGTAGTCGATTTCCTTCTTTTGTTGTCCACGAGATAGGGTTTTCCAATGTTCGGGAAGAATGTGATCAGGACGTGTAGTAGTCTGTATACGTGTCTCGCGGCCGCGGACCATCATTTTGCCGTCTGGCGTTATTTTTGGAAGCTCATAGAATCGAACCGTGCCTGTCCACGGCTCGCTTAACTCCCTGTGGTCGTTGGCGCTGACACCATCCCAAACATCGCGAAAGTCACTTTCTCCTTCAAAAGTAGAAGTCGTCTTGAAATATCGTGTCACGTCGAGTTGATCAACAGGTACAGGTATGTTCATGACGTCGTCCGTCGGGATGAACAATTTCTTGCGTGGAGTACGAATATGTCTGATGACGCAATATCCGCGCTGTTCCCAGTTGTCGGGCTCCGGCGCTGGTGCAGCAACTTCAGAGGCCGATGCGTGGATATCAGCGGCGTTGTCTTCCGTTGTCATCATAGACGGGTCATCCCATTCTTTAGGGTAGGAAAGTGGAGGATCGGGCATTGGTTTGTCACCCAAGGGGCGAGAAGTGGATGCCTTGACCTCGTCGTGTGCCTCAGGGTTATGATGTCGTAGAGTACCTTCTTTCACCGGGTAGGTGAACTTGCCATCAGGGATGATGATGTCTTTGACTCTGTGCACGTGACACAGTTCACCATCAGGATTCTTGGCGTATGTAGCCGTGTCCAAGACAAGGTAGTCACCTGACCATCGTCCACCAGAGTGTAAATGGTAACCCATGAATAACCCTTCTCGAGTATTTTCTTTAAACTTCGCAGTCTCGTTGTTAATCTCGGGGTTGAGGCAGTTCCAGAATATCCGATCACCGAGTGGCATGCAGCGCCCGGGAAAGCTTTCACCACAGCGTATTTCATGAGCTGTCTTATCTGCATGCTCCTCATTGAGGGCAGCCACGCCCGTGGATGTATGCACAAAATTGTGTCCACAGCAAAAGGCTTGCATGGCCTCTTTCCACCATTCGTCTCCCAGACCAGACATATGTAACACAGCTCTCGCGCCGAGAATGACAATCTTGACGATGCGCTCGATCATTCCATTCGTTTGCGGACGATGCGGCGTACTCGTGTCGTGTCTCCATCCCAGTTGGCGGCAAGCCTTCTGAAGCTCTCCAGAGTTGTCTGTATAGATATGCTTCACCTCATCGTTCGCGGCGATGAACTGTTGAAAGGATGCCTTTGTGGTAGCTGCGTCTTTGTGTAGTGCTGGGTAGGCCATGAAGATGCCGGTGTATCTGTCTAGGACAACAAGTGCATACTTGTCGCCGTGCTTGTCTGCGGCATCGTCTTTGGCCAGGACGATATGGTCGGCAGTTAAAGCCTCACCAAACTTCTTCGGGACAAGAGCCTCGTAGGCATTATCCTCGTCGGTGGGGTCTGCCGGTGGACGTGGTTTGCGCTGTCGTCGACACGGGGCATTCTGCGCCATCGTACGAGAACAAGTCTCACAGTCAGGGTGTTTTGGGCTGTGGGTCATGTAATGCATCGGGTCAATCGGCTTCTTCTGTCTGTTTGGAAGAACGCGATCATTGTCGTTGTGCATTCGTGTGAGGGTCTCCGTCGTTAAGTTGTTATCTGCTTGAGCTATATCTGCTAGCCCCCCGCATTTTGGAAGAGGACATTGCGTATGAGACGTAGGCGAGTCGGTGGGTGTGCCCACGTTAGGCTCGTCTTTGTTTGTGTCGGAAGGTTCTTCGACCGTGGTGGTCCGTGCTCCTCCTCCCTCTCCGACATGTGGTTTCTTGGGGCAGGTACCTATGTGGGGCCGTAGCTCATCTGCAGTTGTTGACTGCTCTGTAGTTTTGCAGCACCAACAAATGTCGTTGCAGCGGGCGGATGAACGCTTGCGCTGACGACGTCGGGGTGCTGACGAAGTGCATGGACGTGGTGGTGGTATCAGTGTCAGGTCGTCGAGTCGTAATTCTGGAGCTCTATTGTTGACTGGAATCTTATACCATTGGCCCCCCGGATCCTGAAGCAAGTAGCCCAGCTCAGGATCCCAAAGCTGCCGAAAGCCATCAACCTCGATCAATTTCCCAAATGATAGTAGAGATGGGCAGTCTGGCAAGGCAAGGGCTGAACTGTGTAAGCCAACCTCGGGTAGCCGTATGTCGTAGTGCTCGTTGACAGTACGATCACCATAGGCGGTTTCCAGAATATGCTCTTCGCGAATAGATATGCGATCCGATTCGGTCTGCGTCAGTTCGTGTTTTCCCTGAATATGATGAGCAGAACCACTGTCGAGAACCCAAGATCGTGTCAATGCAGCAGTCGAGCGTGGTGGGTCGACTTGCATCGCCGTTGTCTTCGTCTGGGCTGTCTTTGATGACTGCTTAACAGTGTCGTCATATTTTCGGATCGCAGTTGGTGTGGCCACCGACTCTTTATTGTGTCGGTAGTCGTATAGGTCGTCGTACCATAGCTGTGCCTCTTTTTGACATTCTCGTAGGGCGTCCGCACTTTGATCCCACCATCGTTGTGGTAACGGGCCTGGTACATTGACGATGTCACCCTCATTCGGCATCTCCTTGCATTTGCCCAATCTGGCCCTGCCAGATACGGTATGTAAGTAGTATTCCACGTTACGTGTGTCGAAGCGTATCCGACGGCGTGGTTTGGTAGATGTCGTAGTGACCTTAGTGTTGGCCATGAGGGTCTTGTCACGGATGACGTAACTGCGGTCGGAACGGCGTGAACGTCGATAGTTGGCAAGAGAACGTGCTCTGGCGTGGGGAGAGCCACGGGACGAACCATGGCTCGGGGAACGTCTGCCACGTCCTTTGTCACTACCATATGATATATCACGGCCGCGTGGGCTGCCGCGTCCGCCGCCACGGTCGTCTCGTCCTCGGGAGGTAAATCTCGAAGATCTGTCGTATCGACTTCTCGATTGACTGCAAGAGTCTGGGGACCTCCTGGATGTTGAACGAGATCGGTCGTATTGGCGTCGGTTGTCACGTCCATGGCGTGAGTCGCTTGCGTAGCGGAACCCCCCGCGTTGTGAAGAACGCTGGCTTCCTGATCCGCGGGATGGTGATCGGCCACGGCTATCCTGACTGGAGGTCCGTGGTCGACTCGGGCTTCGCTCGGGAGTCTTCGCACCAGGTGTAAGATGAGCGTAGTTGCATTTGTCGCCCCTTGGGCACTTATTCTGTGCGAAATCTTTACACTGTGCGACGTGTGGAAAGTTGCACTTGTCGCCTCTGGTACATGTGTTGCGCTTGGCGAACTCGAAGCAAAAGGGCTTCGATGCTGGCTTCTTGTGATTCGCAGTAGTTGACACGCTGCGGCGGGAGTTGCCACCAGCTGTCGATGCTCTGGAAGATGTGTTGTTATTCCAATCCCTGGAATATGTATGCAAAGCCTTGCACCGTTCACCATTGCGACAATTGCCTTTCTTCCAGGCAGCGCACACGTTGACTTGAGAACGTGTCTCATGTTCGTACCGTAACTTATTTTGATTATTCTCCAATTGTTTGAGCTCCAGTACGTCCAGGACGCGCTGCCGGAGCCAATCATAGGTACGATTCGGGTCGCTGATCTTCATGCGCTGGTACTCGTACATGTCTTGTTTCATCCATGCATGTCTCCGAATCTGCGTACGAAACAGAGATTCCAAGATCTTTGGATCGGGTGCTTCTCGGCACTCCAAGAGTAAAGCGTCCCAGTCAGTAATAACACGTTGCAAACCGTCATCTCTCATCCTCAGTTCTTTAAGGCGCTCGAAGTCATGCAGGTCGTCATCAACCTCTGTCACTTTGTAGGACTGCAGGATGTGCCAGTAGATCTGGCGTCCTTTCAGCATGCGTCCTGATTTGTGCTCTCCGGTTTCGATGAGCCTGATTTGGTAGCGCAAGTCTGAGGATAAGATGTCGCTCAGAGCGGTAGCGAGTTTGCAATCGATGCTCTCAAAGTCTCCACTGTCTTGTAAGTCCTCGAATGTACACTCGGGCTGTTCAGCCACGCATAGGAAGGCATATGCTTTGGATGGTCGCCCTGAGGCGGCCCCAAAGTTCTTCCGTACCTTTTGCTGCCACTCGAGCAGCTGCGTGATCTTAGGCAAGACAGGGACTCGGACGGTGTCTGACTCCTTGATAGGAGTTGTAGTTTGGACCGAAACCGCAGACAGTGGTTGCGAGGGTATCGGTACACCGTCAGCAGTCGGTTCTGTGCGCACAGGAGACACATGGCGTGTCTGCGCAGAAGCTGCCGCGGAGGCTGCTCCTGGTGACGTGCGTCGTTGTTGTCCTGCAGAGGCTTGTGGTGCTTCGGCGGACGCTGCCGTCGGCCTGTGCAGGTCGGTTGCAGGTCGAAGGTGGAGATTGGTGTCGTTAGTATGGTCGATCAGCTGGTTCGTCCAGCTCGTCATGTCTTCGTGTATTTGGGCCACCTTCTGGCGTGTGTACTCATCAGTATCCCGAGAACGTTGTGAGCACCGATCAAGTCGTTGCTCGTATGCTCGGAGACGGGCGCTTTGCGCCTCCAGCTCGCTTTCCAGACGTGCGAGGTGCCCCTCAACACGTGCCTTCTCAGTATCTCTCTCACGAATAACCTGGGAGAGCTCCAACTGCGTGTGGTCCGCCGCCTTCTCGACCCCCTGCAACCTGTCAGTGAGGCGGGCGAAATCGTAAACCGTGGGAGGAGAATCCAGCTGGCCAGTCTGGGCTCGTCCGACACGCAACTCTGCCAGGGCGTCCTGTACATCAGGAAAACGCTGCTCGATTTCAGAGATCCGGTTAGCGAGTGGCTGCGCGACAGCGTTGGTCGCATCAAGCCTTTGAGTGATGACTCTCTCAATACGCTGCAACATGTCGATCAGGTTCGACGAGTTAGTGTGTGTGCTTCGTTGCGAAGCGTCGCCGTAGTGTGGTCTATGTAGGATCGAAGATCATTGATCTGAGACTGAACGTCGCCAAGGTCGGGGGCCTCGGCTGGTGTTGGTCGGTTGCGGAGCTGGTCGTGGATCTCATCGTGTAAGATCCTGACTGCTGAAACGCCTGTGTCGCGTACGAGCACAAGCTGTTGCTCCATCTGCGCGAGGTAGTTGCGCAGGTTCTCGACCATCGCCGTTCGTTCACCTGAGTGTGACACCTCACGATCAACCTGGTACTGCAGTTCACCTATGATGCGTCGATCTTCGGCGATCCTGGAATCAATGATCCCCAAGGCGCCGTCCAGATCGTGGCGCATGGCTGCAGTATCGGCGGCGTTCGTCTGAACGCTCTGCAGTAGTCCAGAGTATTGCCTGGACACAAAGGTTTCAACCTGGTCTCTGAGCTCAGCTATTTCACCTGCGGCGGGCGTTTCCGCCAGCTGGTCGTCTGAGATGGAAAGGTGGGGAGCGTCAGCTTCCCTGTGCCCCCCTGTCACGGGGAGTGCATGGCCTCTGAGAGGCAGTACGCGGGCTCGACCTACTCTCGCCGTATGGGCCTGGGCCCCACGACGGTTGCGCGCGGACGAGCTGCGACTCGGACCATGTGTGTGTGGTGTCTCATCCGATGATACCTTGGGATACTGCGTCTGCGGCTGTGCCGCCACTGGTCTACTGAGTTCCTCGAAGGTGGCTACGTGCTCCGCAACAGGAACGGTCGCAGGGCTGGGGGTACCAGCACCTGAGGTCCATCGGCGGTTAGCGCGAAAGCGCCCTGGAGTATCAGGACCGGTGATGCTTTCGCCTGACGCAGTTGGGATTGCTCCCGACTGAGGAGGAGATGGAGGATCGAAGGTAGGCGTGTGAAACTCCTTCCTTCCTGTTTCTACTCCTTCTCCTGTCCCCCCGCGGGCGGCGCTGCGGTGAAGTTCAGCAGCTAGCCGCGCCTCGGGTCCGTCGGAGCTGGGGGGGGGTACCTGGGACACCAACACAGTCCGCACTAAGGCTCTCCAACTCATCACCGAGCCGTCGCGCCGTCGGAGAGCTCGGACGCGAGGCCCCGATGGACCCCTTGCAGCGCATGCGCCGCTTGGGTTCCATCGAGGCCGCGTGCGAGGTCGCGACGCGGGGTTCGATGAACGGTGAGCTTTAAAGGGCTGATAACCTGTGCATGGGGTTGAAGTACAAGGGTACAGAACCCCTGATCCGCTGGTAGAGGGAAGGAGGGATAGATGGATGTCTTTCCCTCCTGCACGATCAAAGGTCCGATCGATCTGTCCCAATACCTGAGCCCAAACGGCCAGGCGCAGGAGAGGTGAGGATAAGGAGTATATATGAGGGTATTACACGGGTTCTATTCACATAGACCTGCCTGGTAGGCTGGGACGGGTCGCGGGGGAAACACGGCGTCTGCTGAAGGCTGGGCCACTCCGCGACGCATCACGAGTACCCTGTGGAAGGCGCCAGTCCCGAGCAACAACACTGGGATGGACCCGGCCCGGAGGGCGACTGCACCTGAGGGCCTGGCCCAGGGTCACGACGTGAACGCCGTTGAGAGCCGCGTATTGCGCGGACAGCAGGGCAGACTGGCGGGAATGGACATCGCCAGTGTAGCAGGAGATGGACGGGCACCAGGGGACGTCAGCGCCAGGGGGCGGCAACCCATATGACGATGCGGGGCCGCGGGGTCATGTAGCTAGCCGCCGTGCCCTTGTGGGACCCTCGTATGGTGGGGGCGGTGGGTACTGACATCACCAGCCGGCCAGGTTGAGGGGGCCCACCGGGGACTGCAGGTGCCAGGGGACAGCCGGTGGCCCGGCGAGGGGGAGCGAGCCCGCGTGAACGCGTGGCCGAGGGCAGTCCCGTCCGTGTGTCTCGGACAAATGGCGGTGCCATCCCGTCCGTGGGAGAGGGGAGAGGGAGAGAGGCGGGGGCCAGGGAGCGGCTGACAGCCGCACGGATTCGTATGTAAGTCCACGTCCAGTGGAACGTGTGGGGACGCTCACTGCTCGCAGAGGGGGCACTGGACGGTGAACAGATTCTCAGAACATGTCACCATACGTGCCAGGGCTGTGCTGCCCTCGAGCATCCCCTCACCAGGACGTTGCCTGAGTTGTGCTGCCCATCGGGCACCTGTCTACTGCTGGTAGGGTTGCGCGAAGCGTCTAGAATTGGGGAGGCCTCAGGGGGTGTCATTGGAGGTCGAGGGAGCCCCCAAGGGATCCTTAGAGGTTTTGCGGAGGAGGGGAAACTGCGAGCGAGGATGCGGAGGAAGGAGGCAGGTGGAAGGTCTGTAGCTTGGTGTGCCTGTGGGCGGGGAAGAGTTTACTCCAAGTGTGCAAGGCTTTCAGGGTGCGCAGGGGGGGCTCCTGGGTGCGAGACCGGTGGCGGAGTGAGAGAAGGAGGAGGAAGAGAAGGAGGGCGGAGGAGGGCCGCGGAGGTGTACAGTGGGGAGGCGGGAGGAGGAGGAGGAGGAGGAGGAGGAGGAGGAGGAGGAGGAGGAGGAGGAGGAGGAGGAGGAGAGGTCGTGGAGGAGAGGGCGAACATGAGGATGAGGATGAGGAGGAGGAAGAGGTGGAGAGGGCGAACATGAGGATGAGGAGGCGGGAGGAGAAGGAGGAGGAGGAGGAGGAGGAGGACCAATGTCCACCGACCCCGCTTGCAGGGGGTGACAAGGCGTTCCAGACAATTGGCTGTCCCCCTCCCCCTTTCCCCCTCCCCTGTGGGCCCAACATCTCGTGAGAGGGGCGGGGGCTGGGGGGATGGGGGGCACTGGGACTCATCGGTGGCAATTCATGGGAGCCTCCCATACCATTTTGTCGGTTCTTGCGAATCGACGCTAATCGACGCTAGTCGACGCGAAATCGACGCTAATAGACGCTAGCCGATGCTAAAGCGGCGCTATCCCATCGACTCCCAGACGCTAGCCGACGCTAAAGACGGAATTAAAAGAGTACGCCAGGCCCCTATGAATTGCTACCGAAGGACTCCATCAACGCGCCCCCAAGGCCTCGGGAGCAAATCTATACTCCGTGGCCTCCAGGATGCTATCCGCCGGCCCCCTTGTGGGGCCACCAGGCTGTAGGCGCGGGTTCGCAGTTTCCTGTACCAGTTGTAGCTTGTAGTTTCCAGTGTTACAGTTCTGCTTCTTGCTGGTTACTGTAACTAGTTGACTTATTGCTGGTTACTGTAACTAGTTGATTGACCGCGCGAGGGGGGGGGAGGCCCAAACCGGCTTTTTAGCACCCCCTGGGCGCGTTGTCTGAATTGCTGGGGGGGCTCGAAATCGACACCCCTCACGCAGATCCGCGGGGTCAGGGTCCAAAAACACAGGGATTTGCCACATTTCTGAAATTCGGTGCCACCCCTCACGCAGATCCGCGGGGTCAGGGTCCAAAAACACAGGGGATTTGCCACATTTCTGAAATTCGGTGCCACCCCTCACGCAGATCCGCGGGGTCAGGGTCCAAAAACACAGGGGATTTGCCACATTTCTGAAATTCGGTGCCACCCCTCACGCAGATCCGCGGGGTCAGGGTCCAAAAACACATGGGATTTGCCACATTTCTGAAATTCGGTGCCACCCCTCACGCAGATCCGCGGGGTCAGGGTCCAAAAACACATGGGATTTGCCACATTTCTGAAATTCGGTGCCACCCCTCACGCAGATCCGCGGGGTCAGGGTCCAAAAACACATGGGATTTGCCACATTTCTGAAATTCGGTGCCACCCCTCACGCAGATCCGCGGGGTCAGGGTCCAAAAACACATGGGATTTGCCACATTTCTGAAATTCGGTGCCACCCCTCACGCAGATCCGCGGGGTCAGGGTCCAAAAACACAGGGGATTTGCCACATTTCTGAAATTCGGTGCCACCCCTCACGCAGATCCGCGGGGTCAGGGTCCAAAAACACATGAGATTTGCCACATTTCTGAAATTCGGTGCCACCCCTCACGCAGATCCGCGGGGTCAGGGTCCAAAAACACAGGGGATTTGCCACATTTCTGAAATTCGGTGCCACCCCTCACGCAGATCCGCGGGGTCAGGGTCCAAAAACACATGGGATTTGCCACATTTCTGAAATTCGGTGCCACCCCTCACGCAGATCCGCGGGGTCAGGGTCCAAAAACACAGGGGATTTGCCATATTTCTGAAATTCGGTGCCACCCTTCACGCACATCCATCGCAAGGCGTGGCAACCCAAACTGCGAGAACTCCCTCGGCCCTTTAATCGCAAGGTGTGGTAACCAAGCCCGTAAACCATACACGTCTTACCAATCGCCAGGTGTGGTAACCCCTCTTGTGATCAGTTGGTTTTGCTGATTGCGAATCGGCTTCGCATGAAGTTTCGATACTGCTTCACGACAGCGCCTAGGCCTCATGACTTAGCTCTTCCATGGCCCATTCTCCGAGAGAGGGGGCCGGCGGCAGGGGGCGAAGCCCTTACGGATAAGCATAGAGCTGGCCCAAGCTGGGCTCCAACACGCCGAGGAGTCCTCAAAGACGGCCTGGATGGTCTCAATTCTGCCCAAGAGACCCCACAGACGCCCCAAGAGGGCTCCAAGACGATCCGCGAGAGGGCCCCAAGAAGCAACAATCGTCCACATGCTCGCTGGAAACGTATGCTTTTAGCATATTCGCACTGTTGGTCATAACAGCGTCCAAGACGGCTCAAGAGGCCCCCGAGATCGCTCCAAAACGGCCCAAGAACCCCCCCAAGAGGGCCCCAAGACGGCCGAAGCGGGTCGCAAGATGGCCCAGGAGGCGCCCACGATGGCCCAAGAGATACACAACGGGGCCCCACGAAGGGCCCAATAGAGGCAACTCGAAGTGACATTCCGAGTTCTACAAAGAAGCCCCGAGACCGCCAGCAAGCGCCCAAGAGACTCTCAAGAGGCCCGAAGAGGCGAGGAGGAGGAGGAGGAGGAGGAGGAGGAGGAGGAGGAGGAGGAGGAGGGGGAGGAGTAGGGAGGAGGAGGAGGAGGAGGGAGGAGGAGGAGGAGGAGGAGGAGGAGGAGGAGGAGGAGGAGGAGTAGGAGGAGGAGGAGGAGGAGGAGGAGGAGGAGGAGAGGAGGAGGAGGAGGAGGAGGAGGAGGAGGAGGAGGGGGAGGAGAGGAGGAGGGGGAGGAGGAGGAGATAGAGGAGGAGAAGGAGGAAGATGGAGGAGGTGATGGAGGAGGAGGAGGAGGAGGAGGAGGCGGAGGCGGAGGAGGAGGAAGGGAAGGACGACCAGGAGGAGGAGGTGATGGAGGAGGAGGTGATGGAGGAGGAGGAGGAGGAGGACCCCGAAGAGGTCCAGAAGGAAGCCTCCAGAGGGTCCCCCGAGAGGCCCCCCCAAAGGGGCCCCAGCCGTGGACGTCCTTGCCTCTTCCGGGGGGGTCGTCGGAAGGCTTTGCGGATGCCACGACAGTGGACACCCTAACAGTCCTACAGTCGGGGCCTTGACCTAAGGAACCTTAAATAAGGAACGAGGTTTTCCATAAGTTAAACTTCGATTCCCCATCGAAGCCCTAAGCAAAACCAAAGACGAACTGCAAAACAACTAAGGAACACCGAGCCCCTCCCCAACGAAAAGGGCTCCTTGTTTAGCGCCCCGACTGTATCATTGAATTCAAAATGTGTTGAACGTGTCGGAACAATGTCTAAACATGTTTTAAGCACGTGTTCTACCTATTGATAAAGCATGTTCACACATGCTTCAGACATCTGGAGATGATCTGGCAGCATGCTTCCTCTCCATTTGATTGTCCTCCGCAGCGGAAGGCGTATACGTAAGCCTTTGAAAGTAAATCGAGGAAGCATCAACGATGTGGCATAAAACCTTCCCTCCAAGTTCCCTCTTCACATGTCACTGCAAGATGTTCATTACGGGAAGAGGCTCATTGGAAGACAGCCGTTCGAGAATCCTCAACCGTGCCAAAAACCAATGCCTGCGACTTCAGCGCCGCGAGTCAACGTGACTGTTGAGTCCTAATATTCCTAAACCGTGCAAGAACACTTTTTCTTCTTCAACGCAACGAATCAGCGTGACTGTTGCGTCCTGAAAACGATCAATCGTGCCAGAACACAACTCCTGGAACTTCAACCATACGAACACTTGAAACTGGTACAAACACTTACAACTGATGCGCGCGTCGCGAGGGCGGGAGGCACGCGTGCAAGAGGAGGACCGCCCTCCATCCCGAAACTACTGCAAGCACTGCAGACAAAAAGTGCGCGGCGCTCATGCGAAAACCGCATTTTGAAAACGACTGGCCGTCCATCCGTCAAACCCTGATCGGGCGTTGGCAGAACTGAGTTTAGTGGAACCTGGTTTAGTGATTTGTACCGGGGGCGCCCCCCCGTCCCATTTCCACTTACCAGAACTGCCGTCACCCGAAAAGCACCACTTATGGCAAACATGGTTTAGTGAATCTGGCCAATTGAGGGGCCCCAGGGCCCTACCACTAACCGGGTCCCCTTACCCGGGGTCCTGGCTATACCCGACCTGAATCAAGGGCTCCCAACTTCGCGCTTCGCGCTGCGCGAAGCGCGAAGTGCGAATAACTTCGCGCTTTCGCGCCGCCTCCCAGGGATTCCCAGGGGAGAAGAGGCGGATGAGGAGGAATCGGAGCCGAAGCGCGAAGCGCGAATAACTTCGCGCCCTCGAGGGCGCCCTTGGCGATGGGGCCGCTTGGGCGAAGATCCGCACTTTTTTGAGAGCCGCCCGCCCTCCATCCGCAACGCTGCTGCGACTGTCGGCTTCCAAGGTCGACACGACACGAAGAGACCTCGGCCGACACGCCCGGCCCGCCCTGCCGACACGCCTGGAGGTGCGGCAGGGAGGAGCTGTTCAAAGAGGGCCCTTGGGAGGGAAAGGAACAAATACAGTCGGCCTTGACTGGAGAGGGCACGCGAGAGGACACAAGACCCTTCCGAGGGCCACATCGCCATGGGAGTGTAGGAAGGCACGCGTCGCGAGGCACAGGA
>CAUYUJ010008525.1:0-7500 GCA_963575745.1 Prorocentrum cordatum | reverse complement strand
CCGACCCTGCGAATCGCCCCCGGCACCTTGTGGTTTGTTCTGGTACCGCGTGGATCGCTGAACGATCTCCGTTCCTGGGAACCCTGGAGGCTCTCGACCCCGTCTTTCATATTGGTTTCAAGCCGAGGGTTCATTCCCATGGGTCCTCGGACCCGAAGCGGACGCCTGGGGCGCGATACAGAAGCCTCCATAAAGCCCCGAGAGACTCCAAAGATACGATTTAGGCCTCGGCGGGCCCAAAAATACCCCCAAGGCAGCTTCCGACGGCGCCGAACGGGCCATGGACGCGCCAAGATGGCCAACGCGGCCCCCGAGAGGCACGCAAAAGATTCCCGAGAGCTTCCCCGTAAGCTCCCACGAGGTCCCCATGAAGTTCCCAGGAATCACAGAGGACGGCCAAAGAGCCCCCGCGAGATTCTCCCAGGGGCTGCCGCAACGCAGCGGGACGTGACGATTCGCCGCAAGCGCGCTCGATCACGCCACGCGCAGCGAAGCATGAACCCGCAAACGATATTTCAGGCGCCCCTGCGAGCCCCTCGCCGTCGATGTCTAGCAATCGCGCAGTAGCCAAGTGGCTAGTAAGGCGGTCGACGCGTCGCGTCGGGCAGCTCTGCGCGCCGCAGCGTGCGCGCGGAATGTCCCGCCAGCGCCGCGGGCGTAAATGGCCCACGTTGCCGGCGCGGCGGCAAACAGCAGGCGGCCCCGTCGCGCGGAACTGGCCCCCAAACTCCACAAGGCTCGGCGGCACTCGCCCAGGCGACAGCGCCCGGGCGGCAGCGCTCACGCCGCCCACCTTGCAGCTAGCAGCTGACGTGCCGCTTGAACGACGCCAGGGGACCCCTCGAAACCTTGACGTCGGGCCCCTAGCAGGCCCGCGGTTGCCAGCCCTGCCAGCCCCGACTGCTTCACGTAGACATCGCAGGTCGTCGCCGGCAAATCGGATGGGCTGGAAGGCCGTCACGTCGACCGTCTCCTCGACCCTGGACGCCGCCCCGGCGCCCCGCTCCCCCTGCTTCGCAGGCGCGCAGGGCGGCTGCCCCGCCGCCGCGGCGGCGTCGAAGCGCGCGCCGCAGATGAAGCTGCTCCCGCGACGGCGACGCCGTCGGCGCCGGCCGCGGGCGAAGACGGCGTTGCCTCCCCGGCCGCGAGCGGGGACGGCGCGGCCTCCGCGGCGCCCTTCGTCGCCCTGAGGGCGTTCTCCACGCGGCCGTCGCCTGCAGGATCGCGATTCGTCGCGCCCAGAATCTTCTCGCAGTGCGCGATGTTCGCCGCCGCGCGCGCGAGCCAGCTTCCCGGCGCCGCAGTGGATCCGCCGCTGCTCCGAGGCCGCCCCCGCGCAGACGAAGCCGATGGGAATGCAGACGAGCGCCCCGGGCTGCAACGTCACCCGCCACATTTTCGCCCCCGCGTCGACGAGAGGCCTGATGTTGGCAAGCTCGCCGATGGGCTCCGCCAGCTCTGGCGCCGCGGCCACGCTTTCGAAGACCTGCGGGGCCGCCTGTGGCGCGAGCTCGAGCTCGATGAGAAAGTGCTCGCACTGCCCTGAGCACGATATCTTAAAGCACGCCGCGCAGTGCGGCGCGGAGATCGCCCGCCGCGCGCGCGGCGCCAATCCGATGAGCCACGCCTGCGAGTCGAAATTCCCCCCAGGAATAGACGCCGGGCAGATGTCTAGCTCGGGGCCCAGTGGAACCACGCCCCCGATCGCGTCCGAGACGGACTGCCTGCAGTTCTCGGCGAACGCGGTCTGCGCCGCGCCCGAAGCGGCCGCCGACTCGATCCTCGGACGCCCGCGGAACAGCGGAGCCGACGCCCCCCGCCCCCCTCCCCCCTCGAACCCTTCACCCCCCAATCGGCCGACGGGGGGGGAGGCAGGGCGCGGCAGTGCCCCGCGCTCCCCGGGTCGTGTGCTGCGAAGCGAAAGCCGCGGCCGCCCGCTGGAGCTCCGCGCCCCCGCCACGGCCGGCTGCGCTTGCTCTGGCATCTGCCGCGCGGAGGGCTTGTCCTGGTCGAAGTGGCCCGGGCACTCCTGCACCTCCAAGACCTCCGCGCCCGCGTGCTCCGCCGCGCAGATGGCCAGGCTGGGGCCGCTCCTGCTGCCCCGAGACCGCGCGCCCGAGATCACGCGGGCTGCCTCCTGAGCCCGCTGCCTGATGGCAGCGATTTCTGCCCTCGCCGCCTCCTGCTCCTTTCATCCGTTATTCCTTCAACGCCCGGGTGGCTTCGGCCTCGACGCGGCCCTGCACATCCCCCTTCCGTCTCGATGGCCCCAGCCGCTCTCATCCTGGCGAGGGCGAACACGGCGAACGCCGCCTCGACGTGGGAGACGCAGGCGCGGAACTCCTGCCCGCCCACTTCGAACGCGGAATTTGGGACGACGCCTGGGAGGGCCATATCCAGCAGCTCGCACTCCTGGAACTCCCTGTCCAGACCGCCAGTCCAGAACGCGTACTTCCGCAGTTCTTTCCATTGCAAGAACGACGAACGGACAACACGCACCCTTAATTACCCATGGTAGGGGGGTCGTTGGAAGGAGGACTGGCTATGGGCATGGGTGCGGGCTGTCGGACCCTGGGGAACGCTCCCGTTCGAGCGGGGACCCCCACCCGACAACACGCCCCCATAGCCCTCTCCGACCCCCCTATGGGTATGGGTGTGTGCTGTTGTTTCGTCAAAGAACTCGCGAGTGGCCATCCGCTATACCTCCTCCGCCCGGTCATGCGCAACCTCGGCCTCGCTCGCGCGGCCCGCGCCGGCGCCGCCCGCCCCGTCGCCGACCTCCCGGGGGCTCTCCACTTGGCGATGTTCAAGCCCGCGTTCTTTCTTTCTTTTGCTAAGCCTAGAACACGAACAGTGTTGGCCGATTGTACATGCCACGGTTGAAATACAGAGCTGCGCGGTCAACGGGATGGAGAAAGCTGACGGAAGCAAGAACTACATTCTAAACATCACGAAGCCCGCGTTCCCCCCCGAAAGACGCCGCGCCACCTCCAATCAGCTGGCCGCGGGCAAGACCCGACGCAGGCCCCGCAACCGTCGCCGCCACCACCACCGCCACCGGCTCTGCGGTTTGGGGCCCACCTCGCCCGAGACCTCTCCCTCCTCCCTCCTCCCTCCTCCCTCCCTCCTCCCTCCTCCCTCCTCCAGAACGGAGCGCCCAGTGTCCGGAGTGCCCCCCTAGAACCGCGCGCGGGGAGGCGAGGGCGGGGGGGCCAGGGGGGGTCACCTGCGGCCAGCGAGCCTCGCGCTGGAACTGCAGCACGAGGTCGGCGGCCCGGAGGTGCGACGGCTGTTCCGTCCACGCCGTGGCCGCCGCCCTGCCTGTCTTCGCGGCGCCCAGCAGTCTGGTCGAAGCGATCTGGCTATCCTTCTCGTCTTTCCCGAAAGCCCGCGCCTTGGCCGAACCTGCATCCTCGCTGCCCCCCGAAACGGCGGCCCCCGCGCACGCCCTGGTCCTCTTGTGGTTGCCGGCGGCCGCGCCAACCTCTTCGACACCGATGGCCTCCTCGCCCACCGGCTTTTTACAGGCGGCCGCGCCTTTGGAAACCATTGACAAGAAACCGTCCAGGAGCGACACGTCCTGACGAAGAACGCGCCGCTCCAGCATGGCACGGTACTCCTCGGACGGCTTAACACGCTGCTTGTTGCTCTCCACGGCTTGGTTGTCCTCGTGCTGCTCACGCCCCCGCGTTTTTGCGGCGCTCCGCGCTGGGGACGTACAGCTGGAATCTCCTGCGGGGCCCGCCGCGGTCCCTCTCGATGTTCCCAAGTAGCGACAGTGCGCGCCAGAGGGCAAACACAACCTCCGTCCAACTTCCTTCCTCAGCACCCCCCGAACGGGGACCCCAGAAAAGGGCAATTTGGCAAGCGACCTGGCGAACGCAACCCTCCCCGACGGGTGCGGTACTGCAGTGCCAGAAAGGAGACCCCAACATGGAAATCTTCGGACGGGTCAAGGAATATGTACATATCCATGACAATGCCGCTGTGGCGTCATTCGCGCAGTTTGGAGCCGGACACTCACCCCCTTCTTATTTAGGGGAAAATAAACCTACCTCGCTTTTGACCACCCTCGCTTCCAAGAAATACCAAACGATGCCAAATTGCAGCCTGTACTGGTCAGGCCGCTTGACGAGGAGGCGCGTGGTATGGCTTGGTTTTGCCTGGAAGCGAAAGCGGGGTAGGTAATTCACGCTCTGATTATTTCCAATCCCCCGTCCTGCACCCTCGATTCCCATCTGCCTCCATCTTCGCTCCCCCCGACTCCAGGTCATCGACTCTGCGTCGATGGCCCGTCGCCTTGAGCCGAGCTTGAGACGACCTCGAACTGAACTCGAGTCGAGCTAGAATCGAACCACTGTCGAGCCAGAGTCAAACATATCCGTTAGCTTTGTGGATGCCACGACGATGGACACTCTAGCAATCCTACCATTGAGTTTAACACATGTTTTAAATGTGTAAAACAGGTTCTAACAACGTTTCAGACATGCTTTTACATTGTAAGCCATGTTTGACACCTCCTTTCGACATCTGGAAACTATTTGGCAGCATGCGTCCTCGATCACAACGCTCGCTGGGCTCCATCCATCGTCCTCCACGACGTTCGCTGGGCTGCAGGAGAAGTCCCCCGCACGAGCACCGCACCGCTCCCTATCCCACCCCCCCCGCCCCGCCCCAGGGGGCCGGCCCGGCGGCCCTCCCAGGCTATCGCAGCCTCGCGAGGGGGGAGGGGGCCCTGCAGGCCCGCGGGGGGAAGGGGTGAGGGGGCCCAGGGGGCGGCCGGGCGGCTCGCTATCGCAGCCTCGCGATGGGGGGGGGGGGCTGCAGGCTCGGGGGGGGGGGGGGGGGGGGAGGGGGGCTCGAGGGCAGCAGCGCAGGCACGGCTCGGCGGCGCGCGGCCGAGGAGCTCTCGGCGGCGGTGGGTCCCGTTCGCCGCGCGGGAGCGGCGGCGCGCCGTCGCCGCGCGGGGCGCCACGAGCTGCGCGCTCCAGGGGGCTGCCTGCCCCGATCCGTGGATCTGGCGCCCACGCGCCCGACCCGTGGCTCCATGATTCGGGTTAGCGTTATGTCGAGCCTGTCCCCCTACAAGGGGGATTTTAGACGAAGAATTGGACATACCCCCCAAAAAAGACCCCAAAATGGTCAAACAATACTCATAAAATCGCCCCCATACTCCTTTTTAAACATATTTTTGAACATTCCCCCTGTAGAGGGACAGGCCCGACTTACCGAGGGGGGCCGGGCCGCGGCGCGCATCGCCACGCCAGTTCCCCCCCTCTCACCCACCACCCGCGCTGTGGCGGGCGGCGGGGAGCGTCACCCTCGCGGCGCCCGTACCGGGGGGGGCGCCTGCAGCGCAGCAGGACCGAAGCAGGGAGGGGGGCGAGGAGGAGGAGGCCAAGTCTGACCAAGGTCAAAAAGGAGGCGGCGACGTTGCCCCTCGTCACGCCTTGATTATCCCTCCCACCTTCCTATCCTCGTTCCCATCCTCTCGCTCCCCTCCCTCCTCCCTCCATCCCCCATCCTCGCTCCCCCATCTCTCTCCCCCTGCCCTCTCGCTCTCTCCCTCCTGCTCGTCCTCCCTCCCCCCTTTCCCCCCCTCCCCAAGGAGTAGAAGGAGTAGGAGGAGGAGGAGGAGGAGGAGGAGGAGGAGGACGACGGCGACGGCGACGAGGACGAGGACGAGGACGAGGACGAGGACGAGGACGAGGACGACGCCGATGACGACGACGACGACGACGACGACGACGACGACGACGACGACGACGACGACGACGACGACGGACGAGGACGGCGACGGGCGTTCCCGCGGCAGCCGCCTCGGCGGCGCCGCTGGCGCAGCGAACCGCCGCCGGGCCGCCCGGGCCGGCGCCGGCCGCGGCGCCAAACGCGCCGCGCAGCCCGCGGCGCACCTCATCCTCTGGCGCCCCGAGGACAAGGACAAGGAGTGCGGGAGGGGAGAGGAGGAGGGGGCACAGAGCAGTCAGGAGAGGCAAGAGGACGATGGGGAGGGAAACCATGGGAGCGAATGAGGGGGCAGATGGGAGGAGAGATGCCCCAAGAGCGAAGAGGGATGGGAAGGGGGAGGGAGGACCAGGTAGGGGGATGGGGAGGAAGAGGAAGTGGTACGCTCTTGCACGCCTAGCCACAATGACTCCTGCTCGACCACCCTTGGAGTTCGCTACGAGGTTGAGCCCTCAAGCTTCGAAGGGGTGGTCGGGGGTGGTCGTGCTCCTCGCCGCTTCTAACTCCGTGCTGACGTCTAGCGCAGGGACGACTTGGGAGACGGTTGAACGGGTGGCGTTAAGTGGCAGCCAAGCGCCACCACGTCGCGCCCCCTCCCGCAGCAGTCGCACTCGACCCCGCCCGTCCCGCCCTGGCCTAGATCTCGCGCCCGTCCTGCTCGCACGGTGAAAGTGTCAAAAGAGTGTCGAAACAGTGTCGAAACAGTGTTGGGCGAGTGTCTCCCAGGGCCTCGCACGTGACAACCTTTTTGAGTTTCGGTATTTCTTGGGGCGTTCGATATTATCCCTGGTGGTCAAGGCTAAAAGCAGGTTGGAGCATCATAGCTCTCGTCGTAAGGTGGGCGAGGACTTCCAGGACAGAGGCTGTGTCTTTTGCTCTCTTCCTGCACCCACGCACGGGGGTCACCGACGCTGCGGGCGACTCGGCGCCCTCATGGCCTGGCAAGCAAAAGGGGAGCCCGCCCTGCCCACCAAGTTGGCGTGCGCACGGAGGGGGCAGGCTGCGTCTCGTGCAGGCTCCGAAGCCATCTGCCCTCAGACCTGAGGAGGAGGAGGAAGGAGGAGGAGGAGGAGGAAAAAGGAGGAGGAGGAGGAGGAGGAGGAGGAGGAGAAGGAGGACTAGAGCGTCCCCCTTGGCGGGCCATGCGTGCGCGCATCCACCGGGTGAGCGTGCGGATGCCGTGCTGTCATCCCGACCTGTGGAAGGACGAGGCGAAGAGGCGGGAAGAGCGGGAGGGGCAAGGTTAGAAGAAGAAAAAACGCCATGTAAACTGTTGGCGCTCCGCGCGGAGCGCCAACAGTTTATGTTTGTGGCGTTGTTCTCCTTCGATGAGGGGCGGGAGGGGCCGAACAAGTGTGATACAACAACAAGTGTGATCAAAACAAGTCGCTGTTGAAGCACACTTGTTTTTTTAACACGCTTGGAGGGAGGGGCGAGCGGGCCGGGAGGTCGGCGGGCGGGAGGGGCGCGGAACGGAGGGGGAGGGCGCGGAGCGGGAGCGCGGCGCGGCGCAGGCCCCCTCCTCCTCCTCCTCCTCCTCCTCCTCCTCCTCCTCCTCCTCCTCCTCCTCCTCCTCCTCCTCCTCCTCCTCCTCCTCCTCCTCCTCCAGGGGCGCGCCGCGGGCGCGGCCGCCGAAGGGCGGCCCTGGGCGGGCCCTGCTGCGGAGGCGGCGGCGCTCGGGGGATGGCCCCGCGGCGGGGCGGGGCGGGCGCTCGGCCGCGCCGCCCCGTGCGCGGCACGAGGGGGGAGGGCGCG
>CAUYUJ010008524.1:467669-501190 GCA_963575745.1 Prorocentrum cordatum | reverse complement strand
TCCTCTCCTCCTCCTCCTCCTCCTCCTCCTCCTCCTCCTCCTCCTCCTCCTGGCTCCTCGCGCTTTGGCGAGCACGAGGTCCACGAGGGCGAGCGCGTGGTCGAGAGCCCGCGCCGGGGTGCAGTGCCGGGGCCGCAGCGCCCGCGTCGCCGTCCCGGAGCCCACAGTGCGGCTCGCGCTGGGGCCCGCTGAGCGCCCGCAGGCGATTTTTGGCGGCGTCGCCCCCCCTCCCCTCGGCTCCGCGAAGAATAGGCCGTTCCGAAAAGGGAGGGAAGTCGGGGACACATCCCGAGGGGGCTGCCCGAGCGCACCCTTCTTGCGGAAGGATGGTGACCCCGCCGCCGTACATCCCCGAGTTGGGCCCCCAAATTCTGGTCCTCCCGATCAGTTCCACAAAGCAGCGACCAGCGGCCAGGCGAGCGAGGCGCCGCTCTTCCTTCGCACCCGGCACTGTCGACCGAGAGTGGCGGGCGTGGAGGCAGCACGGCGGCCGCTCAGGGAGTTCGTGGATAGGGAAGTAACCCGAAGAGCCAGTGCAGAAACAGCTGAGGACCGAGGAGCGCCCGAGGCCCGCCGCCGCGGCCCGTGCGATGGCGGGGGCCCGCTTCGCGCAGCGGGACCGCGCAGCAGCGGAGGAATAGCGTCGCGGGCTGGAGACGCAAGAGTGGCCTCGGCGGAGGCCTCGCCCGAGCACGGTGCTCGAGGAGATCGAGGCGCCCTCGCTGGAGACGGCGCGGTCCTGCATGGCCCGTGGGCGGGCAAAGCGCGGCATCACGAGCCCGCGCGCGCATTAACACGGTGAGGTCGCACGTGCGGGCCATGGAGACGACGCGCAGGCGGTTCCTGCGCACGCGCCGGTGTCCCGTGGCCCGCGACGATCGTGAATTGCATCGGCCACGCGCGCGCCAGGGCCGCCGAACCGTGCGGGCCGAGGGCGTCTAACCACGCCCTGCGCGCCATGGTGTGGGCGGAGCGCGTGGCGAGACTGGACCAGAACGATGGGTCCCCTGCCCGGCCCGACGCCCTGCAGGTCGTTGCGAACGTGAAGATGCTCCTCGTCTCGTGCAAGGGCCCGACGACGAGGGCAGAACATGCCTCGGCGATCCACTTGGGGTCCTGGAGCGACTGGTCATGGACGAAGATCTCGCGAGGTACCGACGCGGGGTGGCGTGGCTTCGCTTCATGGAGGTGGCGGCGGTGCTGCGCCACGACGACCACAGCTGGCTCCCGCCACAACGCCTCGCCTGCGTGGGCGGGGGGCTGACGGCCGCGCTGTGTAGCGCGAAGAATGGCGGAGCGGGTTGCAAGTTGCCAGAGCTGCCGCTCGTGGTATCTCGCGATGGCAACATGATGGGCCCGGCGCGGATGCAGACGGGCTTCGACCCAGGGAAGGAGATCGCGGGTTTCGAGTGGGATTAGCCGCGGTGCGACGAAGCGGGGCAGGAGGCGATCAGCATGCCCGCCGGGCACGCAGCAGCGGCGGCAGCGGGCCGGGAGGTGCTGCGGAGGGCGTTGAAGCCAGCGGCCTGCTCGGGCGAAGGGGTCGAACTTCTTATCGCTCGGAGAGGGCGACGATTCCATCGGCCACGGGGGCGACGGGCGCCCCGAAGAACGCGCGCGACTACGAGAGCAGGTGATCGCCCGAAGCCTCGGGCGCCTAGTCGAGCACCTTCCGCTCGGTCGTCTCTCGGGTCCTGCGGCGTTTCCGCGGCCGCGCGACGTTCCGGGGG
This sequence comes from Prorocentrum cordatum, assembly GCA_963575745.1. NCBI lineage: Eukaryota > Dinophyceae > Prorocentrales > Prorocentraceae > Prorocentrum > Prorocentrum cordatum. Next base: position 499,460 of record CAUYUJ010008524.1, on the reverse strand, counting down.
ATCCCGCGTGGAGCTGGGCGAGGCGGCAGTCATCCACTTCCCGGGGAATTGGTTGGCGTTGAGGAAGAAGGGATCTTCTCGGCGCAGGACGCGGCAAACGCGGCCGCTGGGACCTACGCGACCTTCGAGGCCAGCGCTTGCGGGACGGCCGCGGCGCCCAGCGGCAACGGAGAGCAGCCGTAGGCGGCGGCGGCCCGAGAGGCCGCCGTCGTAGACGGCATAATGAAAGACACCGCGCCGCCGACGTGGACTGCGAAGCCCCCGCGACGAGCGCGGGGGCGGAGGGCAGCCGCGACGGCGCCGGCGACGGCGGCGGAGCGAACCTTCTGGTTCGAGACGGAGAGCGGCGGCCCCCGCCCGAGAGCATGGGCGCCAAGGATGTCGGCAATAAGCAATCATTTCATCCTGCGCGCGAAGAAGCGCGACGTTGCCATGCTCGACAAAGTCGGGGGCCGCGGCCAGGCGCCGGGCAGGTCGCCGTTGTTCCCGACAGACTTCGACGACGTGCAGGACCCGAAGGGGCGCGACATGGTTCGCCGGAGATCACGGTTCGCCAAAGATGCCGGCGCTCCATCTCGGCCGATCGCGCCGGCGGCCGCCGAGAGCGAGGGCGAAGATTCGGACGAGCTCTTCCGAGGCACGGCAGCCGGCTGAGGACCGCGAGAATCTGTTCCGCTCGATTTAGATAGGCTATCTAAATAGACTTCTCCGATCTGTTTAGACCTCTAAGATCTAAATTGACATTTTCAGTCTTCGGATCTAAACATATAGTTTTGTCCATGCATTTTCTTATCCCAATCTTTTGAGGAGCCATCAAAAAAACGCAAGCCACTCCTGATATCGGCCCAACATGAGTCGCAGAAATTCGAAACCGCATTCAACATGATTTCTGATAATTATCCTGGCGAAGGACCCAACCACATGCAGTTGCGAGTACCGCAGTTGTGAATATCCTCTTCGGTGGCGCTCCCTACGGGGCCACGAACCGCATGAAGGTGTGCCGAATTGTGCGGCGTAGCCTCTGCAGGGGGCTTCCTTGGGAACCCCGACGGCAGCGCCCGCGCGCCCGCTTCCTCCCCTCCTTTTTCTTTTTCCTTTTCCCGCGCACTCCGAAGTCCAAGGCTGCGGTCGCAGCGCAAGGCGGAGCACTCGCGACGCGCGCGGGACGCCCCGAATGGGGTCACAGTGCAGTGACGCGCGCGTCTCGTACGCTGTGTGGAACAGAGATTGCTTGCTGGCTAACTGATAGCGCGCGTGGCCCTGGCCGCCGGGCGGAGCGACGACGGGCGAGCGAGGCGCTGCACAGAGCGCAGCGCGGAGTTCGCGCGACGCGCGCTGATCGCCCCGAGAGGGTCTCAGCGACGCGGGCAGGGCGTCCGCGGCGCGAGGCCAAACAGTTGGACAGCCGAGAGAAGGCGCGGCTGTGGCGGTCCGCTCCTCAGGTCAGGCCTCGCGGATAAACTCGGGGCCAAAAAACGTGTGAGGGGTGTGCCGAAATGGGCGTGCGGGGCGCATGCGGGCACACCCACTGGGACCTGCGGTGGAGCCCCTTATGGGGCCACGAAACGTGCGAGGGGTGTGCCGACATGCGTGTGCGGGACGCATGCGGGCACGCCCGCTGAGACTTTCCGCGGAGCTCCGTATGGGGCCACGAAACGCGTGAGGGGGGTGCCGAAATGGGCGTGCGGGACGCAAGCGGGCACACCCACTGGGACCTTCGGTGGAGCTCCTTATGGGGCCACGAAGCGTGCGAGGGTGTACCGAAATGGGTGCGCGGGAACACCCACTGGGACCCTCGGTGGACCTCCCTATGGGGCCACGAAGCGTGCGAAGGGTGTGCCGAAAATGGTGTGCGGGACGCATGCGGGCACACCCACTGGGACCTTCGGTGGAACCAAAAAACTATCCGTCAGAGGTGATGTTCGTGTCTCTACTTCTTTCGAGCTGTAGGCTGGCTACGGAGCTGGGGAACATTTTTCCAAACAGGAAGACACCAGGCACATTCGCCTGCGGTATCGAGGCGTCTGAATTCGGCCGGCAACTACAGCTGTACTACGGCCCGTTAGGGTCCGCCCGACCCGTCCCGCCCCGACCTGATCCGCGAGGATTATCGCGTGTCGCTTCGCTGATGCATCGTATTTTGATGTCCCGCCCGCCCGACCCGACCCGCCCGTTAGGGCCCGACCCGGCCCGGCTCGACCCGCCCGTTAGGGTCTGCCCGACCCGGCCCGCCCCGTTCCGACCCGACCCGTTCGAGTTCTAGCGTGTCCATTCGCGAATGTATCATTCGTCGATGTCCCGCTCGGCCTGCCCCCTAGACCTATCCAAGGCCCACTCCCAGGCTTACCCCTTAGGCCTACCCCTAGGCCTTCCCTAGGCCTACCCTAGGCTACGCCTAGGCCTTCCCCTAAGGCCTGTCAAGGCCCACCCCCTAGAGCTACCCTAGGCCTACCCCTTGGCCTTCCCTCTAGAAGCCGCCCGCCCGACCCGACCCACCCTGTGGGGTCTTCCAGACCCGACCCGACCCCCCCGCTAGGGCCCGCCCGACCCGACCCGACCCGCCCGTGAGGGCCCGCCCGACCCGCCCCGTTCCGACCCGACCCGAAAGAGTTCTCGCGTGTCCATTCGCGAATGCATCATGCTTCATTGCCCCGCTCGCCCGACCCGACCCGCCCGTCAGGGCCCAACCCGACGCGACCCGACCCGCCCGTTAGGGTCCGCCCGTCCCGACCCGACCCGCGAGGGTTCTCGCGTGTTTTTTCTCACATGCATCATATCTTAACGCCCCGCCGACCCACCCCGACCCGGCCGTTGGGGCCCGGCCTGACCCGACCCCACCCGCCCGGTCCGCCATGCCCGACCTTTCCAGCCGACCCGACCCCCGAGGGTTCTCGCGTGTCCACTCGCACAGGCATCATACTTCAACGCCCTGCCCGCCAGACCCGACCAGCCCACTGCGGTCCGACCCGACCCAACCCGACCCGTAAGGGTTCTTGCGTTTCCATTCGCGCATGCGTCATACCAGCGCGACCCGATCCGCCTGTTAGGGTTCGCCCGACCAGCCCCGTCCCGTCGCGACCCGACCCGTTACGGTTCTCGCGTGTCCATTCGCACATGCATCACATTTTAATATTCCGCCCGCCCGCCCCGGCCCGCCCGTTAGGGCCCGACCCCGCGCGACCCGACGTTAGGGTTCGCCCGGCCCGTCCCGCCCCGACCCGGCCAGCGAGGGTTCTCGCGTGTCCAGTCGCACATGCATTATTTTTCAGTGTCTCACCGACCTGCCCCGACCCGCTCGTTAGGTTTGGCCCGACCCGACCCAATCCGCTCGTTAGGGCCCGCCCGACCCGACCCGACCCGCCGACCCTACCCGCTAGGGTTCTCTCGTGTCCACGCGCACACGCATCATACTTTGACGCCTCGCCCGCCCGACCCGACCAGCCCGTTAGGGCACGACCCGGCCCGGCCCGACCCGCCCGTCAAGGTCCGCCCGGCCCGCCCCGCCCCGACCTGACCCGTTAGAATTCTCGCGCGTCCACTCGCACATGCGCCATGCTTTAATGTCCCGCCGACCTGCCCCGACCCGGCCGTTAGGGCTCGGCCCGACGCGACCCGGCCCGCCCGTTGGGTTCCGCCCGACCCGCCCCGCCCCAACCCGACCCGTTCGAGTTCTCGCGCGCCCATTCGCGCATGCATCATACTTTCATGTTCCGCCCGTCCGACCCGACCCACCCGCTGGGGCCCGACGCGACCCGGCCCGACCCGCCAGTTAGGGCCCACCCGACCCGGCCCGACCAGCCCGTCTAGGGCCTGCCCGACCTGACCCGACCCGTCCCGACCCGACCCGTCAGATTTCTCGCGCGCCCATTCGAGAATGCATCATGCTTCATTGCCCCGCCCGCCCGCCCCGACCCGCCGGTTAGGGTCCGACCCGACCCAGCCCGACACGCCCGTTAGGGTCTGCCCGTCCCGTTCCGACCCGACTCGCGAGGGTTCTCGCGCGCCCACTCGCACATGCACCGCATTCCCCAAGCAGCGCTTGCATTGAAGGGGCCCGAGCGGACATTGAAAGAGAAGGCGAATGTTTCACGCCGATTTTGGTGGCAAGCCGGGTCCCAAGTCTCCCGCTTTCGGGTTCCCGGGGTCCCGGGTTCCTGGTTCCCCGGCCGATTTCGGTGGGCGGCGAGGTCCCCAGGTTCCTGGGTACCTGGTCGATTGTTTTATCGATCGGTCTCAGCATCGATCTAATTTCCCACCTCTATATCGATCCCACCATCGATCTCGCAATCGATCTCACAATCGATCTCGCCAGCGATCTCACGAGAGATCGCACCAACGATCTCGCGATCGATCTCCCTACCGATCTCATGGAATCCTTTTTACTCTCGGTCTCACGATCGACCTTGCAATCGTCAGCTAGCGATCTCACTATCGAACTCACCGCCGATCTCGCGATCCATATGACTAATTTTCAAATCATCCATATGCTTGGGGTTTTCTCCGGTGCAATTTTACTGCCCCGCCCGCCCCACCCGACCCGCCCGTGAGGGCCCGCCCCGATCCGGCCCGCCCGCTCGGGTCTGCCCCGATGCTCTGGACGCCCGAAATGGGTACCGAAAGAATGGGTAAAATGCCCAACAACAATTCCTGTTCATTTTGAACAGGACTCGCTGTCCGCGCCGCCGCAGCCTGTGTCCATCCGAGACAGGAGGCCGCCTGCCCAACAGCGGCCGCTGTTGGCTTGGGACAACATTTGCTGTTGGGCATAGTGCCCATTCTCAGAGCCCCGAATCATCAGGGGTAACTCGGGTCAGGGATAACTCGGGTTCGTTTTTCGGGAACCCAAACCCGAGTTACCCCGGACCCGAGTTACCCCGGATAACTCGGGCGTCCAACATTCTTTCGGTACCCATTTCGGGCGTCCAAAGGTGCGCCCCGCCCCGCCCCGGCCCGCCCCGCGGTGGAGCGCCGCGCCGCGCGCGGAAGCGCCGCGAGCGGACGCGCGGGAAGCGCGGCGCGCGGAAGCGCGGCGGGCGCGGCGGGCGGGCGGAGGGCGGCGGGCAGCGGAGGGGCACCCGGGCATTTGGGCATCCTATCATTCAGCTGATCTGGACGCCCGAAATGGGCACCGAAAGAATGGGTAAAATGCCGAACAATAATCCCTGTCCATTTTGAACAGGCCTCGCTGTCCACGCCGCCGCGGCCTGTGTCCATTCGAGACAGGAGGTCGCCCGCCCAGCAGCGGCCGCTGTCGGTTTGGGACAACATTTGCTGTTGGGCATTGTACCCATTTTTTCGGTGCCCATTTCGGGCGTCCAAAGAGAAAAACACGACTATCAGAGACTGCCCTTTACTCCAATGATGCACATGCCCTCGCCTGGGTGGTCTACGAGCAGCTCGTAGGCAAGATCGAGGCTGAAGCGGAGGCCACTGAGGCAAACCAGTTGCGTGTCGTGCAAGAGCGTGCGTTGCTGAACTCTCACCGTGTCCGACCTCGCCTGGACAATGCGGATACCATCCAGAAATGCAAAGGGTGGCATACCCAGACCGCTCTGGACCGCATCGAGGTTCCGCCAGAGCCGCCAAGCGTTCCGCAGGCAGCCTCTCCGAGAGTACCGCCAGCACCACCACGCGAAGCACCGCCCTCTGGGATCGAGCCAACGCCGGCCGCGAGGCCCGCTGCAGAACCATCTGCAGCCGAACCCGCGACGACACCAGTGCCTCCGCCCAGTGCGAACAAGCCGCCACTGCCAACAGGCCCACCACCGAAGGCCATGCCAGCCACGCGTCCCGACACGGGACTGCCTACTGATTCCCCAGAGGATGCTGACATGGCTACGGTGCCGGAGGCAACACTTGCTGACGACGTTCCTACGTTCGCTCAGCGTCTGGATAAACTGCATGTGCTTCCATGGCAGGACTGCTGCGAGCGTTCTTGTCATGAAGGACCAACTCAGTTCTCTATGTTCGACAACACATACACTCCTCGTGAGCTGAACCCGTCTCATACCCTCATATATACCCGGTCGTGATGACGGGTTCATTTCACGACAGCACAGTTGCCAGCGCATCCCGCCCACAGGCGAGCGGGGTGCTCAGCGAGTTTGTGACATTATTAATTTATATAATTACACACGTTTCTGGGAAGCGAGGATCATTTTTCCCAGGATTGGAACCAGAACCAGGACCAGTCGAACAAAACGACGGGACCAGGAAACGCACACCAGAGCCCGCAACAAAAGAATACACATTTCAGCGGCAAATCAAGTCCAGCCGATTCCAGGGCTTGATGTCGTGCCTCGTAGCAAGGCGTCGGGCCAGATCCCGGTGGGTTTGTCACCTGTTCGACTGGGGGGGCGGCTGGGCTGCAAGAAGCGCCGGGGCTCAGTGGCGGCGCCCGCGCGCATGGCTGACCGCGGGGAACATCCATCCGAGCCAGAGGGTGGCCCAAGTGCGGACCGACCCCACGTGCGCACAGAACGCTTGTTGGATGAACTCACTGTGTAGTAGCGTTTATTATTATTTTTATGATTATTATCATTATTTATTTTTTAAAGTAAATTCGAGCAACGCGCTTTCTGACCCTATACAAAATACGTCGTTCAGGAAATGATATACCATCACCCCCATCCCTGACGCCATCCCGCACCCTTCAGAGTTGATTTCGATCTGGTCGATCCGATGCTATATCGATTCTGAGAGGTTCGATCCGAATCGATTTCAATTTTCCGACGAATCGATGCGGCCCGATGCTTGCGTGGCGTTGTTGTGCATCCTGGCGTGGCCCATTCGAATCGGTTTCGACTCCGTGTTGGTGCTGTCCGACAGGACGCGCGTCACAATTCGACCCGATTTCCCGATTTCGATTCTGAGCGATCCTACCCTCACCCCATCTTTTCCTGGAGGACCCTGGCCACGAACGCGCTGCTCGTCGCCAAAGTCTTCCCCGAGGTCGAGACAGTGCGACATGCCGGGAAGGCGAAAGGCCTGCTGATCCGCGGGGGCGTCGCCGCCTGGCAGATCGGCGAGGACTGAGCCGCCGGGAGGGCGACAGGAGGACGAGTAGGACGACGAAGGGAAAGGAACGAATGAGGAGGACGAGAAGGGGGGTGGAGGAGGAGAGCGAGGAAATGGAGGAGGTAGGAGGGAGGAGGGAGGAAGGAACAGGAGGGACGGGGGAGGTGGAGGAGGAGGAAGAGGAGGAGGAGAAGGAGGAGGTGGAGAGGAAGAAGAGGAAGATGGAACAAGTGGAAGAAATGGAGGAGGGAGACGACGAACACAAATGGGGAGGCGGAACAGAACGGACCAGTGTAAACCCAAGACTCATCAACGAATGTGGAATTTACCCACCCTTCCAAGCTCCCTCCTCACAGGCCCCATACAATGGTTCATTTTCACTGAAGAAAGTGCCCCGTTGGAGGACAACTGTGTGAAAAGCTTGGGGCGTACCAGGAGACCATTCGCAGAATTTCAAGGCCACGAGTCAACCTGCCTGTTGCGTCTTGGCGATCCTGAATCGTGCCAGAACGCCGTCTTTGAGACTCCAACACCACGAATCAACGTAAGTGTTGCGCCTTGACAGTCCTGCACCGTTTCGAAGTTATTCTGGTACGTTAAACATGGGAAAACATGTCACCCTTTTTAATTTGTTGCAGCGAATGCGCGCGGTGCCAAGGCGAGGGCCACATTTTGAAAAAGGAGCCCCCAGCCGTCCGTGAAAGTCGTATAACGTTTTAAAACGAATGCGCGCGGCGCTGAGGCGAGAGACACATTTTGGAAACGGCCCGCCATCAATCCATTAAGCTTTCTGCGACGTTTTAAAACGAATGCGCTCGGCGCTAAGGCGATCGCACCAGTTGGAAAACCACTTGCTGTCAATCCGTGAAGCTGTTGCACATGTTGAAAACGAATGCGCGCGACGCTAAGGTGAGAGCCACATTCGGAAAACCACCCGCCCTCCATCTGCGAAGCTGTTCCCAGTTTTTCAGCTGCAGTTGAGGAAGTTCGCGGCGAAAAGCCCACCCCGCCCCTCCGATCGGCGTCGGGGTGCAAGCCGGGAGGAGTTATCATAAGGAAGAGGAATGGCGGAGGAGGAGGGGCGGGAGGAGAGGACGAGATGGACGAGAAGGGGGACGCTGAAGAGACGGGAGGACAAGGGGGAGCATTTGGAGCATTTGCGCAGCACGGATTTTTTCGTCGGCGGCGAGGCGGAAGCGATCCGCACCAGCGTCGGACGAATCGGGGCCACCGATACGCAAATTGTCTGGTGTTCAAAGGGGAGAGGAGGAGAGGACGGCAGCCGCGCGGGGGGAGAAGGAAGCAAGCGGTCAGGCGCGGACGAATTCCGCGGTGAGCGCGCCGGAGCGGCCAGCCAGGGCAGAGGGGCTACGGCAGCAGCCGGGGCCAGGGCAGGGGCGCACCCGCGGGTGCTGCCGGGGCACAGCAGCGGTGAGGAGCAAGTAGGACCAACATTGGACCCCGAGGTCTGCCGTCAGCAAAATGCTGTATGCACCAGGTGCTGTGGGTATCGTGCGATGCCGGTCGCACTCGTGCAGCTGCAAGCCCGAGGCTCGGCAGGGCGTCCCGGGCGGCGCCGCGGCGCCGCGGGGGGCTGCGGCCAGCCAGGGGAGCGGCTGCGGGCGGAGGGGCGCAGTGGCGGCGCGAAGCGAGGGAGAGAAGCAGGGAGGCGGGCGAAGGAGAGAGAAGAGGGGGGCCCGTCCTGTGGAGCCCGCACACCGTGGGGCGGGGCGGCGGCGTCCCGCCAAGCGGCGCGGGCAGCGGCCCCACAGGGGCACTGAAGTCACCACCCACCAAACCACCCCAACCCAACCCGAAGGCTCAGATCTGCCCTACATTTCCAGTGGGGGGGGGGGTCGCGGAACATCGAAAAAACACATATGGAGCCCATACCCCCCCCAACCCGAAGTTCGGGCCTTCGGGTTGGGTTGGGGTGGTCTGGTAGGTAGTCAGGGGTGGAGTGGCGCACCAGGCTGGAGGCGCTGGCGCGCCGGGGGCGGGCAGCAGCGGCGCGTCCCGGGGGCGCGGGCGCCGGCAGAGCCGCAGAAGCGCAGGGGAGGCCCGGCAACGGGCGGGGGGGCAGGGTGGCGCGCCAGGCCCGGGCGGCGGCGGCGCGCCAGGGGTGAGGCGGGGGTGGCGCCGTGGGAGCACGGGCGCAGGGAGGCCCGCCGCGTCGGTGCAACCGCTTGTGGAACGAGGCCAGGTGCGCCGCAGACCGCGAGAACCAGGTGCGCCCACCGCTGGCCACGGCGACCGGGCCCCCCGGGAGCAGCGGCGCAGGGGTGGCTCACAGCAGCTCGTGCTGGTGGAGGGAGCAAGCGAGGGAGGGAGGTGGCGTCGTGCCAGCTGGGGTCGCCGGTGCCACCCACACGCCGAGCACGGGATCGATGCTTGGCCGCCCCAGTTTCGCCGCCTAGCTGCTGCATCCTCCTCACCCTGGCCACGCGAGCTGGGGCATCCTCAGGGCGCGCCCGCCCCCTTACCCTGCTTTCCTATCGTCCGAAGCGAACGAGTCCCATAGGGCGCGGGCGTCTGGCAACGCGGCCCACGTGTTCTTGACGAGTGGCAGGAGTTCGCGCCGTGCAGGCCGAGGAGCTCTCTCTCGCGAGCCAGCGCTGGAGCTGCCCGCGGCACGGGAACCGCCCGCGGCCGTCGTCGCAAGGGAGCAGCGTGGCGGATGCGGAGGCGGCGTACCAGGCGGCCTGGAGGGTGGCGGACGAGCTGCTCACGGACTGGGCGGAGGCGGCCGCCGTCCGCGAAGGAGCGCGGGAGCGGCGCGACCGCGCTAGGGCGGCGGTGCAGGAGGTTCGACGGGCGACGACGACGACGACGACGACGACGACGACGACGACGCCGCCGACGACGCCGACGACGACGACGACGACGACGACGACGACGACGACGACGACGACGACGACGACGACGACACGATCATGATCATGATCGTGTCGTCGTCGTTGTCGTCGTCGCCCGTCGAGCCTGCCGGCCGCCGCGGCTGGGCGGGCATCGGAGACCGACGAGGCCGCCGCCGCCGCGCAGGCCGGCGAGTCGGTCACTGCGGAGGCGGGGGCGCAGAGTGCGGCGGCGGAGCTCGATGCGCCCCGCTTGGGCGGGGGCGCAGAGTGCGGCGGCGGAGCCCGATGCGCCCCGCTAGTGGTCATCCATCCTCGTCCTCATCATCCTCACCATCACAATCGTCATCATGATCATCATCATGATCATCATAATCATCATCATCATCATCATCATCATCATCAGCAGCAGCAGCAGCAGCAGCAGCATCAGCATCAGCATCAGCATCAGCATCAGCATCAGCATCAGCATCCTCCTCCTCATCATCATCAGTGACATCATCATCGGTGCCCTCGTCACAATCAATCTCAGCACAACCGCCACCACCACCACGATCATCATCATCGTGATCATCCGCACAGTCATGGGAGGATGAGCAGGTTGCTGGAACCTGAGCTCGTGCCGCGCGAGCCTGACCACAACTAAAACAAAGAAACCAAATGTGAACCCTTATGGGACCCCCCATAGGTGTCCCCATAGGAACCACCATAGGACACCCTATAGGAAACCACCATCGGAAACTCCATCGGGGTCACCATCGGGATCCCCATGGGGCCCCACGACAGGAAACATGATAGGAACCCACATCGGAATCCCCATAGGAAATCACACCCAGGGATCCCCGCCATAGGGATCCCCATCGGACCCCCCATATGACACACCAGTGGAAACACAATGGGCAACTCCATATGGATTTCCATAGGAAACCCCGTCGGAAACCCACCAAGTAAGCACCACAGGACATCCAAAGCGAAACACCATAGGACATTCCATATGTAATTCCATTGGAAACAGCATCCCCGTCCCATAGAAAACCCAACAGGAAACCGAATAGGAACCCACCTATAGGAAACACCATAGGAAAGCAACCGGAGACTCATTATAGAAGTCCCAATAGGAGATCCCCTATAGGACATCCAATAGGAAACCCAATCTGAATCCCACAGGGGCCCCCATGGGAAACCCATAGGACACCCCATGGGCAACCCCCAATACAGGGATCCCCACACGAAACCCTTTAATATGAAACCTTATAGGAAACCACACAGGGATCCCCATAGGGCCCCCCATAGGAACCCCCAGATGACCACTAAGAACATCCGTCGGAAACCCGACAGGGATCCCTATAGGACCCCCCATAGGGAACTCAATAGAAACCCCCATGCGCGGGACGTGGGAAACTTCCAAACCCAATAGAACTCCCCATAGGGATCACCATAGGACGCCCCATAAGAGCCCCCATAGAGGGATCCATAGGAAACCCCACAGGACCCCCCATAGGGATCACCACATTGGGAACGTAGGAAACCCCGTAGGACACCCAACCGGACAACCCACAGGGACCGCCATGGGAAGCCCAATGGGAACACAAAGAAACGCACGTATCCAAATAGAAAGCCCACAGGAAGTTGCTGGGTACCTTTGACGGGACACACATATTTATATACATATATATATACACACACGCATACACATGGGGTCTACATATAGGCCGAGAACTTATGGGCCGAGAAACTATTGGCTGAGGGCCGTGAACCTGGGACGGTAACCCCGATACCACAGTCATGCTGAACCCCAAAAACAAATCTGGGTCACGTTGGACCAGATGTCTTGGATTATCTAACTGCTCGATCGTTTTACATGTATACAAATACACATACATATCTCTATATACATGTGTATATATATGTGTATGTCCATATACATATATATATATATATATATATACCAGTTGTGCCAACTACGTATATTAAGATGCTTGGTTCAACATGATTCCGGTTACTTTTCGTTCAGCATGAATGCGTCTTCTGTGCAACAACTTATTGTTTGTTGAACAACCGACTACACAATTGGCCACCTGTACGTTGGGCAGCTTAACTAAGTACTTGCTATGTGTTTGTAACCATTTAGCCCCGCTCAACTTAATACTTGCTAAGTGGCTCGCGATGTACTTGCGAAGTAGTTGCACGTAGCGCTATCTGATGTTAAGCACGTCGCATATGTTTATATCTCATGTTAAAACTTCCGATCGTCTGGCAACCCCGAAACTCATCCTAGCGCTGCCGTTCGCAGCCAGCAGGGGAGCGCGCCCAGCGCGCAGCGGCTCCGAGGACCGCGCCTGTGCGGCTGCCCGCGAGGAGCTCCTCGAGGCCTTCCGCGGCCGCTTGGCCGCCGTCGGCTGGGCCGCGGCGCGAGAGCTCGCGCCGCTGCTGAGCGTCCCCATGCGGGGCCTCAGCTTCCGGGCGGTGCGGGAGCGCCTCCTGGCGGCCGTCGAGGCGCTCGTGGAGCGCGACGCGGCCGCGGCAGCCGCGCGCCGGCTCGGACTGCTCTGGCAGAGCGCGGCCGCCGCGGCCGCGCGGCAGGCGGCCTAGCAGCGCTGCGCTCAGCGCGCGGCGACGGCGCTCCCTGGGGCTGCCGGGGCCCCCGGCCCCGGGGCGGGAGAGCGCGCCCGAGGCGCGCGGAGGCGCCGGCCTGGCCGCGCCCGCGCTGCTTGCTTGCTTGCTTTTGCTGCTGCCTTCTCTTTCCCCCTCCCTCTCCCTTTGCTGCTGCTGCTCTCTCCCCCACCCTCAGGCCCCAGGGCGACCTTCTCGCGCAGGTAAAGTGCAAGCCGCGCGGGCGGCCGCCCGAGAGGCCGCCGCGGGGGGCGAGGGGCCGCGACGGGGCGCGCGGCCGCCGGGCAGGCGGCCAAGGCGCGGGCCGGGCGGGCCGCCACGCCAGCGGCATCCGCTGGCGGCCAGCGGGGCACCCCCGCAGCCAGGGCGGGATGGGCCTTGCCAGTGGCGGCCAGGGCAGCAGCGCGCCGCGCGGCCGCCGCCCTTCGTTGGAGGCGCCGCAGGGCCGTCCGCGGCGGCCCGCCAGGAGACGGACACATGGTACCGGGGAAGGGGCGCCAGGAAAAGTATACCCCTCCCGGCGCCCTTCAGGCCGGCCGAAGTCGAGGGGAGACTCCGGCCCCCCAGGCTGCGCAGGCCAACCTTGAGCCAGAGCGGCTTGAGCCTAAGGCGACGGTCCACACTTGCGCAGCAATGAGCGCACGGACGAAAAGGAGAGAGGGAGGAAGGAGGGTGAGGCGTCAAGCAACCGATGTATGCAGATCACGGCTGCCCGACGCCTGAGTTGTAACCGCTTCGTTCGCGCCCCAAGTCAGCAGTGAGGGCCGTCCCCAGTGGCCATGCATAGCTGGGGCCTCTGCTTTGCGCGATTCGAGCCACGTTCTCACTCCCCTTCGGAGGAGGGAAGATCCCGCAGCAAGCTGGCGCGGCGCCCGTCAACGGTGGCTGCGCGACCGCAGCGACGGCATGAATACGTCCACAACCGATCCCAGAACCCAAGACGCTGGATTTCACAAGGAGCGAGGCCAATAACTACCACTGGGCCAGCGTCCGACAAAGAAAACCAGTGAGGCCACTCACGACGCACGATTTCACAAAGAAAACCACAACAGATCTGTGTCACTTCTGGGCGCCGCCCGACAAACTCTCGAACGCACAGAAAAAACCCAGCAGCGTGCCGCTGTTGGAGAGGCCGCCGCCCCTTGGAACACCGAGAGCGGTTCCCTCACTTCGAGGCACAGTAGGCGCCGACATTGGCGGCCCTATCTCGGGGGAAAACAAACCTACCTCGCTTTTGACCACCCTCGCTTCCAAGAGATACCAAACGATGCCAGATTGCGGCCTGTGCTGGTCAGGCCGCTTGACGAGGAGGCGCGTGGTATGGTTTGGTTTTGCCTGGAAGCGAAAGCGGGGGAGGTAATTCACGCTCTGACTATCTCTCTTCGTGTCAGGCCGAGCCCTCTCTGGGACCTGGAAAAATCATGATTTTTGTTGGGGTCTGCCGCGGCTGCATCTGGCAGGGCCCGCCCAGCTTTCCTCCCGACGAGGGCCGCGGTGGTGTCCCTCGGGTCGGTAGAAGCAGCTTCGCCAACGAGTTCAGCTGTCCCGTTTCTTGTGATAACAACGTTGGGATCACCAGGATCGACGCGGGAAGGAATCCATTTGAAAGATGCGCAGCCACACGTTTGCGTTCCGCGTGTCGCAAGCACGAGTCCTACCCCGCCCCCATCTAAATGAAGCTTCTGACCGGTGGCAAACCGAATTCAGCCCTTGGAGCCTTCAAGGGCCAAGGCGAAAACGGACAATTCTGCACGGGGCACGGACTGAATACGGCTAGCCAGTGATTCCCACACTCCGAGCACCTCCGAATTGGCCTCAGAGATTTGCAAAAGAACAACTTTGCGCTAGAGCCACCCCTGCGCCGACGAGGGTCTGACGAGAAACGTCCCCCCCGATCCATCATCCGATCCATTCGATGTCGGGCGAACAGCAATTACCCAGAGAACCCCCATTCATATCTACGGGGCAGGTGGCCACCCACAGGTCTGAAAAGATTGGGTAGGTGAGCGCTGGAGCAGACACCTTGTCAACCACAGCCCCGGAGGAGCGGGAGGAGCAGGAGGAGTAGGAGGGGGCGGAAGATCAGGAGGAGGGATGAGCAGGAGGGGGAGGGGTAGGAGGAGGAGGAGAAGGAGGAGGGGGAGGAGGAGGAGGAGGAGGAGGAGGGGGAGGAGGAGGAGGAGGAGGAGGAGGAGGGGGAGGGGGAGGATGAGGAGGAAGAGGAGGAGGAGGAGAAGGAGGAGGAGAAGGGAGGAGGAAGAGGGATATGGAAAACGTGTTGCGCCAATGGCGAGGTATTTGCCACCCGTGAAAGCTATGTTGCACATTTGTGATGTTATCATCCCGACGCGGAAAATACCCTTGTCGAGCTTATCTGGACGAATGCCCGTTATCTGGTTTTCCATTGTAATGTTGCGCGACCGTGTGAAACGATGCTTGTTCAACGTTGGCCCCAGCAGAAGTTTGAGGCAACAACGTCAGAGCATCCCGATATGTGGCTGTGCTCTCTCAATTTACAGCCTCTTTGAAACTACAGTTTGTGTGCCAGGTCAAACGTTTTTTATCTGAAAGCCGTGATTGCCAACAGTCTCAAATTGTTGAGGTATTGCGATTGCGTCAGGTCAACAGGCGGCCTTTATGATGCGGCCATACTGTCAGGATAGTGTCCCAGATTCGAGCCGAATGGATTGTGGACAGGGATGGGTAACGAAGAGACAGGTAGCGGCGACAATGATGCTATGGCACATGCAATCGTAGGATTGTCCGCGAAATGTATTATTATTGGGTTCGACATCGCAATGTATGTTCGTCACTATCTGCAAGCTGATGCGTGATGCTCGGGTCAATTTATAGCACGCTGTGCGGTCGTTTAGTCATATTCCAGTGTCAAATGTCTGTTGTTTGAATATGCCGCACTTGTCTACAGTAAAAAAGAGACGCCACAGGCACTCACGTCTTATGAATCGGAGATCCTCCATAGTTCGATGTTTGTTATGTTATGGTTGGTGTTGTTTCGTTGGTTGGTCGTTTGGGAGCGTTTGTGTCCAGACGCTGGGGTGTTGGCGCGGTGCTTGCATGTGGGTGCAAGCGCCTATCTCGAAACGCGTTGGGTGGCCACGGACGGTGATCGCGTTCCCTCCTGCTGCCTCCCCCCGCCCCCCACCCCGCTTCCTCCCGTCTTCCGACTCTGGCGCCTACCTCTCCGTTTCTCGCGATCGTCCCTCCGACTCCGGCTCCGCCTCCTGCTCGCAGCACGCCTCCCGAGGGCCTCGGCCCCCCCCCCCCGCGGTGCCCTCGGAGGGCCGGTCCCGACAGGCCGACGTCGCGCCCGACGTTCGCGCGCAAGTTGCCCGCGTGAGGTCACGCCCAAGCGCCCTCGTCCTCAATGCAGCGTGCCGCGCGCGCGGCCCGCGTAAGCCACCGCGTAAGGTCGCCAGAGACCGTGGTAGAGGGCGCGTTTCGCGCCCCCGCCCGTGCGGCGAGGAGTTCCTCCTGGGGAGCACGCGCGTGGCCGACGGCCTCCCGCACGACGTCTCGGTCCTCTACGACGCGGAGCAGGAGCCCCCCGGGGGGGGGGGTGCGGGGCACAGGCCACGGCGGGGGTCTCTCAGGAGGGGGAAAACCACACAGACACAATGAATCGTCGATTCCCCCGAAAATATTGGAAAATATGGGAAGTGAGGGGGAAGACAAACACCCAGAAAAAATATGGGAGAATATATGGGGAATCTCTTTATTTGTGTGTATCTATTGGTGTGTCCCAGGGCCCCCTTTGGTCTCGGCTGCGAAAGTGATGCCGGCGGTTGGACCCCACGCTCGGTTGCCCCGGTTAACGCCCGCTCTGAATGCGCAGCGCGTGCCGTGTGCAAAGCGTTTGTGCCAGCACGTGGCGTGTCGGTGCCGCGTGTTGGCCCACGCTCTGGCGAGCGTGCCGCCCCAGGCTCACGTGTTCAATCTGCGTGCTCAGCTCCGTGTCAGATAGCTAATCCGATAGCCCTTATAACGGCGACGATGGAACACAGTGCCGGGGAACTGCTTTGAACATCACCAGTCGTTCAAAGCAGTGCCCCGGCACTGCTTTGAACGATGCGGAAATGCGATCAGCAGGAGCCTTCGTCTGGTCCTTCTCCTCTTCTCGTCGCTGTATGCTCTTCCTTGTCCTCCCTCCTCCCCCGTTCCCTCTCTAATTAATTACCTCGTTCTCCCAGTCTCACGCGCACTCTTCCTCCCCCCTCTCCTCCTCCTCTTCCTGCTTCTCCTCCTCGTCCTCCTCCTCCTCCGCCTCCTCCCCCTCCTTTGTTATATTTCTCCGTCCTTGTCCTCCTGTCCCCGTTCTCCTTCTCCCTCTCCTCCTCCTCCTCCTCCTCGTCGTCGTCGTCCTCCTCCTCTTCCTCCTCCTCCTCCTCCTCCTCCTCCTCCTCCTCTTCCTCCTCCTCCTCCTCCTCCTCCTCCTCCTCCTCCCCTTCTTCCTCCTCCTCCTCCTCCCCCTTTTCCTCTCCCTCCTCCTCCTCCTCCTCCTCCTCCCCCTTCCCCCTCATCCTCCTCTGCTATCACTCCTCCATAATTCCTGTCCGCTCCTCCCCTTCACTGATCTTCCTCTTCGTCATCATCATCCCTTTCGTCGCACGCCTCTTAATCCTCAATCGTTTCCCAATCTTCTCGACTTTCTTGTCATCCGCGTCCTTGGCTGTTGGAGGGGCCTCAGGAATTCTCAGGGCTCTTGTGTTGCACGCGAAGGCACACCTCCCAGGAACGCATCATCCTCCTCACATTCACCCTCCTCCTCCTCATCCTCCTCCTCCATGAACGTTCGGCTCAAGCCCGCGCCGACGGTAGGTTTCACGGCGGTTGGGCGGGCTCGCGCCCGCCTCCGCGGCCTGCAGTCGGGGCAGAGATGCGTGCAGGGTGGGATGACAAAGCGGAAGAGGAAACACGGGCCGCAGTTGCGGATTCTTCAAAGCGCAGCGGCGGCGGTTGGGGAACAAGTGGGGGTTGGGGCGGCCGCAGTGGCGGATACGGCGGCGGAGGTGACCGCAGTGGCGGCTGGGGCGGCGGAGATTCTCTTGGCGGATGGAGAGGAAAAGCGCAGGATGGCGGCGACGGAAGTGACCGCAGTCGCGGATGGAGGGCGGCGGATGGGGCGGCAACGGATGCGAGGGTTGGGGAATGGAGGGCGCCCGCTGGTGGGACGACGAGGGTGGCTGGTGGAATGCATGGGAAGGTGGCCGCTCGAGTGCCTCGGCAGGTTCTCCTGCCGCGGAGCCCGCGGCCGCAACAGCGGCGGGCAAAGGAGGCGGTCCCCTGCTTCCCCCAGGGCGCGAAGAACAAGGCGCAGTTGCGCTGTTTCAAATTGTGCGCAATGAGCCGCTGCCAATTTTCAAGTTGGAATTCTTCGAGAACTTCAGGGCGAACTGGAACGGCAATTATAAGCAGCACAACGCGGCCTTGAAGTGGTTCCGAGACGAGTACGAAGACCGAGAAAACCCTTTCGGCAGCCGCACGCCCGTCTTCGGAGGTACCGCAGTTGCGGAGGAAATTTCGAAGATCCTTAAGTACCGCGCAAAGGGGAAGGCGCAGGACAACAGGGATTGGGACTGGGACACACTGTCAAAGTGCCGTGGTCTTGGCTGGAGATGGTCGCGCAGATGGATGGACCTACAATGCTGCGCGTCGTGTGCGGCCCTGACAATGACCGCAGTCGCGGGTTGGTCCGCTGCGAGTGCCGCCCGTGCCCTAGCAGTCTCGACAACATGAGGCACACGAAAGGGGTGGACAGAGGACAGGCGCAAAGAATCCCTCTGCCCCAGTGGGATTTCGTCCTCATCCGCGACGACGGCTCGGGCATTCGCGTCCACCCATCCTGGTCTAGCCCGAAGTTCAACACGTATGAGGTGGAGCCGCACTCGCATCCCGTGCGGGGCCCGAGGGCAGGTCTCGGCAAGAGCGATGGCCACGGAACGTTCACGTTCTGGAAGATGCTGCACGCCCATCCGAATCCTGGGCGGTTCGACGCGAGCAAGGGGGCGCAGCTGCAACCGCGGTGGTCCGCGCAGCCTTGACACCGCAGTTGCGGGATTGCGCAGCCATGGAACCGCAGTTGCGGGGACCGATCGCGTGACGCCGCGCTCGTTTGACTCACTATGCGCGCTTTCGGCCGCAGTTGCGGCGCTGCCTTCTAGCGACTTCATACAGCTTGGCCGCAGTTGCGGCGCTCCCACGACTGACCGCTGTAATTAGGTGCTTCGGGCGCGCATCACCTCCGTTGAAGCACTCGTGACGTTAATTAGCGCGGCCGCAGTTGCGGAGACAGGTACTTAAACAGATGGATCCGCAGTTGTTCGTCGTCCTCGTCGCCCCTTCCCCGTCGTCCTCGTCGCAGTCTCCTCCCTCCGCCTTTCCTCCTCGTCGCAGTTCCTTCCGTTGGCCGTAGCCCGCCTCCGTTGGCCGAGTCATTTCCCGTCGTCCTCGTCGCAGTCCCCCCCGAGGGCCGCAGTTGCGGACTTTGTTGATTCCTCCTCCTCCGTTTCTGCCCCGTCATCCTCGTCGCAGTCCCCTTGCTCCTTTCACCCTCGTCTGAGCTCTTCGCGCCATCCTCTTCCGTCGCGTCCTCTCCATCCTCCTCTTCGCCTTCCTCGTCCTCATCCCCGCCGTCTCCCTCGTTGTCCTTCCTCTCCCAAGCCGGCCGCAGTTCCCCCGTCGGACGGGGGCCGCGCGCGGCCACGCCATGGACCCAGGTCGCAAAGCCGAGGTCGACAAGCGGTTCGCCGAGCTGAAGCAGCAACTGCGGGAAAGGTTCGGCCTGCAAGGGGCTGCCGCGGATGCCGCAGTCGCGGAGCCGACGGAGGACCGCAGTAGCGGAAGCCCCGAGCGACCGCCGCGCGAGGCCTCCCCGCAGTCGTCTAGCTCCTCGCGGGAATATCGGCCGCCGCCGCCGATAAGCGCTGCGAGTGGGAGCTCTGCTGGTGGGAGGCGCGAAGAGGCGCAGTTGCGCAGGGCGCACTTGACCCCCAAGGCAAAATGGGGGCCTCGGGCGCAGACGCCGACGAAGCAGCAGGACCAACCAGCAGTGACGGGAGCCGCCACCGAGACCGCAGTTGCGGGGGTGGCCGGCGAGCCAGGTGCCGCGCGCGGCTCATCTGGGAGCAGCGCGCCCTCGGCCGTGCTGCTCGCAGCCGAGTCCAAACGAGGCGCCCAACCCGAAGACGAGGCCGCCTCCCAGGAGAAAGCCGCCGAGACAGTCGCCTCGGCCAAGTCGCGTCCGAGGAAAAGGCCGCCTCCCACGGAAGGCTCGCCGCTGTCAGAACCGCAGTCGCGGGATCGCGCGGGATCGCTGTCAGAACCGCAATTGCGGGAAGATGCGGGAGCACCGCGGAAGAAGCCGCGGACCAGGAGCCCTCCAGGGATAAACTATGTTGGGGAACCCACCAAGTGGAACGAAGGATCCCTTCGTACAGCAGACGGCCATCGACTGCCGTCCACCATCGCTTTGGTGTTCAACGTGGTGATCATTTCGAAGGCGGCAACAAAGAACAATGTCTTCAATTGCATCCTGTTCCAAACTGCGGCGGTCATCTTCGCTCTATGGGACCCCGAGATGCTCCGCACGGGGAACGTCGAAGGCGCTTCCTCCTTGAGGCATGCCGTCGAAGACGCTTGCAACTTGAGGAACAACAGCGAGGAGCCTTACTGGACGACGGTTGACCTGTTCAAAGACACAGGCCTGGTGATCGTGCGCCCGCACATCCTCGCAGAGACCGCAGTTGCGGGTCATGTTGTTCGGGCCACCCACGCCGTCACGATCCTCCGCTTTCGCCTGAATGCCTCCGAAATGAATCCTGGCGCGGCGATTCCTTTTGCCGTCGTGTCCAGACACGCTGTTTGCGAACCTCTCCAACAGAAGATTACGCAATCAGAACAAGCAGCGTGGCAGGCAGGTTTCTTCAAGGACGCTTTAGCTTCCATCCACAAAAACCATGTCCGGTTCTTGTGCGGCTTCTTTGACATCCCGCCTGAGCAGTTTCAAGCATTTGGCCGCAGTTGCGGAGCCAGCTACAACTGCCCGATAGGGGTACTGTTCAGGGCCGGGCCCGCCCTGTTCGGAGGCTTCAGGAAAGGCACCCGCGTCGTGCATCCCAATTACGTCGTCCCCATTGGCCCGTGCGACGTGCGCATTGCGGACTACACCGCGGATTCTGCAGGGAGGCCGTCGAAGAACGATCCCCAGTGGCTCCCTGATTGGATGCATCGAACAAGCGACTCCATCATCTCTCGGCGCTGGGTCCCAGCGAAGTACATGCCCAAGTGGGAGGATGACCCTGACCGCAGTAGCGGAGTCAGAGAAAAGCTCGGCTTGGCAGCGCTGCCCCCAATCGGCAAGGTCATTCAGAAGGAGCTCAACGAGAAGAACTTCAGCACGCACTGGTGCGAGGGCATCCACCAAAACGTCGTCTTCGTCGGCCACGGACGCCAGAGTCGGGCGAGCAAGCGGAAGCACGAAGAGGCGCGATCTGCCGCAGTTGCGGACGAGCGGTGAGTGCGGCAAGACCGAGGAGCCGCAGTTGCGGAACAGAGCTCGGTACTACTGGCGCCTGCTGCCTGCGTAGTGCATCCCATTAGCGATGGAGTGCATGTTGCGGTGTAGGATAGCCCGCAGTTGCGGGGTTGCGGTTGCGAAGCCGCAGTTGCGGTTGCGTATAATAGGAGAGCTCGCGGTTGCGAAGCCGCAGTTTGCAATAAGTGTGCGCGCGCTGGGTCATCATCATCGTCGTCGTCCGTCCTCGTCGTCGTCGCTGCCGTCGTCGTCGTCGCGTCTGTCGTCTGTCGTCAGCAGTCGTCGTCGGTAGTCGTCGTCGTCAAGTCTGTCGTCTGTCGTCAGCAGTCGTCGTCGTCGTCGTCCCTCCTCCCTCCTCCCTCCTCCCTCCTCCCTCCTCCCTCCTCCCTCCTCGTCCTCCTCCAGGCCGCATCCCCCCGCCACCTCCGTCCTAGCTCTCCTTCCCCTCCCCCTCCTCGTCCTCCTCCAGCTTGCACCCCCCTCCCTCCTCCAGCCTGCACCCCCCCCAAGCTCTCGCCCGATATTTTGGATTAAAACTGAGCCTTCAGTCGTCCGCAGGCATTCGGCTCAGCAGGTCGTTGGGCTCCTGGCACACACGCCTCCACCCTGAGCGACGGACGTCGTGCCATAGTCCGCCACATCGGAGCTCCGGGCCGCAGTGGCGGACAGCGTCGGCACAGATATGAACGACAGCGTCGGCACAGATAATGCCGCAGTGGCGGACAAGAAAGCCGCAGTGGCGGACGAGACAGCCGCAGTTCCAGGCGGAACGCAAGGGATCTTTCAGAGGGCCAACGCCTTGAGGTCTAGATTCAGGACAGGGGACAAGGTGCGCCTCCCCGTGCTCATGCTCGCCCCGCACACGGGCAACCGAGGCGGGCACTACCCTCAGCAGGAAAGGGTTCGGGAACTCGCTGTGAAAATCTTCCTGGCTGGATTCACGCAAGCCGAAGCTGACCACGAAGGTGTCTGCGTTCAGATGTACCCAGAACAAGAGCTGGTGCTGAGAAAAAAGGAGGACCCGAAGTTCCAGACGTACACAGAGTACAATCTGGAAAAAGCGACCGGCCACCTCGCTGCGTGCTTCGACCGCAGTTGCGGAACAGACGTTGCGTATGGGACGTGTTCGCACTCCCACTTGTGCCTCGTGTTGAGGGCGTGCGCCCTGGGAGCCAAGTGGCCCATCCCCCAAGGCATGGAGTTCACGGAGGACGAGAGCGCGAGGCTGAAGCGCGTGCTCGATAAGGACGGCAATCTCGACATGGCCGCAGTGGCGGAACATGACCCTGTCGCTAAGAAACTCGTGCAGGGGGGTATGCTCATGGACGTGCTTAGCTGGAAAATCATGGACGAGGAACCCACTGGTGCTTCGCTCATCAGCCAGTCCCTCAATAAAGGAGCCGATTTTGCGTTGCGAACGACTGAACTCACCGCGCTCCGTGTTCTGTGCAAGGCTGTTGACGCGGAGCTGCACGCCGCAGTTGCGGATCAGGTTGCCTTTGAAAAGGTCAAGCTCTCCGTCATGCACGAACTCGATCGAGTCGTTCAGGACCCAGACTTCATTGAGCTGTTCTCGTTCGTTGTAGGGCTCGGGAGCACGAAAGCGCAGTTCATCCCCTTGCTGCTCCAGTTCTGCGAGGTCTACGTGAACTCCAGGAGAAGGGCCCTTCGGCTCGGTGCCTTCGGGGCAGCCAGCGAGCTTCCCGACGAAGTGCCGTGGGTCAAGGTTGCCGTGGTGATGCGATGCTACTGGAACGCGCCTGCGAGGAAGAGGGGCGTTGACACTCCTGTGTGGTGCCCTGACCCAGAACAATCGTGGAAGAAGAAGGAGTTCCGAGACTTCCTCATCGACATGAACTCGGCTCTCCGTTTGTACTTGTTCACGCTGAGCAAGGCCATCGTCGGCATGGGCCCTGAGAAGGCGATCGAGTTCAAGGCGAACCTGTGCATACTGACCGCAGACGGCTTCATGCAGTACCTGAAGGACACCCACGTCAAGGAACGAAGTATCCCAGGACATCGTCAGGCGCTCCTCCGCGCTTGCGCGGAGGCCACGGGGAAGGTGGAGCCGAAGTCCAATCGGGGCGCCCTTGAGAAGGCCCTCGGCGAAGTGGGAGTCGGAGGCGGGAAGCCCGATTGGTTCGATTTCAACGCGTTGCCGCGCCCAGAACCGAATGAGCCCGCAGTGGCGGGGAAGACAAAGGCTTCCGCAGAGGAGCACGAGTTGATGCCGACGGTCATTTCCTTTGACCCCACGACGCACTTACCAACGAACCACCAGCGCAGCAGGGACACGACGGCCATTCCACGCGGATCCTTCCCTTTGCCAATCGCCGAATGGAGGCGTTCAGCGGCAGCGAAGGAGCTGGGGCGGGAGCCTGCTTTGGTCAGCGCAGTGTTGCTGTGACTTTGGGCGCGCCACATGTCCGCAGTTGCGGAAGCGCAAGTAGAGGTGTTGCAAGACGCTGACACAGAGAAACGCACCGTCAAGGCAACCGCTGCAAAAGACGAAAAATGCATCGAGTTGTGGCCGTGCGTCCCAAAGGCATCCAAGGTGCACGCCGCAAGCACGCACCCCGAGAGGGTGGCCGTGCAAGTCTGGGTGAAAGGAGATCCAAATGGGGCCACGCCCACGACCTTCTACTAGCACCCCGAGTTCAAGCCGCCTGCGGACAAGACGCCCGCCGACGTGGCTGAGCACGATGTGCGGTTGAGAGCATGGAAGTGGGATGCGCAAGAGACAATGCACGTCTTCTGGGCAGTCAACAGAGTCACGGAACAGGAGATCCAGCAGAGAAACAGCCGTAATGAAAGCGCAGTTGCGCGCATCAACATGGAGCTGGAGACGAAAGAATTGGCGGTGTGCGTGCCTGGGACAGGCGGGGTCGTGCTCGCCGTGAATGTCCCTGTGCTGGTGAATACCACGGCCGTGAAGAAAGGAGAAGAGCTCTTGTGGGAGGCGAGACCCAAAACCGCACCGAAGAAGAAGGCGGCCGAGGAGACGTGGAAGACGGACGCGGCCAAGAGGGCCAAAGGGAAGCCTTCGGGCCAGCCCGCGCCGAAGAAATCGAAGAAAGGGTTCGACGAAAGCGGGAAGATGTCGCTCTAATTAATTAAGAAGCCGCAGTGGCGGCAGTCAGGGCGGCTTGCTCGCGTGACCGCAGTTGCGGGCAACGGGCCGAAGGGGGGGGCGCACGCGTGACCGCTGTTGCGGAGCGCTCGTGTAGTTTGCAGTGTCACTGCTTCTGTTAGCTGATGCCGCAGTAGCGGACCGCTGACGATCGAGCGCGGAGGTTCGAAACGGACCTCCTCCCTCCCTTCTCCCTCTCCTCCCTCGCCCTTCCTCCACTTCCTCCCTCTCTCCTCCTCCTTTCTCCCCTTCCTCCCAAGTTGGAAGCCGAAACTACTCATTTCCTCACTCCCTCCCTCCCTCCCTGGAGGCCCTGGAGGGCCTCCGCCCTGGAGGGCCTGGAGGGCACTGGAGGCCCTGGAGGGCCTCCCTGGAGGCCCTGGAGGCCCTGGAGGGCCTCCCTGGAGGCCCTGGAGGGCCTGGAGGGCCCTGGGCTGAGGGCGGAGGCCCTGGAGGGCCTCCGCCCTCAGAATGCTTCACAGCAGTGCCGCGGCACTGCTTTGAAGCACCCAAAATGCTTCAAAGCAAGTGCCGCGGCGCCTGCTTTGAAGCACCCGGGTGCTTCAAAGCGTGCCGCGGCACTGTCGTTTTGCAGCACCCCCAGGGGCTTCAAAGCAGTGCGCGGGGCACTTGCTGTGAAGAAATTCGGGTGCTTCAAGTCAGTGCCCGGCATGCTTTCGACGCATTCTGAGGGCGGAGGCCCTCCAGGGAGGCGCGAGGATCGCAGGGGCCGAGGGAGGCCCTCCAGGGAGGCGTTCGTCTCGCCATCTGGCTCAACCGCGCGCGGCCCCACTGCCCGCGCCTCCGCCTTGCCCGCAGTTGCGGCTGTGTCCAGCGCAGTAGCACACTTGCCGACTTCGAGCGAATGGAGCCCTGTGTGCGTTGAGAAGGTCTTGTGCATCCGTGGAGGTTGGCTTGCGCAGACCACCCCCATCCCCGAAAAGGATGTCAAGGTGCTCCACGCAGGGCCCCTCGGAGAGATAAGCTTCGAGCACGTGAACATGCAAAAGGCTTGGCTGCTCAAGGTGTGCGCCAAAGGTAAACCGACCGCAGGGGCCTTGAAGGCCTCCAAGGCCTGGGACGCGCTGAAGAAAGAAGTCGCGAAGCAGGGCGGCGCCGCAGTTGCGGACGATGAGAGCGACGGCGACGCGGGGGACGAAGCAGATGACCCCATGTCGGCCCTGGTCAGCCCCACGGACGCCACGAAGAAGCAGGCAGCGACCCCGACCAGCGCCAAGAAGCAGAAGACTGGAACGCGTGCGGCGGCTACTGGCCTGCCCAGGGGCGATGCCGTGGAGTCGGCCATAGCCACTGTGCACTCTGTACAGATGCCCGCAAAGAGCCCCATGAAGTTTCCGCACGACACGGCCGTTCGAAACGTGCGGGTGGCCAGCTTCAAGCGGAGGACGTTGTGGCTGGACGCTGCAGACCTTGGGTGGCTGATCGACATGATCGTGGACGACGCGAGCCTCGGCGGTGTCCCCGACATCGGCGACGGCGACAAGGACGAGGCCGCAGTGGCGGACAGGGACTTGGCAACGGCGGTTGACCCTGCCACCCCGCTGGCGAAGCAAAAGGAGGTCGACCCCCCCGTGGCGCAGGGGAGCGGCTCTGGCTTCACCGTCGTTTGGGACTTCAAGGGCGCTTGGGTCGCGACCATCACGCGAGAGTGTGCCAACAAGGGCAAAAGGATCGAGATGGATGTGAAGAAACTTACCAAGAAGAAGTGGCAGTCGGCGCAGTCGGTGAAGGGCTACGACTACGAGTGGGAGGGCATGACGCAGCACCAGCGCAAGCAAGCGGCTCTGGATTACCTCGAGCTCCAAATCCCCCGTCTGTTCGACTGAGGCCCGAAGCCGTATGGGCCGCAGTTGCGGTGGGGCTACTGAGTGCCCGCAGTTGCGGGGTGGCTGGGTGCGCGTGAACACGCGGAGGGCGAGGCGGTGTGAGGAGGCAGGCGGAAGGTTTAGGGTGTTCCACGGGTGCACGCCTTAGTGCGCAACTTGTGTGGGCGAGCGTTTTTCTTAGAGAAGCATGGAGTGAAGCATCGAAACCCTGTGCGCGCGATGATTGGGGCTTCCGCGCGTGCGTTGTTGAAAAGTACCTCCTTCTTCGCCCCTCCGCATCGTCTTCAGTTGCTCCCCCCTCCTCCCCTCCCTCTTCCTAGTTCTGTAGCCCGCAGCCGAGTGCCCGGCCCGAGTCGTTCGCCACGCGACCGCTCATGGATGTTCCCGTGGGGCGGACATGGTATGGCGAGGAGGACGGAACGCATTTCGAGGTGGAGTGGCTCCATTGCGACAGCGGCTGCGCACCGAGGAAAACGAAGTATGGCACCACTGGGCTCGCCAACATCTTGAGCCGCAGTAGCGGCGTTCCGTGCCCCAAGAAGATAAAGGTGCACGCATGTGCGGATTTTCCGTGCCTGGCGAAGTGGCCCGCGTCGCAGTACGGCCTTGCTGAGCCGCCTCGCTTTCATTTGCGGCCGTCTGCTTGGCGACCGGGCGCGACGCCACCACCCGCAGTTGCGGCCCCAGGCGGCACCGCAGTTGCGGCTCCCTCGGCCCCTGCACACATAGCACCAGCAACACCAGCAGAACTCGCAGCTCCTGCGCAAGAAGGACACGCAGCTCCAGCACCAGAAGCACCCGCAGAACCCCAACCTCCAGCAGCCCCTGTGCCCGAAGCACCCGCAGCAGCAGTCCCTCCAGCTCCTCCAGCTCAAGTGCACGCAACACCAGACCCGCCTGCTGCGCAGGAGACCGCGATTGCGGTTGAAGCTCCTGGGGGAGTGGAAGCGGACAAAGACACACCACTTCCAGCACGCTTGCCACCAGCGCGGCCGCTGCCAGAGAACTGGTCGAAGACGCAGGTCGCATTCTTCCCGTGCCCAGACCCAAAGGCTGCAGCACGAGTTGCGGCGCCTGTTGGCGACGCCTTGCGGCCACGAGTCGCGGCGCCACCCCTGGCGCCAGAGAAAGGTGTACCTGTGGAAGAAGCGCCAAAGATCCAGGCCGCAGTGGCGGCGACGGTGCCTGACCGCGTGATGGCTCTCCTGAGGCAGATTCTGTCCGAGAATTCCTACATAGGGTATTCAGCTTTCATGCTGTTTGCCTTGCGGTTCGGGCGTCAACCTTACGTGTGGGAAGGCGAGAACCGCAAGGACCTCCTTGACTTCTACATGCCTTGGGCAAAGGAGAAGTGCACTGAGCCATGCGCCGTCGACGTCGTGGCGTGCGTACTCGCCGCTGCTGAGGATCTGTTCGGGGAATGGACAACGGTGGAACTCAGGCCCGTGACTCCCGAGAACCCTCTCCATGAGGTGCGCCACTGGGTGCCGCAGTTGCGGTGGGTGGCGTGTGCTCTGAGGGGGCGGACGCGTTGAACAGGTTCTACGGTCCTCTGGGACAATGGGTCCTAGGGACTGTTTGCGATGGAAACTGCGGCATTGACATTATGGCGATGATGTTGCAGAAACCGCAAAATGCCGAGACGCGCAAATGGCTTCGGGAGGAACTGTACGATTTCGGGGTGCGCCGCTGGGACGAACAGTGGTTGCACGACATGCTCGTTGTCACGCAGGAACTAACCTTGGAGGAGGTGCGGGCGTACCGCAGTTGCGGGGCCAGCGGCCCTGCTGGACCCATGGTCCTGCACGACTCCGAGGGCGAGGGCGACCCAGCAGAGGCGCCGAGAGAGGCGAGCGCGCCACGCCCCGCTCTCATGGCGGCGTTAGAGTGGCAGACGGGCGTGCAGGACATGGGTATATTGCTTGCAATGGCTGAGGCTATGCCCGAGGCGTTGCAGGAGGAGCAGATCAGGGCGCACGCACTGGCCAGCGCACGCCCAAAACCCGAAGTTGCGGAACAGAAGCGGCGCGTGAGCCCGCACATGCTCAGAGACCGCGAACTGGTTTGCAAAGAACTGGAGGCGCACGCACGCAGTTGTGGTTGGATGGGCGAGGGCGTTCTGCCACGGAATTCAATCGCGTCTTTTTGCGGGCGGTTCACGTGGCCGAAGGGCATGGGGGTCGTCCAGCAGCGCCAGGCCGTCTCCAAGTGTTTCAAAACTGGCGCACACAAGGTGGACATGGCACGGCGGGCGTGCATGGCCGACGCCGCGCGCGGGGCAACCAAGGGCGCCCGAACAAGGCTACATGGCTGGAAGCCGCTCTGTACGAGTGGTGGTCCCACATGAGGTACTCCGTGGACTGGAAGGCGGTGGCCAAGCGAACCGCAGTTGCGGAGGAGAGGCCCAAGATGTTGGCCAGGTTCTCCCAATCCCTGCTGGTTACGAAGGCGAAGCAACTCGTCGCGGACTACTGCGTGGAGACAATGAAGCGGGGAGGCAAACCAATGGTGCCGCAGTTGCGGCCTCGGTGGTGGGTGAAGTGGCGGCGCTCCTACGGCCTGAGCATGAAGAAGCCGAACCGCAAGTACAAGGTGCCAAAATGGTTGCTCCAATCTCGTTTTGAGACTATGATCTTGAACGTGGCCAGGGTCCGCGCAGCTGCAGAGGAGCTTCTGGTGTACGACCCGCACATCCTGAACTGGGACCAGTCGCCCTTTCACCACAACGAGTCGTCGTCGGCCTCGAAGCCGACCTTGGCTGTGAAGGGTGGCATTGTCCCGCTTGTCGAGGCGCATGACGACAGCAGGGCTCGGTGGACAGCGAACCTGACGGTGTCGAGCGACGCGGAGGACATCCGCAGTTGCGGACCCCCGCCGGCGGAGCTAATGTTCAAGGGGGGATCTGTCATCGCTGAGGGCTTGGCCGCACATGCCCGCAGTCGCGGCTATCCGTCTTGGGTGAGCACGGCGACGTCCGAGAAGGGGTCCTACCGCGCAGACGACGTTGTATCATTCTTGCAGCGGCACTTGCGGGCCTGGCCCGACGACCCGCAGTTGCGGGGAATGTGGCGCATCCTCATGGCCGACGACCATTCCCCGCACAAAGCAGACGCTGTGCGGAGACTCGCCTGGCAGCGCGGCTACGTGCTGATCATTCACGGCGGGGGGACGACCGCAGTTGCGCAGCCCGTGGACACGGACTTGAACCAGCACGTGAAGCGCCGGTACATTGCCCTCGAGACCAAAGCGCTGGTGCAGCAAATTGCGTTGGGGAAGCACGTGCCGCAGTTGCGGCGTTCCGATTGCGCCGGCTTGATGCTGTCAGTGTTGGAGAATGTGCAGTTGCACTTGGACGCCGCGAAAGGTTTCCTGAAAGTGGGAATTCGAGCGCCCTTCGACAAGTCAGGAGATCTCGAGATTTGCCGAGAGGCGGCGGAACTCAGGGAAGCAGGGGGGCTGCGAGCAAAAGTGGACACCGCAGTCGCGGAGGTGAGGGAAGAATGCGAGCAGAAACGTTTGAAATGGTCCTACAATGACGTGCTGCGTCTCATGCACGAATACGAGAAACACGACGCCACAGATTCCGTGTTGGAGAAGCTCGGCGACGAAGCGCTAGGCCAGGAGCCAGGCCACGAGGAGGGCGATGAGGATGGCGGGGAGGAGGAGGAGGAGGAGGTGCACGAGGAGCACGAGGAGGACGAAGAGCAAGAGGAGGCCTCGTGGGCCGAGGCTCTTGCGGAACAGTGCGATGCCGCAGTTGCGGCACCTGGGCCTCAAGGATCCTCGGTATCCATGGACTGCGTGGTCGACGCAGAGGCGCCCGAGCAGGTGGCAGTGGCGACGTCCTTGGCAGAAACGCTCCGCGAGGCGGAAGATATGCTGCGCCAAGTGGGCATGGAGAAACTAGCGCAGGATTGCCGACAGCAACAACGCAAACAAAAGAAGCGGTTGAGAGAGCTGGCGCGGGAGGACAACGAGGTCCTACGAGCGTTGACTGCCCAGCGAGACCACGAAGCCGCAGTGGTGGCGAATAAGCGGCGCCTGGCTCTGGAAGCGAACGACAGGACGAAGGCGTTGCACGATCTCAAGAAGCAGATTCGAGAGGCCGAGGCCGCCTTGAGGGCAAAGAAGGAGGCCGCAGTTGCGGTGGAAACGGCTTTGGCTAACAAACACGCCCTAGCGCAGTGGAATCCCGAGGAGTTCAAGATCAAGAAAAACAGGATGGCAGCTCTGGATCGCCTGGCTCGCGGAAAAGGCGTCCTCCCAGACGAGCAGAGGGGGGAGTGGGCATGGTTCAAGACGCATTGGGACGAGGAGATGTGCAAGCAGCACAAGGAGCAATGGCCGCTCACGTTTGCTGGGTGGCTGCAAAAAGTCGCGAACGACGCGGCGTCTGGGAACCGTTCGGCGCTGTCGCAGTTCGTGCATTCGGAAACAGTGAGAACCCTGGGAGGGCAACTGGCGCTGGTAATCCCAGCCCTAGCGTGATGCAGGCCGCAGTTGCGGACCCACAGGAAGTCCAGAGGGAAGTTGTTTTTCCAAGCGGCTCCCGCGCGGGCAGGAGATGAGGCAAAACCGCAGTTGCGGTCTTCCTGCTGCTGTGAAAATAATCCTTTCACAGTCCCTCGCAATCGTCGCCCTCCTTCTGCTTCTCCGCCAGTCCATTTGTTGTTCTTTCGGTTCCTTTGAGTCCTCGCCCTCCTTCTGCCACTCCTCGAATCCTCTTTGTCTCCTCCCTCCATCCGACCCCATGCCCATTCGCGATCCATTTCCGTAGCCACCGTGGCTCGAGGTGGCGCACGCGAAGACGCAAGCATGTGGCCGCCCGCGCGCCCGAGCGCATCCTCAGGGAGTATGGACCGTGGACTTCGATTCGCCAGAACGGTGTTCATCCACAACGCTGAGGAGGAGGAGGGGGGCAAAGACGAGGAAGCCGCAGTTGCGGATGATGACGACGACCAGCGGACGCAAGATGGCGACAGCACCGTCGCGTCCTCGGCTGCCTCCGCTGACGAGGCTGAGTCCCGGGGAGGTGCGGGAGCCGCAGTTGCGGCTGCACATGACTCCTACATGCCGAGAGTGTTGTCGTCGCGGAGACCCTGGAAACGGGTGCCCATCATCGAGACAAGCAATCTGTCGGAAAACCAAAGAGCTCTTGTCGACGCATGGGAGGAGAAAACGGAGTTCGAAGCGGGACGGGTCGGCTTCTACGTGGCCAACTTCTATTTTTTTCTTTTTTTTGGCTCGCGAGAGACAATTTGCCACGGGACTGCAGCTTTTTTTTTTCGAGTTTTTTAGACTTTTTTTTTTTTATTTTTAATTGTTTATTGTATTTTATACTCCCAACCTTGATTTTTTTCTTTTTCATTTTTTTTATTTTTTATATTTTTTTCTTTAGTGATTTTTGTGGTTTTTTCTTTTTGTATTATTTATCACTTTTCTCTTTTCTTTTTTCTTTTCCCTTTTTTAGTTCTCTTTCTTTTTTTCTTATTTTTCATCTGGACTCTTTATTCTTTATTTGTTCCCATTCTTTTTTTTTGTCCTATTTATCGTTTTTTTTTATTTACCTTGTTTTTTTTTTTTTGTATAGGTTTTTATTTGTTTTTCCATTTTTTTTTTTTTTTTGTTTTGCTCGACCCACGCAACGCGCGGACGAGTGGGCGCAGCTCCGCGCGAACCCTGCCCAGATCATCGCCCTCTGCGAGTGCGACGACGAGACCTGCGCGGTACTCAGTGGGGAGCACGACGCGAGGGACAGTGCAGCCGCAGTTGCGGACGATA
>CAUYUJ010008524.1:187669-462669 GCA_963575745.1 Prorocentrum cordatum | reverse complement strand
CGATGCTGCTGATGAGGATGCTGACGATGATGATGCTGATGATGATGTTCATGATGAGGGTCCTGCTGCTGCTGTTGATGCCGATGATGATGCTTCTGCTGCTGATGATGATGGTGATGATGCTGATGCTGAGGATGATCATGGTGATGCTGATGATGATGATGATGATGGTGACGACGACGATGTTGACGATGTTGATGATGATGATGATGATGATGATGATGATGATGACGGTCCTGATGCGGATGGTGTTGATCATGATGTTGCTGATGATGGCGATGATGATGATGGTAATGATGGTGATGATGCGGATGCTACTGCTGTTGATGATGATGCTGATGTTGATGATGATGATGCTGCTGGTGAGGATGTTGGTGCTGATGCTGATGCTGATGATGTTGGTGATGTTTACGATGCTGGTGATGATTATGGTGCTGATCCTGATGCTGATGATGTTGATGATGCTGATGATGCTGATGAACATGATGCTGCTGATGATGATGCTGCTGAGGATGTTGATGATAAGGATACTGAGGATGCTGCTGCTGTTATGGCAATAGGGTGTGGCCGTTCCCCGACCCCCCCTTGGGGACCTCCATTTTTTCAAGGAGTGTGCATGTTTTTTTCTCGGAGGGTCCTCGGAGGAACTCATCGCGGACAAATGCTCAACTCGGGTTTTTTTCCTAACCATCCTGTGGTCTTGGGCCCTCGTTTTGAAGAGACGGCGCCCCCGCGTCTCACCTCCTCCCGCGCTTCTCCCCCTCTTCCTCCCCCTCCTCCCTCCTCCCTGCGTTTCACCCACCCAGTACAGCGTTTCGTGGCCCCATAGGGAGCTCCACCGACGGCCCCAGTGGCAGGGTCCGCTTGCAGTTCCACCTCCATTGTGGCGCACCGCTCACATGTTTTGTGGCCCCATCGGGTGCTCCACCAAAGGCCCCAGTGGCAGGGTTCGCATGCGGTTCCACCCCCATCGCAGCGCACCGCTCACACGTTTCGTGGCCCCATAGGGTGCTCCACCCAAGGCCGTGGTGGCATGGTCCGCATGCAGTTCCACCACCTACATGTCGGTGCACCCCTCACACGTTTCGTGGCCCCATTGGGTGCTGCACCCAAGGCCCCAGGGGCAGGGTCCGCATGCAGTTCCACCCCAACTTCGGCGCACCCCTTGCACGTTTCGTGGCCCATAGGGTGCTTCGCCGAAGGCCCCAGTGGCAGGGTCCGCATGCAGTTCCACCTCTTGGCGCACCCCTCGCACGTTTCGTGGCCCCATAGGGTGTTCCACCCAGGGCCCCAGGGGCAGGGCTGCACGCAGTTCCACCCTTCATTTCGGCGCACCTCTCCCACGTTTCGTGGCCCCCAGAGGCTCTAATGGAAGCGCCCGCACGTGGTTCCACCTTGTATTTCGGTGCACCCCTCACGTTTCGTGGCCTCACGTAGGGCTGCACCGACGTCTCTGGTGGCAGCGCCACGATACCCACAACTGCGTTACACACAGCTGCACATGGTTGAGTCCTTCGCCAGGATAATTCATTGGTTTTTCGGAGGATTCGGGGCCCCACCGTTATAACCGCAGTATTTTTGACCAACCCAACTAAAACATAACAATCTCACACCTCTAGGCTTTTTCCGTTGTTTCTCGAGGGGGTCCGGGCCTCCACAATTTATATCAATACTAATTTTGATACCCCCCCAATCCATCCTCTGACAACTCCCAACTCGTGGGTTCTGTGGGGCCACAATTGCTAACCGCATCATTTTTGAAAAGCAGCATAGATCAAGAACACCTGAATTCACTTTTTGTTTCTTCGGGGGGTTCCAGGCCCCCATAATCAAACACACTGTACTTTTGCTGTACCCCCCAATCATTGAACACCCGAAAACAAGCCCAACTCGGAGGTTTGTGATGCTGATTATGATGATGATGCTGATTATGATTATGATGCTGATGATGATGATGATGATGATGATGATGATGCTGCTGCTGATGATGATGATGATGAGTTTGATGATTATGATGGCGAGGATGTTGATGATGTTGACGACGATGTTGCTGATAATGCTTTTGATGCTGATCATGATGATGCTGATGCTGATGATGACACTGATGCTGTTGATCGTGTTGATGATTATGATGATGCTGATGCTGCTGATGATGCTCATGGTGCTGCTGCTGATGATGATGATGATGATGAGGACG
The DNA here is from genome assembly GCA_963575745.1 of Prorocentrum cordatum. NCBI lineage: Eukaryota > Dinophyceae > Prorocentrales > Prorocentraceae > Prorocentrum > Prorocentrum cordatum. The sequence continues at coordinate 460,472 of CAUYUJ010008524.1, read as the reverse complement.
ACAGTGGTGGTGGTGCTGATGGTGATGATGACGACGTTGATGCGGATGATGATGATGATGCTGATGATGATGATGATGCTGATGATGCAGATGATGCTGATGAGATTGCTGCTGCTAGTGATAATTATGAGTACGTGATCATGATGGTGATGCCAATGATGCTGCTGCTGCTGATGATGATGCTGATGATGATGATGCTGCTGCTGACGATAAGGATGACGCTGAGGATGATGCTGCTGCTGATTATGCAGATGATGCTGATGACGCCGATGCTGATGCTGATGCTGATGATGCTGATGATGGTGCTGATGCTGATGATGGTGCTGCTGATGCTGATGCTGATGATTTTAATGCTGATGATGGTGCTGATTCTGATGATGATGCTGATGCTGATGCTGCGGATGCTGATGCTGATGCTGATGCTGTTGATAATGCTGTTGTTGTTGGTGGTGATGATGCTGATGTTGTTGTTCATGATACTGATGATGCCAATGATGCTGTTTAGGACGATGAGGCGTACTATGATGATAACGCCGGTGACCATGGTGCTGGCGAGGATGATGACGGTGATGCTCTTGGCGATGGTCAGGACGACGATGGGTACGTGTTGTGGTCTCATATGGCATCGACGGCGCCTACTGCGAACCACTGCCGCCCCCTTTTTTTTACAAATGCCCAGGTGGCGAACTGTTGGGCCGAAGTCCTGTCAATCTTCCATCTATTGGACGATGTGTTCCCCGAGCCTTGATGTAATCTTTGGGCACCTTTTTGGGGGATACAGAGGTGGAGGGACGAGGAGGAGCAGAAGGAGCAGGAGGAGATGGAAGAGGAGGAGGAGGAGGAGGAGGAGGAGAATGAGGCGGAGGAGGAGAAGGAGGAGGAGGAGAAGGAGGTGGTGGACGAGAAGGCTCTTGAGGGCCTCGTGGAGCCTTCTGATGTCTTCCTGGGGGCCTCAGGTGCGTCTCTGAGGGCCCTTTGGGGGCCTCCTGGGGCCTCCTGAGGGCCCTGATGGGCCTCTTGGGGGCCTCTTACAGTTCGCCCCCCAGTGACGGCGAGGTCCCGCTCTGACCTGCGTCAAACGTCACTCCGCTGGACTCCCCAACAGCCACCGCAAGTGGCGACAGTTTTGCAGCTCGCAGCCCCTCCAGCGACAGCGAAGTCCAGTTCTGATCTGTTTAGCACAGCACTAAGCGGACCATCCAGTAGCTTTTGAAAATGGCGACGGGCTCGCACTTCGCTACCCCCCAGCGACGGCGAGGTCCTGCTCTGATCGTGTATCACCGCGCAACGGTGGACTCCCCAGCAGCCCTCGAAAATGCCGTCAGTTTCGCAGTTGGCCCCCCTCCCTCCCCCCCCTAGATGGCGCGCTAGCAGGCAAGTAGATACATGCAGGAAGCAGGGGAACAAGAGGAGAGGGGAGGCAAGTAGGAGACAAGCAGGATGCAACAGTAACAGGAGGAAGGCGCGAAACGGAGTGAAGAGCGCAGTTATCTTTTGGGAAGGCCTTGCAGTGCCGACGACCCTACAGGGGGACGACGACGACGATGACGACGACGACGACGACGGCGGCGGCGACGACGACGACGCTGACGTTCTGGAGCCCTTCTTGGAGATCTCTTGGGAACCTATTGGGCTCTGTTTGGGGGGCTCTTGGGGGACCTCTTGGGAAGCCCGTGGCCACTTGGAGCCACCTCGGAGCAGATATGAGGCCTCTTCGGGACATGTAAGACAACACGCAACACTCCGCAAGAGCATATAAGAGTGAGGAGGATGCCAAGGGGGGGAGTCTGGGAGGAGGGGAGATGGTTGTCCCCTTGTCCCCTGGGGGGGATGCGGGGAAGTTCCCCCTGTCCACAAGTGGTCTTCTACAGGGGGGACCCCCGGGGGAATGTCACGACCCCGGTGATCCCCCCGGCCCCCGTCCCCGGGACCCCCGCCCCTGGGATTTCCCCCCATGACCTCCCCAGGACCCAACCCTGGGGACACCCCCCGCTACTCCCCTCCCCCCCGCCAGAGAAGGGATCAGGGGCTTCCCTTCGAGTCAATTACGACGTTGTTTGATTTCTGTCAGGCTGGATCGCTTGAGGGACAGGGCCCAGGGAAAGGGGGCGGAGCGGCAACGGCGATGACCACTCCATTGGAAACCTTCTCGCACACGCTGACAGGGTCGGCGGATTCAAGACGAAGACCTAACTCAGGAGTGTTGAGAATAAGCTTCGAGGGCGGAGGGCACGGGGCTTTTGCCCGAACGGCAGGCCAACGGGGTGCTCGTCGTTCTTACAGCCAGGCACAAGCCCATGTGGACTTCTTATTGCGCGATTGGGATTGCCTCCTCTGCTTCTTTATTTGCCTCACCTATTTCCTATTTCTTCCCTCGTCCTTGCCACTTCCCACCTCCGCCTACCTCCCCCGTCCTCCTCCCCTCCTTCCCCCTTTTCCGTTCTCAAGTAACATTCGGGATCGAGCTTTCGTCAGACACCCGAGGTGTTTCCGTGCCTTCCCGTGGCACTTAAGGGACTGTGGTTGGCCGCCTCGCTCCTTCGCTTGGATCGTCCGTCCACCGACTCAAACAGAGGATTCACGAGATGTGCTTGGCTACGGGAGGTCGGCCCTGGATGGCTGGCCAGACGCGGCGCTGGCGGTCCCACGCCGAGCGGCGGGCCGCCCAACGGCGCGCTCGAGACTCCTGGGCTGTGGCGAGTGCTGCACGGCCACACTGTGTCTTTAGCGCTGGGCGTGCTGCTGCGCGCGGACTTCGCGGTTTGTACCCCGCAGGGCGCAGGCTGGGAGCCCTCCTGCGCGCTGTTCTTGCGGCGCCGTGGGTTTCTCCAGCATCTCCGAGTCGGCCTTGTCCGTGGGATAGAAGCCTTGCCGATGGCCGCTGGTTTCCTGCCGCTGTGTAGGGAGACACCAGGCTGCCGCTCCGCCCGAGACGCAGTCCTCCGCCGAGGGCGACGAGGTGGCGACGGCCATCGATCCGAACGCAGTATATGACTACCACCACCAAGATCGAGAATAATATACGATGCGATTTGGTGCAGTTTTGCTCTGGCGAGAAGCCCGTTGCCCACCTCCCTCCGCCAACGGCAAACGGGCTGCCGCCTCTCTCTTAAGGACCGAAACAGGATTCATTAAAGCACGCGCGGTGGTGGTGTATAAAATTCTGGCTACCAAGAGGAAGGAGTGCGAAGGCCTAACGGCCAGTGCCGCCGACCCTGAAGGGCGACGACGACGACGGCGACGGCGACGGCGACGGCGACGGCGACGACGAGCGCTCTCGGGGGTCTCTTGAGGGTAGTTTTGGGCCTCTTCGGAGGCTCTTGGGGCCTCTTGGGAGCTTCGTGAGGGCCTCTTGGGGCTTCCTGGGGGTCTCTTGGGGGCCTCTTGGGGCCTCTTGGGGGGCTTCTTGGGGGCCTCTGGGGGCCGCCCGGGCGCCTCTCAGGGCGAGGGCTCGAAATGTCCGTTCGGCTCCCCTGTCTGGGCTCCCTCTTGGAGCCGTCTTCGGGGCCTCTTGGGCCGTCTTGGAGGCCTCTTGGGTCGTCTTGGGGCCATCTTGGGTCGTCTTGGGGCCGTCTTGGGGGCCTCTTGGCCCGTCTTGGGGCGATATTGGGGGCCTCTTGGGCCGTCTTGAAGCGTCGGGAAGCCGAAAACGCGAGAACTCCAAAAACCGTAAAAAAACAAAGGGAATGCTATGCATTTTGCACCTTGGGGCCTTCTTGGGAGTGCTTTTGGAGGCCTCTTGGGACGTTCTCGAAACCTCTTGAGCCGTCTGGAGGCGACTTTGGCGTGTTCGACCGATAGTTCGGCGATGCGGGGCCCTCGAGGACCGTCTTGGAGCCTCTTGGGGCACTTTTGCCGCGTCTTGGGGGTTTTCTGGGCCCCAGAACCGCCCGCGGGGGAGGCGTATCTGGGTGGCGACCCCCCCCGGGGACCCCCCCCGGCGACCCCCCCCCCCCCCCGGTGGGGAAGTGATCAAAGGGAAGGGGCTTCCCTTCGACTCAGCGACAACGTTACTCAATGTCGCTTTGGCTAGCGCGATTCAGGATGAGGGCCCATGGAAAAGAGACTGGGGACGACGGAGACGACGAGGAGACGACGGAGACGGAGACAACGACGACGACGACGGCGACCAACGGAAGAGCGTCTTGCACACGCCGAGGGTCGGCGGATTTTTATACACCACCACCAACAAGTGCTGTTTCTGCTCCAGGAACTCCCCATGCCGCGTAGCCTGCGAGCTGCGCCGCGCTCCTTGTCGCCGTGGCGTCGCAGCGTCGTCTGGCATGACCTTGCCCCTAACCCTTTTTGCGGTAATTTACTGTTGCGGGCGGTGGTGGTGTATAGAAATTGGCCTCGCAACCGACAGCAAGACAGTGGTGAAAACCGCTCCGCCCGAGACGCCGTCTTCGGAAGGGAGCGCTGGGGTGGCGACGGCCATCGACAGCAATATGAGGGTGTATTCCGACGCTGTCCTCGGAATGGAGCGATGAGGGTACGGCCATCGACCGCAAGATGAAGGTGCACGCCTGAGACGCTGTCTTCAGTAGGGGGTGATGCGGTGGTGACGGCCATCGACAGCGGGTCACCTGCGAGCACGCATGCGATTGGCAATCCTAGTGTCGAGCTCGGCTACATCAGTGAGGTCGAAGACCAGGCGAAGCACTGGGTAGCAGACCGCCAGGATGTGGGGACGCGGCAACCATTTGTGAGTGGCCGCAAGAGGCTCGACATTCGGGGTGGCGGCGAGGTCCGGGGTTGGGAAGGCAGCTAGACCCAGTAGCGTCACCTGCATGATGGCGATGCTTTCGTGGTGGTATTCAGCATCTTGTCTTTCGGTTCGTGCTCGGCCCCCCCCTCGGCACGGTCGCCCACGGAGTCTCTCGACATCGGGACCATGTCCCAGGGCTTCGCGACGACCTCGGCCGACATGGCTGCAGCAACGGGGCCGCCGTCAGCGTGCGGATTCGGACCGCTGTAAACCGAGTTGTGCTTCGGTGTCGCGTTGAGAGCAAACGGCCTTCAAATCGATGGTGTTGTGGTAAGATCTAGTATGCGTTGAGCTGGTTCCGCAGTCCCTGTACAATCTCACAGCGGACGTGCTGGCGTTCGTGTCGTTAGTTGTGATGTGTCGTCCCGGTTTGTCAGATATCCCGAGTGTTACTTCGCCCGTTCTGCGTACTCTTGCGTGCCAGTCTTTTCTGATGTAATAAGAACTCGGTTATGAAGTCTGTATCTTCGACTGCAAAGGCCGGTATACATTTAAGCAACGTTACGCACGTCGGCTTTGTTTGTCATATGATCACGCTCGTGCTCATACTCCCCCTGTTCCGTTTCGTTCTTCCCGCCTTCCTCCTTTCTCTCTCTCTCTCTGCTGCTACCTCCTCCTCCTCCCCCGCGGCCCTCCCTTCCCCCTCCTCTCTCCTCTGCCCTCGCCCCTTCTCCTCGCGTTGCCTCCCGCCCCCCGTTTCCTCTTCCAGTCCCCTTGTCCTCGCCCCCTCGCCCGCATTCCCCGCGCCGGCAGGATCGGCAGAAGAGAGGCGGTCGCCTTTGTGTGGCGCGGGGACGTGGCGTGTGACGACCGCACGCTGTACGTCGCGTTTTCGCCCCTGCGTTACAGGTCGCAGTTCGTCAAGGTCATCGCCGGCGGCGTGGTGGATAAGCGCAGGACCGCTGATCGGAGGAACCGACATGGGCACGGACACGCAGACGTCGCCGGGCTCAGAGGGCAGGGGCCCTGCGTTTCTTTCCTTTCCCCTGTCGCTTCGTCGTCGTTGTCACCCCTTTGTGTTCGTGTCCTCGTGTTCGTCATCCTTCGGATCCTGTGGGCAGATACGCAGCCATCGTGTGAAGACATGCGGGAGTTCTTATGCATTTGAGCAGGGTTCGTTGTCGGCGTCGCCTTCTCTGTTGTCCATTTGAAAAAAAGGGCGCTTGCCCAGTAGCGGCCGCTGACAATTTTGGACAGCATTGGCTGTTGGGCATCGTGTTCATTTTCCGTACCCATCTCGGGCGTGCCAAGCTCATTTTCCGTACCCATCTCAAGCCTCCATGCGTTGCGAACAAGTCCACGCCAGAAGGCTTCTGGCCGGCCGTCTTCGGCCCCCCAGGGCCCTCCCTCTCTGGACCCGTGTTCCGTCAAACTTCGCCTCGGGATGAAACACCGAGGGGTTAACGTTTTGGAAGGCAATCACAACGTCGGAGATCTCGGGAGGAGGAGGAGGCGGTAGAGGAGGAGGAGGAGAAGGGGAAGGAGGATGAGGAGGTGGAGGTGGAGGAGGATGTGGAGAAGGAGTAGCATGAGGAGGAGGAGGAGGAGGGAGGGGGAGGAGGAGGAAGAGGAGGAGGAGGAGGAGGAGGAGGTGGAGGAGGAGGAGGAGGAGGTGGAGGCGGAGGTGGATGTGGAGGAGGAGGAGGAGGAGGAGGAGATGAAGGAGGAGGAGGAGGAGGAGGAGGAGGAGGAGGGAGGGGGCGCAGGAGGATAGGGGGGGATTGGGACGACGCCGAAATTAACGGGGACGAGGACGACAGGGAGGAGGGCGGGGAAGAGTATGACGACTTGAGTAAGGCCTGACGGCTTTCGCACACCTCCCGCTGGGAGTCGCTTGGCAGTTTCCATGGGGCATACTTCGGGGGTGGACAGACCTCCTACCCTGACACCTCGATTAGTGAATTGTCCGTTTTCGGTTCTCGAGAGGGCGCCGCGACCGTTATTTTCCAGACTTGCGCCCGCCAGGTTTGGGCCCGAGGTCGTTTTCACTAAACCACGTTTTACTAAAGGGAGGTCTGTCCATCCCCGAATACTGTTGCCTTTTGCTGTCCTTGGGGAGGACCTCGTGTTTGTTCTGAGCTCTCGAGGCCTTCTTGGGGCCGTGGGTGTTTCGAAGACCCTCTTGGGGACATTGCGGAAGACGTGGATCAAAAAAGAGTGCGCCTTTGATTGTCGCCGCGACGTCACAGACCGACGGCCAACTTTTTGGGAACCCCTGGGGAGTGCTCCACGATCTGTTCTGGGCCTTCTTGGCTCCGCTTCGGATCACCCCTAGGCCTCTCCTTGGTCTCTGTGGGGCGACATTCGCTCCATCATAAGGCCCCATAATCACGTCGGAAGCGACAACTTGAGTTGGAACAGGAAGAGCAGAAGGAGGAGGGGGATGATTCTGATGATGATGGTGATGATGAAGACGACGACGGTGATGGTGATGATGACGATGATGATGGTGATGATGATGATGACGGTACTGTTGATGACGCTGATGACGATGATGATGATGATGATGATGTTGATGTTGATGATGATGGTGATTGCGATGATGTTAGTGACGATGGTGATGTTGTTGATGAGGTTGATGTCGATGGTTATGATGACGATGATGCTTATTCTGGAGATGCTGATGTTGTTGTTTATTGTTATGCTGATGATGATGCTGATGACAATGCATATGATGATGATGATGATGATGATGATGGTGATGATGATGCTGATTATGCATGACGATGCTGCTGATGCTGATCATGATGATGGCAATGTTGAGGTTGATGATGATGCTGACGATGACGTTGACGGTGAAGATGCTGCTGATGCTACTGATGATAGTGACTGTGGACATGATTATGCTGGTGATGCTGCTTGTGGTGATGCTGATCATACTTTGAGTATGGTGATGGGGATGATGATGCCGATGCTGATGCTGGTGGTGCTGCTGAGGGTGATGATGCTGCTGATGATTATGATGATCCTGCTTATGCTGCTACTGATGCTGATGATGATGACGATGCTGCTGCTGATGATGATGATGATCATCCTGGTGATGCTGCTTAGGATGATGATGCTGATGCTGGTGATGAATGATGCTGGTGGTGGTGATGATGCTGATGATGATGCTGCTGCTGCTGCTGATGATGATGATGATGATGATGATGGTGGTGGTGGTGGTGTTGATGATTACGATGACGATGGTGGTGGTGGTGATGATGCTGGTGGTGATAGATGGCGATGCTACTGATGAAGATGCTGATGACGATGATGCTTATGCTGATGATAAGTGATGGTGATGATGACGCTGTTGTTGATGATGATGATGCTGACGATCATGACGATTCTGCTCATGGTGGTAGTGATTATGATGCTAGGTGTGGCGGGTGATGATGATGCTGCTGATGACGCTGATGATGATGAGGATGTCGATAGATGATGATGCTGATGATGATACTGATGATGATGCTGATGATGACGATGATGTCGGTTGGGGTTGTGGTGATTATGCTCGGGGTGATAGATGATGGTGATGTTGTTGGTAATGACGATGAGGATGATGCTGATGCAGATGATGCTGGTGCTCACGGCGATGATGCTGGTGGTGATCATGCTGGTGGTGATAGATGATGCTGATGCTGATGCCGGTGATGCTGCTGGTGGTGGTGATACTGCTGGTTGCCATAGATGATGATGCTGCTGCGGGTAATGATGATGATGATGATGCTGATCAGGATGCTAATGATGACAACGATGCTGATGACAATGATACTGGTGGTTGTTGTGGTGGTGATGCTGGTGGTGATAGATGATGATGATGATGATTATGATGATGATGCTGTTGATGATGACGATGATGATGCTGATGATGACGACGATGTCGGTGGTGGTTTTGATGCTGCTGGTTGTGATGATGATGCTGCTGATGCTGATGACGATGATCATGATGATGATGCTGCTGATGATGGTGGAGATGATGATGATCATGATGCTGATGATAATGATGATGCTGATGACGATGCGGCTGGTGGTAGTGGTGATGCTGGTGGTGGTAGATGATGGTGCTGCTGATGATGATGGTGGTGATGCTGATGATGGTGACGATAATGGTGGTAGTGGTAGTGGTGATGATGCTGATGTTGATAGATGATGATGATGCCGATGATGCTGATGACGATGACGACAATGAGTATGATGATGATGCTGCTGGTGATGATGATGATGCTGGTGCTGATGATGCTGAGGATGATGATGCTGTTTATGCTGCTGATGATGATGATGCTGATGATGATGTTGGTTATGATGATGCTGATGATGATGATGCTGATGATGATGAGTTGGTGGTGATGATGATGGGAATGATGATGATGCTGATGATGATGAGGCAAATGATGATGCTTATGCTGATGCTGATGTTGATGCAAATGCTGATACTGCTGATGATGCTGATGATGATGATGAGCGGCGACGACGATGACGATGACGATGGCGATGTTGATGATGATGATGATGCTGCTGATGATGATGATAATGATGATGAATCTGATGATGATGATGATGATGATGGTGGTGGTGATGATGATGATGATGATGGTGGTGGTGGTGGTGATGATGATGATGATGATGCTGCTGCTGCTGATGATGATCATGATGATGATGATGATGATGATGATGATGATGATGATGATGATGATGATGATGATGATGATGATGATGATGATGATGGTGCCATTGATGATTGTTGGGAGGTCGCCGGAATTAGCGGGAACGACGACGAGAGGCGGGGCGTTGGGAAGCAGAAGAGACGAGAGCGCCGAAATATTTCAAGAACAACTGGCTAATCAATTATTTTCCTTTTGGAACCCTCTTAGGCGTGCTCTTGGAGGCCTCTTGGGGCGTCTTGCAGGGCTCTTGGGCCGTCTGGAGGCCGTGAAGGCGTCTTGGACAGCTCGTTCGGCGATTCGGGGGACCATCTTGGGGGCTTCTTGGGGCACTCCTGGCCCGTCTTGGATTTTTGTTTGGGCCCTGGGCCCCCCGGGGGGTGAATCGTATCTGACCCCGGTTCCACCCCTGGAACCTTCCGGGACCCTTCCGGGACCCCCCCCCTCCTTGCGGGAAGAGATCAAAGGGAAGGGGCTTCCCTTCGAGTTCATTACGACGTTGCTAAATTTCGCCTTGGCTGGCGCGCTTGTGGAGGAGGCGGGCCCAGCGCTTCAGGAGGAGGGCCCAGGGAAAGGGGGGAGCGGCGACGGGCCCAGGGAAAGGGGCGCGCAGGGAAAAAGGACGACAGAGACGACGTCTAACGAATGACGAAGACGACGACTCGAACGGACAAGCCACTCACGCACGCCGACAGGGTCGGCGGATTTGGTAGCCAGGCATTGCCCGCGCATTTATGCCGCCTCGGCGATGCCAGCGTTTTGTCGGGACTTTTCGCGATCGGATTAACGCTCGTGCGGTGGCACTGTCGCCGGCGTTGTATCGACTAGAGCGTTGCGTCGTGGCGAAGCCTAGCACCCACTCCAGCGTGCTCAATATGTACTTCGTGGTGTTGGTCAGGACTGATTGCGTTCTTTCAGTGGGAGGCAGGAGGCAGCAGGAGGAGGAAGTACAGGACAGCCGCTTTCGCTTCGAGCACCGACGCTCAGCTCGGTATCCCGTTGGCCACATACCTGAAGCACAAGATCGACCGGATGTGGGGCGACAATCGCCCAGACCTCCAGCGTCTTGGTAAAATCAACAGGTGGAACCCCGCAGCAGCGGATAAGGGAGAGGGGGGCCACGAGCGTGCCCGGGCGTGCCTGGGCGGACGGGTCCTTCCTAACCGTCCCGACCCAAAATTCCCATCACTAACTCTTCCTGCTAGCTCCCCTGATTACCGCTCCGTAGTCAGTCCCCCAATCATTTTCTGTGGCGACCCCAGAGCGGGCCCGCGCCCAAGGAAGAACTAAGACCGTTCGGGGACACCTTCTCTCTGAAAGTCAAGATGGATTTACTTGGAGCAGGTTTCGAGGGTGGGTGGGAGGCTGTTGTCGGACAATCAGCCGGTTAGCAGCAATGGGGTTCCCCAGAGTTCAGGTTCGAGGCTCGCCTCGTGAGCAGAGCAGGACATCAGAGGTCTGGGCCTGGGGCCCCGCAAGCGAGGACATCAGCTAGCTGACGCCCCCCCCCTCTAAACAACGGGTTGCAGCGATGGGTCGATGGTTGTCCTTTTTGCCTTTCCTCCCCGGCCTCCTCTCTCCCCTGCTGCTGCTGCTGCTCCTGGAGGTTTTTGTTCTACGGGTCGAGCGACGGCTGGGCTGCCGGGCCCGCCCGCCCCCCCGCCTCCCCCCCCTGGAGATAACCTGACCTTGTCGGTTGCGCAGGGGTCGTGCGCGCGGGCATGCGTGGGGCTGCCCACAGCGAAAGGGTTCGTTTACTGGCCGGCACCTCCCTCGCTCCCCCCCACGAGATTGCTTTGGGCTTCCGCCGAAAAGCAACAACGATTGCCTGGTGTTTCTGCTCCTCCCCTCTCCTCCGTTTCTCCTCCGTCGCCTCCTCCTGCTACTACTTCTCCTGCTCCTCCCCTGTCGTCCCCGTCGGCCCGGTGCTGGGGCAGGCTCTGCCTCTTCCGATGCGTACGTTTGCAGGCAATTTCTCTCCCCCAGTCTCCGAGGTCTCCCCCTAAAAAATCAGGCTGCTCAGGAAAGGGGGGGAACTCCGGCTGCACGCTCGCTCAATCTCTTTTTTGCCACGATTCATTGCATGAGTTTGCCCATCGCATGTCGGCTCGTGTATGGTTCACGGTTTGCCTGGCGATGATTCGCGCAGTGGTTGAGGCCGAGTCGTGTACAGCTTTTGTGGTGGCGCTCCCCTCCTCGTCTTCCTTCTCCTTCTCCTCCTCCTTCTCCTCCTCCTCCTCCTCCTCCTCCCAGGAAAGAAGAGGTCGAGCCTCGGGGATGAACCCTTCTGGAGCTGTTCGGACGCACCCCTGCCGAGGACGGACGCCCCCCCCTATCGTTTATCCCCGAGTCGGGCCCCAGTCTCAAGTCCCGCAAAGTAAGGGGGTTCGGGTCGCCATGGCAATCCTGGTTAAAGTGTCCCCGCCTGTGATGTCCCCGCCTGCGGGGGCCAGAAATCCAACGTACAACCTGTGCGCCATGTTGCTGAGGCATGTTGAGACGTACCCGAACCACCGAGTCGTCTTCTGCGGCATCTCGCACGGGGCAGCCTTGGCACAGGCAGCCGCTCTCGTTGAAACGGTACCGAATGTCGAGGTCTCTCTCTCCCCAGTCTGTGCTTGCTACTTCCGGTTTAAAGCTACTAGGGATTGAAAAAAACGGGGTGTTACGAACTCTGCTGCGCGCAACTGGTTTTGGCCTGGCCACCGGGCGCTTTTGTCGATACACTAGAACCTCTGGCGCCGCGAGGCGCGGGAAAAGCCAGCTGCGTGAGCCGATTCACGATCCTCCACTTTGCTCTTCCCTCCCCTTTTGTCCGACCCAATGCTGAGGAGCTTTCACTCTTACCGACCCCAGCGCCAGCGTTCAATGTTAAACGCTGCCAATGGCCTAGAATCGGAACGGTCAATATGGAGCGATCTGGCGATCGAAAAGCCGCCGATCAGTTAAGGTCGAACGATCCACGCAGGAGTCGTCATGACACGGCACTAACGTAGCAGCCACCCCCCTCGCAACAGCAATGGTACCCTTGTTTTCTGCCTATCGCTTTTGTTTCCTCTCTGCGCTTGCCATCTCTTGCCTAGGTTTGCTAGCTCTGTGTACTTAGCGCCAGGGCTCGTTGCCTCCGCAGCTTTTGCCCTTACTGGCCTCCTCCTGCCAGCTCGCTCTTCATGGGTGGTACCAGCGTTGGTTGCCTTTCACTCGTTTCTGCCTTGGGCCGTGAGCCTGAGTGTTGTCAGTGATAACTGGATCCTGCGTCACCCAGCTGTGCCGTCGGTACCACCCGCGCCAACCGCCAGCTGCTGCCACCCCTCCGATTTCAGAGGAGCAACGGCTCATGATAATGATACGTTCCAAGATTTTTAGATTTCCAGGTTTGTCAGTATTTTCCTGATGTTCCACAAGGGCTGCAGAAACGATGGCCACTAGAATGCCTAAAGCGTATCCTGAACCAATTTGGTATTGACATTGTTCTCGTATTACTAATCGCGAGTTGCAGTAAGTCTTGACGCAGGCCGCTGCCCTGAAATTCAAAGACCAGCAGCAGAGCGCGGACGTTTTTGTAATCACGTGGAACGCTTACCGGTGGACGGACGACAGTGGGTCGAGGGCCGTCGAGCGCACCTTCGGCTACCGGTTCCTGCCGCTCGTTATGTCGCGCCGCCGTGGTGGCACTCGGTCGACGCGCTACTGGGACCCCCCGCCCCGCAACTCTCTCTGTCCATTTGCCCGTTTGTCTGTCCGTCCGTCGGTCCGACAGTCCAGTCCATCTGTCTGCCTGTGTGTCCCTTCCCTCGCTCTCTCCCTCTTGCGCTTTCTGCCCCCCTGTCCCTCCGTCCGTCCGTCCTTCTGTCCGTCCGTCCGTCCGTCTGTCTTCTGTCTGTCTGTCGGCTTTAGGCCCAGTGTGTGACTACCCCTCTCAGCGCCGCCGATGGCACGCAGCCCGTGTCTCTCGGCGGCGCGCCCGGGGGGGAGTGACAATGCCTCGCGCTTTCGCCTAGGACTTCCTCGAACGTTCACGCACTTACCTTCCTGCTCCTCCTCCCTCTCCCTCCTCCCTCCTCCCTCCTCTCCTCCCTCCTTTCTCCCTCCTCTCTTCCCTCATCATTATGCCTCTCTGCCCCATCCTCTCTCCCTCCTCTCCCTCCTCCCTTCTCCCTCTCCTCTCCTGCCTCCTCTCTCCCTCTTTATTTCTTTATTTCTCTCTCTCTCTCTCTTTCTCCCCTCTCTCTCTACCTCTCTTACCTGTCTTTTTCTCTCTCTCTCTCTGCCTCTAATCAACGGCCCCCCCCCGCTTCGCTTCTTCTCTCCTGGCGTTGTCCCTCTTCCTTCGTCCCTCCCCCTCCCTCCCGCTCTCCCTCGTTCTCCCCCTCCTCTTTTTGCAGGGCCCACGCCAATTCCAATGGCGGGCACATGTACGCCCACGAAGGATTGTCCGCCCGTTCAGGTTTGCCCGCCTGTCTAAGCCCGCCGCCCCCCCCCGCAAAGAGAAATAATCCGCCCAAGGGGGGTGTGATCGAAGACAACAAGGGCGGGTATCGAGGGTGTGGGGAATTCGTTTTGAATGACACACGGGCAAATACCAGCAAACAGCTTTATAATGATTGTTGTTGTTGTTGTTGTTGTTGTTGTTGTTGTTGTTGTCGTTGTTGTTGTTGTTGTTGTCGTTGTTATTGTTCTTGTTCGTGTTCTTGTTCTTGTTGTTGTTGTGGTAGAATATTCATTTGTAAAGAAAAATTATTGTTGACATCCGGAAACGGTTTCGCGTGCTCTCGCCTCGACGCCGGCTACATTGTCTGAAAGCGAGGTTCCCGCTCGAGCGCTGGCTTGATCATAAATGTGGGCCCTTGGAGGCCCGGCTACGACAACAACGGCTCCGGCGCGATACTCCCTAACAACTTACTCCGAGACACCCTGACCAGAGAGAGGCCAACGAACTCAGGAACGGCGCTCTCGCTCGAGACTTCCTCGCAATTCAATTCAGTCGGCGGAGGCCCAACCACGACGACAAGGGCTCCTGCTCGATACTTCCTCACGATTTACTCCGAGAGCCCCTGGCCAAGAAGGCCCCCGAACCCAGGAACGGCGCTTTCGCTTGACAATTTCACGTAATTCAAGCAAGTTGGTGGAGGCCTGGACACATCGACAAGGGCTCCCGTTTGATACGTATTGATTGGCACGTGAGCAGATAGGAGCGACGCGTCTCCAAATTATTGTTTTTGTATTTGATATTTTGATTGTTGGTGGTATTGTTGTGGTTATTGTTGTCGCTGTTGCATCTCCATATTTCCTCCTGCTGCTCACCCACCTCATGTCTCCTCGTACCGCTTGTATTCCTCCTCCTCCTCCTCCTCCTCCTCCTCCTCCTCCTCCCCCTCTCCTTCTCTCTCATCCGCCCTCCTCCTCATCACGCTCCTCGTCGTAGTTTTCCCCCTCCTCCTCCGCCTCCTCCTCCGTCTCCTCCTCCGTTCTTCTCCTCCTCCCTCTGTTCCTCCCTAGGTACTTCCTTCTCCCGCTCCGTCCTCCTTGCTTCTTGTCCCACTCCTCCTCCTGCTCCTCCCTCCCTCCTCTTCTCTCCTTTCCGCCCCTCTCTCCTCATCTGTCCTTGTCCCGCTCCTCCTCGTCCCCCTCCTCCCCATCCCCCTCCTCCTCTTCTCCTCCCCCGTCCTCTACAATTACACAATATGAAAATACTCTCCCACTTCCCCTGATGGCGTCCGGAAGATATTCGGCACCCCCCCGCGTACTGTTTTTTTACACACAGGATTCCCCGGAGTTGGGTTTTCGCTTGTGTTTTTTTCTAAAATGCTGCTCTCGCTGAGGCGCCGGCCTCATTTCTGCTCCCGAATCGTTCCGAATCGTGCTCCCGCTGCAGCGTGGGCCTCATTTTCGGATCGGTGTTTGGCCTCCGTCGTTCAGGATGGCGTTCTCGCCCCAGCGCGGGCCTCTTTCTCGCGCGCCCATCCGCCCGCCACCACCGCGCCGCCACCACCACCACCACCACCACCACCACCACCACCACCACCACCACCACCACCACCACACCACCACCACCACCACCACCAGCACCAGCACCACACAGCACCAGCACCCACCACCAGCACCAGCACCAGCACCAGCACCCACCACCACCAGCACCAGCACCAGCACAGCACCACCACCACCACCACCACCACCACCACCACCACCACCACCACAACCACGCACACACGCACGCACGCACGCACGCGCACCACCACCCACTACGCACGCGCGCGCGGAGCCACAGGTCCGCTACGACACGCGTCCGCGGATAGAGAAAATCAGCGCCATGGTAAGGGATGGGAGGGAGGGGTAGGACGTCAGATATGACGCGAGCGCACCTAGCTTGTCCTCTCCCCCTCCCCCTTCCCCCCCCCCCCCCCCCCGCCAGGACAGCGTGGCCCATTTCCCCGACACCTTGTCCGCGATGCCGAACGTGGCGCTCCTCGACGCGGACACGGGTGGCATCATCGTGGGGCCCCGCGAGATCCCGCGTGGCCGAGCGCGCCGCCCTTCCCCTCGGTGAGAGGGGGGGGGGTCGGTCGTGCACGGCCCCGGAGACGGGTCATCCCTGAGCTCTGTCTGACCGCCTGGCGCACGCCCCACCGCACGCCAGGGCCGCGAGACATTCGAACGTTTCGCGTGTTGCGAGAAGTCGTCCTGGCGCAAGGTGTGCCCGGCTTTTCAACCCCTTTTGAAAGAGAGCCCGTTCAGCCAGGGACATCTTGGGCCCAGGCGGCCTCCCTGGAAGTTTTGGGGATGCCTGGGGGCAGAGATACCCACCGTCGGCACCATCCGATTGGTAGGCAGCGCACGATCAGGACCCGTTTCCTTCATGCTAACGGCCATGATTCAGGACGCATTTTGCGAGGTTCAAGTCAGCATCGGCGCTAGTATACCCGTGGTCGGAAACCGGCGTATTCCGGGCATTACCGTTTAAATCCGATGCAATCTCGGGCTTATTCCTGTCTTCCCCGGCCCAGTCCAGCTTAGTGGCCCTTCATCGAATTGAACAGCCCTTACGCCTTCTTACGAAGACCCCCCCGTTTTCCTAACATAACCTCGAGCCTCGGTCCTTGAAGTTGGGCCTTGTGGCCTCGTGGCCATGCCGCGCGGATGATCTACCCGAGGGCCCCACCCACGTCAGACACCGCGACCCTTCGGCGGGAACGCGCCTCGGGCCGCTGTCCCTGATGCGTATGCTCGAGCTCCACTTCGCCAAGGCGCCACCGCCGGGGGCGCGCGCGTCTGGGGAGTACAACCGATTCGGGGTTGTCGGACATTTCAGTCGTTTCTTGGGATGCGTTTCAGCAGTTGTGCCTCGCCGAGAGCGTTCGGGGGCTGCCAAAATCGCCTCGAACGGCCGCTGGAGACTTGAGGTATGGCCCAGAAACCAGCCATTCGGAGGAGGGCCAGTGATTCTAAGGCGAGCTGAGGGACGTAAGGAGGGGAAGCGAACGTGCGCCCGCGGCCGCGTCGGCTCAAGCGGCCGGCCGCCCAAATATGATTGTGCCTCACTGCGAGGCACACAATCGCTATCGAGACCAAAAGGATCTTCCTATTGCTTGAGATGGCATCTCCTCTCATACTGGGACTATCGTTGCTACGGAAACCTGGGCGAAGCTGTTGGCTGGGCGAAGCTTGGCTTCGCCTGAAGCCAAGCTGTTGGCTGGGCCCCCCCCGCCCCCTTCAAACTTGGCAGCGGAGCTTGCCTATGGTGGTCAACTATAGCTCTACTCCTCACCATCCACGGCATTATCTGGTGGACTACAAATATGGTGGAATATCAGGGTGCAGTGGGATTGCGCGGATGAGCGTATACAACTATGCAATGCCGCAAGGAAGCTTGCAGCGATACCTCTGCCCAAGCGGAGGTCCCTCACTCACATCTTACATGTTTGCGTTACTACACTCTTGAGGTCCACCCACCTACTCCAATTGGAAATTTATTCCACGACATTATGCATGGAAACCTGCGATGCGATATACTGCCGCCTCCGACCCCGCGCGGACTTACGACGACTCAGCACTCATCCCCACCGACTACATCCGACTACGACCTACGAGGCCATTGGATTGGGGTTGCTACCTTTGGGCTTATATGGGTCGCTATTGGGTGTGCGGTCGAACAAATGCTGGGCGGGGACGACACAATAACGAGTGGCCCTCATTGGGGCCCCGCCGGACAAGTACCATTTCGCGAGTTCGCTCGCAAAATACATGCCTGTTAGGCAACATGACGCCCTCCCAGCAAACCGCAGCATTGCAGCGAGGTGTGGGAGGTCTCGCACGGACTATAGCCATGAGGGTCCCCCCAGCAGTTATTCATTTCGTCGTCAAAATAGACGGTCGCCACACCGACGGCGTCACCTACACGATGTTCCTCTTAAGCACGAAGTCGAGAACCTAGAAGAGGAACGCCAACTCAACTCTGGCACGGCTGTTATTCACTTTCGAGACCATGCGGGCCAACGTATTGAACAGACGTTAGCATGGTTTGATATAGCCCGCTACGAAGCTGGAGCCGCCGGCTTGGATATCCCCAACTTCCAAATCCTAGCAGCAATTCTAGTAAGACCTGTTGGAGTGGGGACATCGCGTGCACAACAACTCCTGTAACCTCTGAACCACCACATGCCGAGGGACCAACAACAATTTGACGCTCTACTTGAACGTATGAGGTCATCTGCTCACATAGCTGAGAGGGCCCCTGGCAATATTGGTGGTGTCTTTTGCCATGGTCACCGAACCGAGACCTTCCACACAGAGGCCAACGCAGGGCAACCTGCTAACAACGTCTGGGAAAATGATCCAAAACCAACTGAGACCATTACATTGTTGGCTCAGAATGGTGGAGCGGCCTCGGGGTCGCAAGACTTCTGGGCCAGATCTAGGGGGCCGCCCGACGCGGCTTCCCCTATACAGGCTATGACCCTAATGGGCTCAGCGGGGCAACCCGCCGAGTCCGACTTCGACCCCGGTACCAATACGGATACGTATTCCGATGACGAAGCTACCGCCTTGGATTGCTCCGATATGCCTACATACCTTACTGAAGAGCAACAATATCAATTGTTATTTTTGGACTATCCAAAATACAAGGGTCGTTGGCGGAGGTTCATGGAGAAACCAGTCCGGAAGGTAAGACGTATCGTACGACGGTCACTTAACGGAAAAGGCAAGGGTCGAAGTAAAGGCAAAGGTAAGCGTCGGCGGTTACAAGGTAGAGGCATGCTACCATTCCTGGCGTCTCTTGCTGGACCTCAGTATGAAGAAATGTTTTTAGGTACTGGCGGACGCCGCAGGCACGCGCCAGGCAGAGGTGGGGGACGACGAGGAAATCCAAATGATGCCAACTGTAAAACTATGGAGTGCGACATATGCCACAGTACACAACACTTCCGACGCGATGGCTCCCAGGGCGATGGAAGAGGCAGGGGTCCGTCAACGCATTTGGCTCAGACGGACTCAGACATGCAGTATGTTGATTGAGAGTCGCTTTTAGCCGACCCTGCCGACGGCCCAGAAACAATTGTTCATTTCAAGGCTGCCAGGTATCAAGTGCCAGCATGGCCCTCGAGAGTTGCACCGACGAGCTGTTCGAGGAGGTGTTCGCTGGCCACAACGACATCGATTGGGCAGAATGGCTGGGTGTACCCATCGCGATGCAAACTGGGGATGTTGAGCGCCGGGAACTTCCGCATGCCCGTCGAGGGTGATTTCGGCGTGGCGGGGGCGCCCGCGGACTCGGACTCCACCATTCCTGCGACAGAGGGGGAAATACATGCGATGCTAAATCCTCGGGTCATAGGAAATCAGACAAACGTGGAAGTAATGGTGATCCTCTGCGGGGGAGCCCGCGCGACGCTGGTGATCTACCTGAGCGCGTTCAATATGAGTTTGGTCATAATGAAGAATTTCAGTGTACTTCTGCTGCGTCAGATCGGCCCGCCAGCTGCCAGAGACGATCGCCAAGCCGCCAACCACGGGTGACGAAGAGTTATCATGGCGATCCAAGCCTTTCCCCGGTGGGCGAGGAGGGCGAGCGGGGAGACGATGGCCGCGTGATACGTCGCGGTCGGGCTCCCGGTCGCCCGCCTGATCGCATGCGAGCCCGCTCTAGCGGTGCTCGTTCGAGCGGTGTTCAGCGCCCTCGTCCTCCTGATGCGGGGGCCCCAGCGGCCCCGCTATGGCAGGCGACTAGACCGCGTGCCCCCCCGAGGAGGGATCGCCTGCGGGGAAACCTGCCTCGATGACCGACATCGATGACCGACGTCGAGAATATCCAGAAGGTGGCATACAGCGTTTGAAAGGCTACACTGAAGCTGGATTGGCTCGTGATCACATACCCGCAAGCCAGACGGAATACTGGTCGGAACAGGGTTGGGCTGAGCATCTAATCCGGCACTGGTATTCGCTCCGCCTGGTCAAGCGAGATGATGCAGGCAAAATCAGACGCTCACAGGCGGGGCCTACCAAATCACAGGAAACGATGGTAAAGCGCGACCTCAAAAGGGCCATCATCGAGGATCGAAAGCTTTACGGGGGCGTTTGTTGCACATGCTGCAGCTATGCTGATCGCAGAACCGGCTGCCCCATGAGGCGCCCATCAAGAACCCCGAATTCCACTGGAACGCTGCGGGGTCACTGTACCGGCCCCAATGCTGCGCCATATCTTGAGCAGCTGACGGAACAAGATCGCGACCCCGCCACCGCTGAAGCATAGCTGTTTCAATCTTCATCTGGCAGAACTTGACGCCTACCCACTATTCGGCGCAGTTCAATCGCGAGTGGCACGCGGGGGAACCTGCTGATCATGCATCAGCAGAAGAAGGCCAACAAGAAGTGGTGAATATGAGGATGATGAAATGGCTGAAGAAGTCGGTCCTACGGACGGTGCCCCCTGAAGGCTGCGAGTCAAGCGATTCGGGTATTACGGGCGCTGCGTGTCAGGTGGATGCTCCGATCGACCCCGATTGCGTTGTCACGAGAGATCTGGATCTATCTACTGGGGGGCGGATGGTTTGCCGTGCTGATGCCATTGGCTGGATGCAGACAAGCATAGTCGAAAGACGAAACGACGATACTCATTTGGTTTCAGGTAAGCACAAGATCCCCATTAAGGATGTGGCCCTCGGGAAGCCAAATGGCGCCGATCTGAATCCTGACCGAGGTCCCATGCGTTATGCGTCTGGGGCGCAGGCGGGAGCCGCGGCAAAGGCAACTCCCAAGCCGAAGCCAGAGACGATCGATCTCCCTTCATCTTCTGATTCGCCGAGCCCATCTCTTGGCCCGGATCAGCTTGAGCCCAAGAAAAAGAGGAGGGGGGGCCAGATGATCCCAACCCTGGGGGCAGCAAACAGCAGCGAACTGCGGGGCAACCTGCTGATCGACAACGGTCCAGAGGACCTGCGGTGGCCGCCGCAGCAGCTAGATTTCAGGGCACCAGTGCGCCTACGCCAGAAAGGAACCTGTGCCGCGTCGCGGCCCTGCACCAGGTCGGACGCACAGGACGGGGTGGGTGCCCGCGCTGGAAGGACGGACAAGGTGTGCTTCCTTTTCGAAACGTGGCACAGATAAGCTCCATGCTACCACGTCAAAGGTGCCGGGGGCAGTGCCCAGAGATAGGACTGCCGAGTCCTACAACATCAAGGGGGAGAAACGCCAGGACTTCGACGTCAGTACCCCGCCAGGAACTCCACGGGCGCCCAGGTGAGCTGTTGGCGCCGCCGCATCGGCGGCGAGCGCTGCGGCGCCTGCCGACCCCATTGCAGCCCCGCGTTCCGCGGGGCGACCTGCTCAGAGCGTTGCGGGGCAACCTGCTCAGAGTTCAGCGGGGCGCCCTGCCCCCGCGCTGGAGGCGCCGGCGGAATGCCGGGAGTTCCAGGAAAAGGTGCGCACGTCCAATCGCGCGAATATCAACCCAGCGCGTCATCCGTGGACTGGCGACGGGTCTGACCGATATATGGTGGTGCAGCGCAACGTCGTGGACATTGCTGTTCATCATGGCCCAGGCGCACGCACGCGCCAAGTAGCGCGCAACATTTTGCGGAAACGCCCAGTACTCACGTTTGACTCTGAATGGGAATATCTGGGACACATCTTCATATCAGAACATGTAAACAGGCCGGAGCCCAATACCGAAGATCAGCGCAAGGCTTGCGAGTGTCTGACGACGGCCCTCCGTCACAAGAGTTCTCATAGAGGCGAATTGTCGGACGTGTGCATTTGGGAAGTGACATCGCATGATGAGCACGACGGGTGGGCATAATTTTCACAGTTGCTCAACAGGTGTCCCGCGGAAGGGCGCGGGGGCTACCGCCGCGAGCGCCAGGGCAGGGTGCGCCGCGAGCTCAAGAACCAGCATTGGGCGTGCCAGGAGTACGCTGTCCTGGGGCTTCTTGGCATGGTTGATGGGTCTTGGGTGAACGGAATAGGCTGCATGTCGCGAAGATGAGTACTCCTCCGAGAAGCACGACGCATAAATCATCCGTCCAAGTAGCGGACGCAGCAGCCCTGGTATTAAGTGCCCCGTGTCAGTATATATATATATAGGAGAATTTCGGACCCGTCCGCTCCTGGGGCACCCTGTTATTTCATCCATGGAACTCAACAGGAGAATATATCGGGGATTCTTAGTATTGGATTATCATGCCGCTCCGACGACGCCAGCAAGAGAGGGGGGGGACAGTTTGTGCACGGCTGCCCATGCCTTCCTTGTGATAATTGGGTTCAGTCCGGCTTGCGCGTCGATTCCGAGGTCCTGGTCATGATCAGCGTGAAGAACCTGCTCCGGGATAACATTCCGATTTGGCGTTCAGCGAACGACATCGTCATGACAGTGGGCCGGAATGGCAGGATCCCTCCAACCCGCATCGTCCAGTTGATCGGGGTTCTGCCCAGCCATACTTGTCAGTGCAATCGCGCGGGGCAGGCGCGGATAAATCCTTTGTATTTGCGGGGCAGAAATCAGCCGTATTCGAGCGGTAAACTTGAAGACATATATGCGGGATCCGCAATGATGCATTATTTTTGAAAGGAATGATTCATCCCAAAGACCCCTTACAATGTGAAGTGTCCCGATCTGCCTTCGGTTCAGGAGGTCGTGTTCTCGACAGTGCTCATGATGGACGCATATCACGCGGGGGCACCTGCAGGGGGGTCTGATGGATCATGGATACAGGCTCAGAGCGCCGATGTGACAGGCATCACTCGAAGTTGTATCACGCCCTCCGACACTTGTGCGCCATCGATCTGTGGCGTGCTCATGTGCAAGAATTGCCAGTACCTGCAGGGCAACCTGCTTCATGTGCTCCTATGAGCAGAGCTACTACAACATTTGGTACTCCACGGCGTGCTGAGAGCACCAACAGCCTGCAGGCGAGGCTCCAAAGCACTGGGATGGATCCGCAGCTCTAGCAGGCTCTACAGGCGACATCGCCATTTGCATCGCCACTTCCAATACGCCATACAGAGAAGTTTTGTTGGCCAGCCAGAGTGGATGTATCGGCAGATGCGTGAGGCCGCTCAGAGTATGCGGAGGGGCGGAACTGACCTCCCTAGTGCCAACTGGACGCCGCCGTGGGAGTATGTTCCGGATCCAAGTCCATCACCGGACAACCCCAATCGGTTTGGTTATGTGCCAGCAGTCATCAGCCATCCGACATGCGATCCAACGTCTGCTGATCGTCCAACAGCAGCGCCAATGGCTCATCCACTCTATCCTGATTACCACGCTCAGGTGAGTGGTATTCCCCGAGTGGGAACACCGCCCGAGCACCCATGTGTTCGGGCGACGGCTGACGACTTCTACCAGTCGCAGCTGACGCGTGGATCAGGGTATGCACTAGGTGTGCCAGGACAGATACCTCACTATGGTTATCTGGCTCCCTCCATGGATCAATATGTGCAGCAACAGGCCCCAGGCCGAGTACTGCCGCCGACCATGGGAGAGCTGCGCCCTGAGATCTAAGCCATGCACGAGGCGCAGCAGGCCAACTTGGCCATGCAGGCTACTCGCCAGCGCCAAAATCAGGAGCGTCAGGCCGACAGAATGCTGAGCCGCGCGGGGCAACCTGCTAATCGCAACACAGCAGGGACACCTGCGAGCAGTCCAGCCCTGGTTGCATCAATGCAGCTACCGACGGTATCACCTATTCGGTTCGAGGCTGGTGAGTCCACCCTGGAGCGTCAGACGCGTATCAGGCCATCGGCAACACCGCCCATCATCAGCGACGGCGACTTCGGTGAGTGTGCCATATGCCTGGACCAGTTCATGAACCACGATAAGGTCTGGTGTCTCCAGTGCGGCCACATATTCCACGCACAATGCTGGGATCCAGTGGTGCACGCTCATGTGGATAGACAATTGGCTGGGAACATGGCAGGTCCCGCAAGTGAGGCCCCCATGCGCTTGCTGGAGATCAGGAATCACTCAATCGCCATGAAGATAAACTCCGAGGGGTGAACGAGCTCAGGGACCTCCGAGAAGAGCTCAACCGCGTTACGGCGATGGTGGCGGGCACCGCGGCAGTCTCGATGACGACGCCAGCGGGGCAACCTGCATCACCAGCCAAAGCGGGGCCAGTAACGGAGGCAACCGGCAACCACGCTTGCAGGGGCACCTGCTATAGACATGCCTATGCCATTGTTGGCAGAGACCGATGACAACGCAGGGGCACCTGCTAGATCAGCCCCACCTTCGGTGCCGGGGAACGATACGTGGTTGAGGCGCGTGGAAAGGGCTACCGGCAGGGGCGCTCAGTGGCCTCAGTCTTCGCACGCATACATGCCATATGGGCGAGATCTTCGTCCACGTAATCAGCGCAGGACTGGGGGCCCTGTGCGCGTGCGCAGTGGCAGTCGTGGGGTATCCGAACGCGATATGCTGCATGCGGTATCTATGATCAATTCTGGTCAGAGGGGCATGCGCGCGGATGAGGACACCTTCTTGAACGTACCCACTACCTCCACATCACACCCATATACGCATGACGAGACGAATATCCTCCAGCCTGGACCTTTTGAAGAGAGTCCTATTACGGAGGAAGAGGCTCGTGGAAATATGAATGTTTTCGCATCTTTGTCACGAAACGAGTGGGTTTTGGAGCAGGGGCGCCGCAAAGGCATGCATGGCACGACGGTGTCTGAATTTCCTGGACTAATTATTTGGTGAACGCCATGAGCTAGCCTTGGCAGCTGAGAGTGGAACTATGACCAATGGTATGTGGACAATTCTTCTGGATATTGGCAGAGCCAATTGCAATGACACCAGCTGTGAATGATGCTCAAGCCTGCATGATGTCACAAGATGCGAAGGGAATCATTTTCTTCACCAACGACGAGACGCTCACTTTCATGATCCAGTTCTTTGGTGAACAACATCTTGACAACATGGCATCGCAGGAATATGTCCTGTGGGACTACCCCTACCTCGGCCGACAAGGACTTCGCCCTCCGCAATTTGCAGGCGAAGATCTATCAGGCCATCTACGAGGAGGGCGCGAAGTGGAAGCCTCCCGACGCACAGGCAGGGGCGCCTGGGATAGGGGATGATGCCGAAGATAAGTTCGATATTATAACTTCGAGCAGCGGTTCTGCATCGCAGCATGGCACAGGCATTTGGACGCCCCCATCGCCAAACGACTGGCGGGGGCTGGCGCCTGCTACGGCCACTCGCGCTTGTTCAGACAGGCCGAGCGCCCAGGTGCTGTCAGCAAACGCGAGGAAACCAGCATTATTTTCCCAGGCGCCGTCTGTGCGTGCCAGGGACCGTGGCAAGCCCGGTTGCGCGGCTGCCACGAACAGCAGTGGACCCGGCTGTGTGGCCGCTGCTGAAAAAGAAAGATTGTCGCATCATTCTCATTCTAGTGAATTTGTCACTGAGGATATACGGGCAGCCTGCGCTGAACTCCAAGCCCGTGGATACATGTGTGCCCGTATTACACAGACAGAGGTAATGACCTCCACTGGTACACAGTATTTGGGTGCATTACTCTCGGGTGATTACCGCTTGTTGCGGGTGGCAACACCTGCTGACGGGCATGTGAGGGTGCCTGGTAAGAGGGCACGGCCACACTACCAGCGCATCCAAAATCTGATGTCCAAGACTCGGGCTCTACGCATGACCATTGTATTTTGCGGACCACCAGGATACTTTTGGAAACGAGGTCCCATACGAGATGCTGTTGAAGATCTGGATTTTCAAGTCATGCGCGTGCGTTTCTGCCACTTCGGCCTCAAGGGCGACCGCGCAACACGTTGCCCAGCGGATCATATCTGAAAGTGGCGACTACGTGCGCGCGCATCTTTACCAACCTATGGCGGCGCGCATGCAACAGAGCAGGGCAACCTGCATAATCTTTTGAAAATTTTCTAGATTGGTATGGACAAGGTGTTCAGAAGGCCGAATTGCGCAACAGGACGCTAGCGATCGTGACCGCAAGGTTAATTGACCAAGTTGATTGACATAAAACGCAAAGGAATTACACAAGTGTTGTACATCTTAGTATCCACACTTGAACTGCTAAAGGGGCTCGAACTTACGATTAGTCTCCTAAGAATGGCCCCGAGTGGGACCATGTTGTGAGACGGGTGACGATGAACCTGGACGATAACGCGATCATCCAATACTTCAAGATCCAGGACCAGCCGATCGGATACAACTACACCGCGCCATTACCCAATGGTGTTACCAACGTCTTCACCCGACTGTATTGGGAGCAGCGGGAACGGACTCTCCAGGGAGATGGCAGTTCACGTCCACGCTCAAGGCGGGTGGCGGTCATCGGCGACGATCGCCCCCCTCCCCCTTCGATTGAGCGCGGCCGCGTGCTCCCCTCTATTCCCGGATTTCCGACACTTAGCTCACCTGCGACAGAACAACAGGCAGCACTACCAACCGATGCCAGAGTTAAGCAAAAAATAAAGAAACATAAAGCAGACACAGCAGCTGGCATCAAACCACGCAAGATATTCAAACTAGTCGAGGAAAGCAGCGACGTCTGTGGAGACGACCTGAAAGAACTCGGATGTAGTGCGTATTGAACCGACGCACCTCTGGACTCCGACACGGATAGCGACGATGGGGGGGAGACTGTCATCGCATTGTTTGCGGGGCCTTTTTGCAGAATCCTAGGCAGATGTATTCTCCATAATCCCCACCTTGTGCTACGGACGACACAACAAGGTAGATATGTTCTCTCAAGTAGCATTCAGCCGAGGTCTGGGTTCAGGGGGAAGCCTCGACACACGCACTTTTGTTGACCTTGACAACAAGGGTGCCCAAGATGCAGTGATGCATTATTCAGGCGTTTGTTTCGTTCAGGTTGTCATGCTACAGCACAACTGCAGAACGACTGGTTGACCTTCCTATTCCAATGCAAAGGTTAACGATGACACCTGGCATGAACATCAAAAAGAAGACTGGCCACCTATCAAATTCATTGGGAAGGTGGCTGTGCGTCAAAATTATATTCGACGCTTCTACTTGCGAGAGCAACCAGTGGGGGCTTGGGTGGGTCAGATACCACCATGGATTACGTTGGCCAGAAGCAAGGGCACTTGCAAGGTGAACGTGGGTCAATGCACTACTGGCTCACGTGACTCCCACGGGGTACTGATGCGCAATCCGACCGAGACCATGGCCAACAACCGTCTTTTACCCACCTTTTTTGAACGAAAGCAACGTACTGGCCATCATCAACACGTGTCGCTATGTAATAAGGAACTGTCCATGGCTGCGCAATATACTTCAAAGATGCAGTCACTCTTCGCCGAGGCTGTTTTGATCGCGCGCGATCTCTTCCAGGTAACTCGTGGTCCTATCCATGGCTACCCGTATTCGCCCACCGTCTTGGTCTCCAACGCAAGGGGCTGCGATTTGGATGGCCCGGGTCTCCCTCGACAGCCTGGTGGCTCGATTACGAGACCACCTTCGGGGGGCTCGGTTGTCCTGCTTGCGCGGGCAACGTTAACGTGCGCTCTCCCTCTCATGATAGAGATTCGAGGCACTACAGGTGGTGCGATATGGACGACTACTATTGGGAATGTCTGAGCTGTTAGAAGAACTACGGGGAGAACAAGCCTGGACACTTACTAACACCTGGCCAGTGAAAGTTTGCCAAGCCTTGGAAGTTGCCCGGCAATCATGGACAGATACCCCCGTCTCCCGCCGAGCAGGCAGCAGGACCTGCACCGCCAGATCCTGCTGAGTTAGCAGCGTCGCCACCCGATGCGCCAGCAGAATCACCACTTACGCGGATGAGAGCACCGAGACCCAGTTATAGAGCCGGACCTACCGCGGGCGCAAGCTACTGTTGGAAGACATGCTGCTGAGCCTGCTGCAGGGCAACCTGCCTCGAGTTGGGCTGGCAGTTCGGATGGCCACCTCCAACTGCCACAATTAGAGTCAGACGTGGACGACAACAAGGTGGAGAAGCACCTCCACCGCCGCCAGCGGGGAACCCTGCTGTACGACCACGACCACCAGACTGGTCACGGTTCGATGTACAAATCAGTCTACAAAACCTACGAAGCTTTGACCCCAGCGTGGGAACGCGCGAGTTGCGAAAGTTTCACTTACGTTGGTTCCATGCGAAGGAGCTGGACAATGTCAGATTCAACCTAATCAAAGGTGTCTGCGACACATGCCGAGAATGCAGAGCTTGGGACAAGCCTGGGCACACCGTTATGCCTTCTACTGCATTACCTGGCAAATTCCATGAGGAGGTGGAATGTGATCTGATGGCTTACAAACAAGAACACAATCGATTCAATATTATCGATTGCCGATCGCTGTATGCGGTATGCTACTGGGATTGAAATACCAGACAAGACTACGACAGTATCCTGGATGCATATCATCAGTGCTGGGTGCAGTTTGGACCAGCAAAGGAACGCTACTCTAGAGAGGGCGCCCTTGACAACGACACTGCGAAAGCAGTCCTCAAGGCAATATGCACTGAACTTAGGATACGCGCGCGTGGACAGCACGCTACAACGATCGAGGCCAAAAACGGCATGCTACGCCGCTCACTTCACTCCATGGAGGCTGAACCCAATAGGTTAGATATACCTCTTGTGTTCACCCGACTACTGCACGAAGCCCTGCTCGCCGCCAGCGCGTTCACCTTCTATGGCGAGGTGTCTCCATGCGGCGCTCTATTTGGACGGCAACCAGCAATGGTCCCTGACCCACCTGTCCTGGACCACGAGCAGCCGACGGAAACATCGGATCGCTCTCGTGAACAGACGATGCGCAGGATATGCATTGAAGCTATCACACAGGCCACATCAGCAGCTAAGACCAATCGTGCCTTACGCACTAAGACGACTATTACCGGTCAGCACTACGGTGATGAAGGAGACTTGGTCGATCACCTTCGCCCTACGGCCGCGAAGGATGACTCGGGAGGCTGGAATGGCCCGTTCCCAGTTGTGAATAATGATCCCGAAGGGGGTCAGGTCATCATCCGAGTGGGCAATCGAGATGTTCGAGTACAATGCGGCGATGCAAGGCATTCATTACACACTGAAGCACTCATAGCCCGACAGATTTGCTCCGACAACACTGCAATACGCACAGCGTTGACATTCGTAGCCAGCCTATCAGCGGGGAGACCTGCTTTGACCTTTGGCTATGTGCCGGCCGAAAAAGGGGCGCTTCAGATGACGACCGCAAGCCGCCTATCTCCTAAGGTACACTTGGCCCGACAGTACCTTTTTCAGACACTTCTTTCGCATTGAGGGTGTAGTTTCAGTCAGACTAGCCAAGAGTATTCATAAGCTATCTCCGGTTACTTATGCCGACAGCTGCATCTTGGTCCATTGCGACAGCGACGTGAATCCAGGATTTCATTATCACGAAGCAGAAGGTACTGCTCTGAATATACACGGTATAACTGGATCAGCGCATGCACGAATTATCCAATGTCTGAAGCCCACGGATAAGGACATGTCAGAAATGGAGGAATTGGCAGATACACCGGCACTGGATGGAGCCGCGAGAAGAGCCTCAGAAGCCGAACCATCATAGGATGACGGACGGCTCTTTGCGATTCACGAAGAACCAGATGCTGATCTTGAGTCGCATGTTAAGGAGGTGTGGTATGCAGAACTACCAGAGGAAAGGGAACTGTTGGAGGCAACTCCACCAGAGGACCTCTTCACCATACCTGCACAGATGGTTCCATATCAAAGTGTGCTGATCACTGTAGCTAATGAACAGCGGGGGCACCTGCCGAAATGGGGGCGCACTCGCGACTCCGATGCACAAGAGGACGTACTACGCCCCGATGTGCACCATGGACGAAGATGACAGCTACGGACTCGACGCAGACGAGACTGGTCGATATGTCGAACTATGCTTTACGGCAGAAATGTCGCAGGTAGTCTTGTCCGAGCAACAACGCATGATATTTGATGCCGGCCGGGTGACCACTATGCGAGTATACGTCACGGCCGCTGCAAAGCGAGCTGTGGTCAGCAAGGAAGACGACCTCCTCGCTGCAGCTGACATTCAGGCAAATCCCGATGAAGTATCGAAGGCCCTCTACACTGCGCTCAAGACATGATTCGACACCAAATGCTTTGAGATGCAGGAGATAGCGAAAGCGTCGAACACCATGACTTCGAGATACGCGCACGCATGGAAGTTCGTGAAGGAAGAGAAGGGCGAGATGGAACGTGCCATCCGACTACGCTCGGTTCTCCGAGGTTTCATGGACCTTGAAGCTTTCGGCGTAGCAACATGCTCGGGAACGGCGAGACAGTCAAGCCAGAGGTTACTCGCTAGCACGGCAGCGAGCAATAAGCAGTGGGTCATTGCTTCCCTCGCCATCAGCATGGCCTTCCTGAAGGGATTGTATCAGGAACTTGTTGAGGCTACATGTAAAAAGGAACGTGTGGTGCGTTCGACTTTGCCGCCTGGATCGGCCACAGTGCCCCGGACTCTCCCAGGATTCGAGCACTACGACGAGTCATAGCACTGCCTACAGTGCTTGAAACCAGGCACATAAGCTGAAGACGCTCCACGGGTTTTCTCACATAAGCTCAGGAGGACCACCAGAGGATTTGGTCTCCGACCCACGTCCTACGACGAGGAGTTGGAGACGAGCAACGACTTGCCCACGGCCAAGCATGCTGTTGACATTGATGTGGTCGGTACTGAGGACACCACTGGCACATATGTCAAATGCGTTGAAGATGCCTTTGGTAAGTGTAAACTCAACAAGCATACACATACCAACTGTGCTGTGAGGTACACCAAGGACGAGGACGGCAATGTCACTTTGGATCAATAGGAAAATATCTAGCAGCTCCGTCCTCTACAACATCTGGAACTTACCCGCGCCGACGCTGACGCTCAGGCAACCAAGATGGTGTCAGACATGTTTGTCAGCCCCAGAGGTGCGGTGGCATGCGCACTAATCACCCAGGTGCGGTTTATCGTGTATGTAGTATCTCTACAGCGCGCCCAATAACCGACCAACATTCAAGCGCGACGACTGAGCGCGATCACCAGAAAGCTACAGGCCCGCGCGAAGAAGATCGTCTACCAGGCGATGAACCCCACGGGCGAGGTCGACCCCCATGGCGACTCACGATATCGACGCCTGAGTGGAGACGCCGATGATGACGTCAAAGGCTATGGTATTCGCGGGGCAAACCTGCTATGACGTGGAGACACGTCATCTGGTCAGCCTGTCGTTCACTTGATTGATGCGCATTGCAAGTCTCACCGCTTGTAGGCCCGCTCGAGTTATTCAGCGGAGACACTCGCAGCAGCGCATAATTCGGAGGACTTTTATCCCACGATTGTGACTCTGCGCGAGCTCCACGCGGGGCCGCTCACGCCCACTCATTTGAAATATATACTTAAGTTGGGTGGCCTGAGCACCAAGGTCACTCTGACCATCGATGCTGAGTCTGGTCTGAAGTGCTTGTCAAGCAAAGACTTGAAGAAGCCGGCTGAGTGTACCCTTTTAGGACACGTCAGTTGGCTACGACAGATGATGGAGCGTGGAATCGTGCACAGCATCCATTGGTGTGATACCCGCGATATGACTGCGGATGGCCACACCAAGAGGAGCATCGACAGATAAATGTTCCTGCAAGTCATGGGAGGTATGCAGACCTTCAACCATGACCTGAAGAGACATACTCCATATTGGGCCGGCCATACACATCACGTTCTGACGCCGCGTGACGAGGCAACTTGCTAGCGGGTCCACCTTCCTTTAGGCCCGCTTCCTTTTCTGTCCTTGTGTATGTTAGCTGCTATGCCTGCTCTATAGGGACGATGGGCTCACGCTTCGTCTCCTTACCCCCCCCCCCGACTCTAAAGCGAGCTGAGGGACGCAAGGAGTGGAAGCGAGCGTGCGCCCGCGGCCGCGTCGGCTCAAGCGGCCGGCTGCCTAAATATGAACGTGGCTCACTGCGAGCCACACAATCGCTATCAAAACCAAACGGATCTTCCTGTTGCTTGAGATGACATCTCCTCTCATACTGGACTATCGTTACTACGGTACAACAGAGTTGGAGCTTGGCTTTGCCTGAGGCGAAGCTGTTGGCTGGGCCTTTCAGCCCCTTCAAACTCAGTGTGGTGGGTCAGTGGGGATTCGGAGTGACCGCGCGGTTTTGGTTTTGGGACAGGGGTCGATTTCAGAGGACGTCTCGACTGAACCTTGTCCTGGGGTCCCAGACTGTCTGTCACCGCGCCGTTTCGCGACCCCGCCTTCCCCCGCCCTGCGGACAGGCTTTCGGGCTCCGCAGGCCAACAGAAAACATTGCGGGCGCTTCCTTATTGCCTTTCGGCTTCCCTGGGGGTGGGCGAGCATAAGGCGGCCCGCGACGCCAGCTCAGCGTGGTGGGGCCCTTCCTCCTTCCCTCCCCCTCGCGCGCATCCGCCTCCTGCTCCCCCTTCCCTCGTCCTCCTCTTCTCATATCCTGCTGCTCCAGCATGGTCCTCGTCTCCACCCATGGTGTCCACAGTGGACCTCCGTTTTCGCGCGTTTTTGCATGGAGTTCTCACAGTCCTCCCTTAAATCATTCTCCCTCGTCCCTCCATCCTCTCTGCCTTTTCCTCTTGCTCCCTCCCTCCCTCCGCCTCTTCCTCATCCTTTTTCTCCGTGGCCGTTCTCCCTGTCTGATGCTTTCCATCCTGTGGATCCCTGGCCAAGGGCGCGCTGAGTGCGACCAGGAAGGCGACGGAGCTGGTGATCAATGCCTGGTGCGCGGGAGACCCGCCACTGCAGGAGGGTGCCGAGGACAGTGCTTTTGTTGCGGCAGTGTTTTCTGTCGTCGGCGTCCTCCGACTCCCGCCTTGTCCTGCTCTCTTCGGCAATTCCTCCTCGTTCCTGGCTGCCTCTCCCTTCCCCCCTGCCTCCCTCCGCCCCCCTCCTTCCCTTCCCCCCTTCCCTCTTCTACCTCTTTCTTTTCCCATTCGGATCTGTCAGTTTGTTGGTCTCTCTCTCTCTCTCTCTCTCCATCTCTCGCTCTCGCTCTCCCTCCAGCCTCGGCCCGATGCGCCGCCGTCAGGGTGCGAGCGAGGCTGGCCGGGGGCGCCCGCCCCCCCTCTCCCCGAGATCCTCCTTTCTCTTTCTTTCCCCCCTCCTCTCATTCCAGAGGCTTGCGCGCCGCCGACATCTCATCACAGTGTGTTCGTCAAGAGTCGTGCCACCGTGCCTGGCCTGGTGGGCCAGGAGTCCCGGGGGTGCACACGATGGTCTCCCGGAATGCTCCTGTCAGGGGCCTCTTGGAGGGGTCTTGGGGGAATCCGGTTGGCGTTGGGGGCCCCCTGGGGGGCCTGTTGGGTGCGTCTTGGGTGCCTCTTGGAGGCCTCTGGGGGCCTCTTCGGGGTGCTCTGGGGGGTCACGGGGGGGCTCTTGGGGTGATCAAGGCGGGGAAGATTCACGATGTCAGTTTGCATTTCCCCTCTTGGGTCCCTCTTGGGGTCTTCCTGGTCCGTCATAAGTGGCCCCCGGGGCCGTCTTGGGGCCCCTTTGGGGTCCTCTTTAGGTCTTATTTGGCCGTCTTGGAGCCTTTTTCGTCTTGGACGCCGTGAAGACGGAACAAACATAGAGTATGCTAGGAACCTACGTTTCCCGATGGGGATGGTATAAATTTTGCTCTTGTGGCTCTCTCGGCGGTCCTCTGGGAGCACTTGTGGGCTGTCGTGGGGACCACGTGGGCCGTCTCGAAGCCATCTGGGACCGTCGTGGGGCTACTTTGGGCCATCGCGATGCTTATGTAGATTTGTCTTGGCGCTTTGTTTGGGCCCTCGTGGGCCGTCTTGGCACCCTTGAGACGGTTTGGAGGCGCCAGGGCGGGCCTCCTTCCCCGGACCTGCTCCCGGCCTCCTCCCGTCATGACAGCGAGTCATCTCGCGCGCCTTTGCACCCCCCAACAAGCGGGTGTCGGGGGATTTTGATACGTCCCTTGGCCCCTCCCCCCAGGCCGCGCACGTGCCTTGGGCTATGATTTGCCTTTCCCCCCCCGCTTCTTGGGCGCCCTCATCATGGGATGCCCTTGAGGTGTCCAGTGCCGAAGGCGGAGAGCAAGCGGCAGCCCCGGGCTCGATCCCGATTCGGGCCCTGTTTTCGGACCTCTGCTTGGGTCCTCGCAGGGGTTTCAGGCGCGGGGGGGTCACAGAATGCAGTGGTTGCAGCCAGAGCCAGAGCCGTTCACAACTCTGGGCCGGTCATTGGCGAAGCGGTCTGGGTCATGGGATTGTGCCGCGTCGTGCCCACAGCCCATGGCCTGCGCCATTGCGCCCCCTCTAGGACGCCCCCCCTGTCGGACGCCCGGAAGAACTTTCGGTCTTATTTGGTCCGAAACGTTGGATGTTTGGGCCCCCCTCTCCGAGCGTAGGATGCAACTGGCGGGAGGTGAAACCCAGCACTGGGTGGAAAATCGGCAACATCTGGCATAATCCCGTTAGTTTCCGCGCAGTCCCGCTTACGCAATCCCGCTTAATCCTGTTCTGTTTCTGAGCGAATCTGGCTTCACGGCCCCTCAGTCGGGTTCAAAATAGCCCCAAATCGCTCCAGCGAAGACCTTCCAGAAGTTGCCCACCTCTGGAAACCAGCGTTTCTCGAGCCAGGTTGATCTGCGAGGGCCCAGGCCAGGGGACCGGAACTTGGCGACAATGCCCAGCGTGACAAGGTGCCTGGGTGTGAGAGGACAAGCCTGCGTATACATATAACGGCGCACCGGGTCCGGGGGCCCGGGGCCGGGACCCCGACCACAAATGTGGGCCCCGGGGGGCCCGGAGGCTCGTCGGGGCTTGCCGGAGGCCTCCCCAGTCAGACAAGACGGCCCAAGAAGCGCCCAAGACGGCCCAAGAAACTTCCAAGAGGCCTCCAAGAGGGCTCCAAGATGCTGAAGATGGCCTCCAGACGTCCAAGGACGCCCCCAAGACGCCCCAAGAAGCCTCCAACATGCGTCCCAAGAGGGCCCCTAGACGCAAACATTGGCCCATTCCCTTCGTAAAACGTACATTTTTCACAAAGTTGCTTTTTGGGCTTTCCGACGTTACAGGACGGCCCACGAGGCGCCCAAGACCGCCCCAAGACGGCCCAAGAAGCTTCCAAGAGGGCCCCAGGACAGCCCAAGAGGGCCCCAAGACGGCCCAAGAGGCGCCCAAGATGGCCCAAGAGGGCCCCAAGACGGGCCCAAGAGGGGGCCCAGAGGGGGACCACGAACCGCAAGCTCGAGCCTTCCGCCCCAAGAGGCCGCCAGGAGGCCCCAAGGAGGCCCCTCAAGAGGCCCCAGGAGACCCCCAAGAGGCCCAAAGGAGGCCCCGAGAAGCCCCAAATCGGCCCCCAAAATGCTTCGAACCTGCTTCCAGGAGGCCCCCGACAGGTTCAGAGGCTCCCGAGAAGCTACGTCAAACTCCCAGCGAGAATGATCCTAGCTAGAACCTAAGCGCGCGCGAAGCGCGCGCGTGGTTCTAGTCTTTATCTGTTCGAGAGAAGCTGGATGCCTGGGCCCTCTGGGAACCAAGCGCCCGGCCCGAGGACCTCGCCGCGCGCCGGTCCAACGGGGCCGCCGCGCCGGGCGGCCGCGACGCCGCCGCGTTCTTCACCGTGGAGGCGCCGCGGGCCGCGGCGGCGGCGGCGCTCGCGCGGCCGCGGCGCCGCAGGTGGCTGGCGGAGCAGACTCCCTAGACCTCCAACGCCTCGTGAAACTCAAGTCGACAGGTTTTAGGTCAAACAGTGGGGTACGCAAATTCTCCTGATGCAAAACCATCGAATTGGCTGAACGGCCCGACGGAGGAGAGAAGATACGCTGGGGTGGGAAACACGACTCAGGATGGGGAGCCGCCCTGGGCAAAACGTGCAGACCTCTGGGGACCTGGTATTGAGAAACTCAAGACACCAGACGTCTGGGTCGGCGAGCAACACATGATGCGATCGGCGCCGCGTACTCGCGCAGGCCGTCAGGCCCCCCGTGGGCGATGAGGGGCGACTGGGGGTCGATGCATTCCCCCCTGAAGCCGATCCCCCCGTAGCATTGCCCTTGGCTCTTTGGATCAGCCATGGACGCCCCCTCCCTGGCGCGCAGAGCGCGCCGGGGTGCGGCGCCAGAGGCGTCACCAAGGGGGGTCCTGCGCCGATCCTAATTAGGGAAGCTGAGGACAAATAGTATCAACGGCACGCCGCTGTGGGGAACCCACGCTCTTGCAGAAGCACCAGGCCTTCGGGCAAAAACCTGGGAGTGTCGCGCTGACGGGCTCCCAACGGCGGCGTGCCATTGATACTCTGCTTTTCTCTCCCGAGCGCACGGGGTCGTGGGGCATTTCGTCGCTTCCTCCGCCCTGCCCTCGCCAGGGTCCATGTCGATCCGATCCGTCCTCCCAAGATTTTGGGTTCTTGGGCGTTTTCGTTGGTTCTTGGAGGTTTCTCCCGCCTCGGGATGCGTCTCGGCACGGGGTCTACAGCGAGGTCCTCCGTCGCTGTGTACGGTCGAAGGAAGTGGGTACGGAAAGAGTGGGCACGACGACCGACAGCAGTTCCCGCCCATTTGAGCAGGGCTCCTTGTGGGTGTCGCCACGGACGTTGCCCGTTTGCCCGTTTGGGTTGCCCGCTTGCCCCAAAGCGGCCGCTGTCGGTATTGGGCAGTCTTCCCTGTTGGGCATCGTACCCAGTTTACCCATTTCGGGCGCGCCCATCCGTCGCTGCCTCCGCCCCTCCTCGCCAGGGTTGATCTATCCAGGCCGCCCATTCAGATGGTGTCGAAGTTTTCGGGGTCGGTAGATCGCGCCGCATCGCCCATGCATCGGCGATGCGGCTCGATGTGAAGCCCGATGTTTTTCACGCCGACGTCGACGATGGTGGTGCTTCGGCGATGCGGCGCGATCCTCTGACCCCATCTACTCGGACCCAGTTGGGAGGCCTCTAATTTCGATCCGACCGATCCTCCCACGATCGGGTCTGTGAATATTTTCGTTTGTGTCTAGAGGTTTTCCTGCCTCGGGATGCGTTCTGGCAGCTGCGCATCGCCGAGAACCCTCCGTGGTTGCCAGAATCGTCCTGCATTGTAGCTGGAGGCCCGAGTTATCACACAAAGGTCGATGACAGGGTCCATTTCGATTTGACCGATCCGATTCGATATCGATTCCAGCCAGCTCGATCATCTTCGGTTTCGACTTACGGCGATTCGATGTGGTCCGATGCTAATATGGCGCTGTCGTGCATCCTGGCGCAGCGGATCCGATTCGATTTCGACTCAGTGCGAATGCGGCCCGATTCGTTACGAATTCCGATTCGATCCGATTTCTCAATTCGTTGCTGTCCAGACATTCGATTCGATTTCTGCCGTGTTCGGGGGGGTTGTCGAGACAACGGCTGCCCTCCATGGCCTTTTCGGGTCTTCAATGCAACCGGGGGTCAGCCAGAGCGCCGGATCTTGCAGGATCCTGCAGGGCCAGGGGCGCATTGAACCGGGCTTGGGTGCAGGATCCTGCAGGTTCCTGCAGGATCTTGCAGGATCTTCGAGGCCCGACTGACCCGGGGCTGGATTGACCCGGCTCAGTAAATCCCCGAGGCAAGAACTGTGGGGGGACAAGGTTGCAGGAGGGCGGCCCCAGAGGGGCCCTCAGCGGCCACTGAACTGCCACCGCGGGCCTCAACGGGTGCTCGAAGAGTGCACGCTTCTTCGCCCCGCGCCTGACGGCCCCCCTCCCGTTGACGAACACCCGAGAGGGGTCCGGGGACCGATCTTGAGCGGATTTGGGCTGGGCGGGCGAGTTGCCGTTGTCTCAGCGGGCCCTCCGACGCGTCCATCGCCTCGGAGCCGAGCCCTCGGGAGCTCGAGGAAGAGACAAAGCGGCACGACCGCAACGGTTCGGAGGCCCGCGCGGATTTCTTGGATGGGCGCTGGGACTTCCCCTTCCCTAATGCAATTTTCCCTTTTTCTGCTTCGGGGACCGCGA
This sequence comes from Prorocentrum cordatum, assembly GCA_963575745.1. Taxonomy (NCBI): domain Eukaryota; class Dinophyceae; order Prorocentrales; family Prorocentraceae; genus Prorocentrum; species Prorocentrum cordatum. Next base: position 422,602 of record CAUYUJ010008524.1, on the reverse strand, counting down.
GATCCACTCGAGGAGCGGTGGTGACTCCGAGACGCGTGTTGTGCGCACCCACTGGTTGGGAGGCTAGTCTTCGTGGGCCTCGGGTGGCGGCAGATGCGGATAGGCTCTGGCCCTTTGGAGGCCCAAAGCCTTTCCCCCGCAGGCGGTGGATGTGTAGAGGTTTTTGGCCTCGCACTCGAGGGCCCCGCGAGGAGCGGTGGAGACGACCACACAACCATACACTTTCGGCGGTCCGCGCGGAGTCCTTAGAATGTCGCTGGACCCCCTGCGCGCCAGAGACCAGCGCCGATCCAAGACAACCGTGCCGCCCTGCAATAGTTTATGCTGATACGTTTGTTGGTTTCTTCTTCTCATCTTTGTGCGCGCCGCCAAGGTGGACCTCGCTCGTTAGCTGGTGCCGGGTGTGCTGACGACGTGTCCACAGACCTCTCGGTTCTTTTAGGATGCAGCTCCTCAGGGAGGTCGGATTTTACATCGGCGCTGGTATACCCGTGGTCGAAAGTTGGCTCAATCTGGCATGCTCCCATGTACTTTCGCCTAATCCCGTGCAGTCTGGCCTGATCCGGCTCAATCCTGGGCGCAATCCGGGCGACACCAGCTTCATGGCCCACCAGTCGAGCTTAATGCAGCCCTTCATCGTTCTTTCGAGGACCTCCCAGGAGTTGCCTCCTGAGATCCGGGGGGAGCTCCGGAGAGCCCGCGTCGTGGGAAAGTCCACGGCGAGCGGAGGCCATGGGGCTCGTCGTGACGCAGGGCGCTCTGCCGCCACCAGGCCTCCACGCATAGCGCCCCCCGTTTTCCAGGGGCTGTTGTTTTGGGGGCGAGGCCTCCGGAGGCCTCAGGGGGAGGGTCAGGAGGAGGGGAGGGAGGAGGAATCAGAATAAGCAGGAGGGGGTGGGCGGAACGATTCGGGAAGATGGCTGGCAGCAGCTCCTTTCCTTTCCGGGCACGACCCGCCGTCGGTCTCGAGGCAGAAGCCGTGTGCAGTCGCGGCGGTCGTCGTGTGCCCAGCGTTTGAGTCGCTATCTGTCAGCATCGCTACACTCAAAAAGTGGAAATGAGGAGCAGTTCTGGTTCGGAATGGGCACGCTGTTCCTGTGGTCCTTCCATGGTTGTGTCTCCAGTGCTTCTCGTGCACCCAGCCACATTTTTTGCTAAAACAGGGGCTTCGTTCCTTCGTGAGCGCCTCTTGTGGCAGCACCTTTACTCCATAACTATCTCCATCCCCATCAGGAATGTCTTGCCTTCGTTGTCCGACCTACTTCTCTACGTTGGGATCTATTTGACGAATGACAAGCGGCATCAACATACACTTTCGGAGGTCCGCGCGAACCTCCGAAAGCCGATATTGGTGATTTCCATCATTCTTGATTCTAGATCGATGCCCTCTCCGTCGTGTGTCCACCCCGAGGGGTTGGGCGTGGTGGCGCTGAGACGCATGGCCCGCTGGGGACTGGGACTGGCCTGACGATGCTGAGTCTATCTTCAGGGTCCGTTCCGATATGATGGATCTGACTCTACGTCGATTCTGGATGACCCGATCCGACTCGATTTCGATATCAGGACGGTCTGGTGTTGCCTCATGCTTACATGGCGCAATTATTCATCCTGGCGCAGCCGATCCATTTTTCGTCCTGGCGCAGTCGTTCCGATCGGATTCCGACTCCGTACCGATGCGGCCCGATTCGATCCACTTGTTGATTCGGTCGTGCTCATCGATTCGATGCTGACCTCTCTTTAATTCGAGTGGGAGGTCGACTAGGTAACCCCCTACCCACGATAAATGTACCCCCCCCTTAAGTCGTTAGAGTTTTTTATCGTCGACCAATAAGAGTTTGGTCGGGGGCGCGGGAGCGCGGAGGCCGAACTTCATTATCACGGGAAAAGTTCGCCATCGAGGTTACTTCCTTCTTATGTTGAGACAGCAACATCAAGCGAAGCGAGCACGCTGTTTCAGGATGTCTCAAGCGAAACCAATGTCCTTCTGTCTCTTTGTAGTTCTTTCTGTCTCTCTTTCTTTCTTTCTCTGTCTCTCTCTCTCTGTATCTCTATCTCTTTCTTCTCCTCCTCCCTCTGGCGCCCTGAACTTGTTTATCGCTGGGGTTGATTTTCCTTGAAAAACGAGGCACGTGAGCTACCCTACACGAGCAGATGAAACTTTTAATTTTCATCAAGCGTTTACACATTAAATCTAATAAGTTTTAAACTTTGGATTTTTGCAATCTCCTTCTCCTCTCCTCCTCTTGCTCTTTCTCCTCCTCCTCCCTCAAGGATGTCTCCTCTCTCTGTCTCTTTATGCTGGCTCTGGCGGGCAAGTTTATTACCTCCCCGAACACCCCGAACTTTACTATCCCTGGGGGGTTATTCTCGTGGGTTCATGGTTACAGACTTGATTTACCCCGAAATCGATTTCCTTGTCGTATCTACCAGACATGTGCGTAGAATGCTCGTAAATGTACGAAGTTGGTGTGCACGTTTCGTCGATTCGGCGAGAATTCCAAGTTTGGGGTACATCAATGTTGTAGTCGACCTCCTACTCGATTAATCTTGTGCAACGTCTTTCCTCGGGCCAAGGCCGTCCCCACTCTTGCCGTGTACAGCCCGGGCTCGCCAGAAGATCTAGGGCTTTTGGTTGAGGGGGCCGCGCGTGGAGGCACGGTGGGCGGTGGAGAGCTTTTGCCTTCGTCTTTCGGGCGCAGCTGGGACAGAATGAGCGCGTGGAGCCGCCGCGGCGGGGGCGACAAAATGCTCCTCTCGCTGTCGTCGTCTCCGTCTCCTCCTCCTTTCCCCCCCTCCTCGTGCTACTCCCCTCCTCGTGCTCGCTCCTCCTGTCCTGGCCGATCGAAGCTGGCTCATGCATCGTACATCTTCTCTCCTTCCTCCTCGCTCCTGCATCCCTGCGTCGCTCTCCCTTCCTCACCTTCTCGTGCTCGCTCCTGTTCGCTCTTCTCCTCTCCTTTGTCCACCCTCCTTGTTCTTCCTCTTCTTGTTCATATCATTATTATTGTTCCTCTTCTTCTTCTTCTTCGACAAAAGTTCCCGAAGGTCGACGACGACGCCAGGGTAATCAAAGCTGGGGGAAAAGGGATGCTTCAAGTCAAAGTTTTGGAAACGAAGCTTAAAGTGGATTGGCTGGATCCTTCGTGGGAGACGTGGGAGGTGTTTCAAAAGTCACCATAATGGAAAGAACTACAGCAGGAGCTCACCGACAGGCTGGACAAAAGCGCCATTGGTCTGTCCAAAGGAGCGGGCAAAGGGAAGCCTGCGAATTGACAGCCAGGGACGCACAGGAAGAGTTTCACCTTCAAGGTGCAACAGCCTCCATGAGAAGCACAATCCAGAGTTCAATATTGCAACGTGGAACGTCAAAGGTTTGACAGAGGAGAAACTTGTGGAAACTACGGTGCGCATGAAGAGCCTTGATATCCAAGTGTTTTGTTTACAGAAAACACGAGCAAAGCAACCAGGCATCTATACTTTCAACGGATATGTTGTGGTACTGTCAGGTGCAGAAGGGGATGGGCAAACGTACGCTGGAGTGGGGTTTGTTATATCAGAGCGAAAAACCAGCTCGTATAAGCAGATCTCAGACAGACCCGCTTGGATAACTATTCGTTCGATGAATGGCATTTTTGGTGTTTTCTGCGTGTACGCCCCCCAAAAGCCGAAGCCTGCCCCGGAGAAACTAGCATTTTATTATGACCTCGATGTTGAATACAGGGCGGGCGTGCTTCGCCAATGTGGGGGAAGTCATATTCGGGGACCTCAATGCACGAATGGGTTGCGCATGCAACGGAGAAGAGCACATTCTTGGGTATTTCGGTTGGTGGGCGGAAGGCCGTGCAGCCAGTGGACGCTCAGAACCGTGATCTTCTTATCGAGCTTCCATGGAAAATTTGAGGGAGAAAAGTGTGCAAGCAACCGAAGCTGCGACAGCCGTGCTTCCACCAGCTCCCGCGGAAAGGAAAAAAGGCCGTGGATTAGTCAGCGCACACTTGACTTGATAGAAGAACGGATTCTCGCCCGACAGGCGGACAACAAGCAGGAGGAAGCACACCAATATAAAGAAGTGTGGATTTCGTGTAACATGGACAAGACAGCTTGGACCGAAGAGCATATTGCAAATGGAAATTGGCATGCTATCCGGGCCTTCTGCCGGGGGCGCCGACGCAAACAAGGGAGGTTGCAAAACGTGGCCGGGAATATGGTGGAGAGTAACAAACGAGCGGACATTATGGCAGAAGTCATGGACCATGTGCAATGGAGAGTAAGGCCTGCGGAGATAATTTCGCAAGAACCTTTGGGGCCGACGCTGCCAGTGAACGAAATGAGTTCTCTGTTCATGAAGTTGGAACAGTTGTGCAACAATTGAAATGGGGCAGGGCAAGCTGCCCGGACGGCCCGGCGGAGTATTGGAAAACAGTGGCCCAAGCGCTTGGGGGGTACAGTGGCTCACAAAATTATGCAGCGCATGCTGGCTAGAAGAGTCGGTCCCGCAAGCCTGGCGGCATTCTTTGGTGAATACGATTTGCAAAAACAAAGGGCCAGTGCACATCTGCGGCAACTACGGACCGATCAGCTTTTTGTGTGTAGCGTACAAAGTGGCGGCAAGTTTGTTATTGCGGCGACTTCAGGACGCTGGGGCAGAAGACCGGCTTGCTGCTACTAAATTCGGCTTCTGCCGAGGACGGGGCACGACAGACGCTATCCACGTGGTCCGCGGGCACGTGGTCCGCAGGTGCGTCGAAATGGCAAACGCCGGGGAAACTGCAGGGGCCACTTTCGTTGCGCTAGACTGGAAAAACATTCGATTCGGTTAATGTGGAAGCTATGTTTGTATTGTTGCATAGGTTTGGGCTCCCTGCTCGTCTTCTCGCAATAATCAAGAGCATCTATACCAACGGGGGCTTCTGCGCGGCAGATGGGGGTCACAGGTCGCGCGAGAGGCAGCAGAGATCTGGCGTCGCGCAAGGGTGCCCCTTGTCCCCGTTTTTATTTGTAATGGTAATGCCAGTGATAATACAAGACGCAACCGCGACGTTGAGTGACCCGGCCAAGACAGCGTTTTAACTTGGAAATTTATCGGTCTTACTGCATGCGGACGACGCTCTTATCTTTGGAACGCAGGGCACGCGCGGGAGCTACTGAACGCAATCGCCACTTCTGGAGGAAAGGCGGGCATGGAAGTACATTGGGTCAAATCCCAAGTGAAATATGTGCAGAGCGACATAGAGTTATACTCGCCTTCTGGAGCGCCCGTGCAGCCTTAAAAACGTCTTGTCTACCTGAGAGCTACACTGAGCAACGCTGGCAGAAACTCCGGGGAGCTCAATCGAGGATTGGGGGCGGCGTGGGGTGAGTTATCCATGTATTGTAAGGTTTGGGGGGCGCATTTCGATCGGTGCCAGGAGAAAGCTGCGAATCTTCGACGCGATGACCCCCAGTGAGGTCATGTGCTCCGTCAGTTCCGCGTGGCTCACCAGAGCCGACAGGAAGCGGTTGGGCGGATTCTAGGCCACGTGTATCAGACAAATCTTGCACATACCTCCGGCATTCGTCTCCGCAGTCTTCAACGAGTGAGTTTTGGAAAAAAGCGAGCAAGAACCGTGCATTTCCCAACTGTTGAACCAACAGCTACTACTATTTGGGAAAACCGGTCGGTATCCCAACAATCACGTTTTGCGGGGGCCAGCGTTCCAGCCGGGCACCGTCCCCCCTGCGGCGTGGACCTGCGCGCGCAAGCGGGGGCGGCCCAAACAGGAGTGGGCAGCCGAACTGCATGATCGTGCGAGACCCCGCTTCGAGGCCGCGGAGTCTTTCGCGGCAGCAGTCGCAGGCCCGATGCGTTGGAGATCGCTCGTGGTCATTTTTGTAAAAAGCGCCAGTTTCGCAGAAGAGAAACATTTTTTAATGAGAGCTGATTGTCCTGTGCGCCCTGGCTGAAATAGACGCCGTCGTCATCTCCCTCCCCCCCTCGTCCTCCTGGCGCGCATTCGGCGCGTCGTCGCTGTCTGTCTTGCCGCGCTTTTGGCGCCTTCTGTTCGCCAGCTGACGCGTTTGGCGTTGCTCGCGCGTTCGCCGAGTGTCTTGCCCACGCGCGTTTTGCGCATGGCTGCTCCGATTCGATTATCCAGTCCGTCGTCCTTCTGTCTTTCCCTCCCTACTTCTTGCTTTTTGTTTATCCTCCTCGGCTACTTCACACCCACCTCTCGTCGCGTGAGTCTCTGCCCTTGCAATCATGTTGAGTCAGCCCTACAACCCAGAGAATGCGAACACGCGTGGGCTCGACGGCGCAATCATTGTGAGGGCACTCGTACGTTGTGCAGGGTAAGGTGTCAGTCGCGGCCGTCGACTGACTGGCCCAGTTTCCCTTGCGTGAGGGCCGGGCGGGCCGCTGAGACCTCAATAGCCCGATGTTGCTCGACTTCGTCAGCATCGCCACCATCCTCACCCTTCTCATCATCACGTCTACCAGTGTCGGGCCCAAACAGTGGGCTCTTGCGCTCCCGACGCTGCAGCCTCTGTTGCACTGTGTGTGCATGTGCGCGTGTCACGTTGGCGACGTCCTAGAGGCGGTCTTGGCCCTGTGCGAGCCCTACGCTAAGAAGCGACTGCCTGTAAGGGGTAGCTTCGGTCAGGCGCGCGGCGTCACAGGGCTGGGCTTCTCATGGCTACACGGGCACGTCGAGGCCTTCACCAGAGCTTCCTCGCGCTTAGTCACGGTCGCCCATCGCCGCCACGTCGCCCGAGAGCACCACAGTGCAAGCACCTGGAGCGAACTATTCACTCAGGATTTCCCCTCGACGCCCACCCTGGCAGTTTTTGGCCACCTCGCCGCCGCGGCCGACCTGTCAGTGCTCAGCGTGCGCGCGTGCGCCATCTGCGCGCGCTCAAAAGACCTGACTGGCTCTGACGTGGGACCCCCCCCCGCCGCGCCGACCTCAACAGTTGCCCAGTACATCGGCAATGGGCAGACCAGCAGCGTGCGCGAGCTGCGCGACCCGCCCCCGTGCCTGGGCCCTTCCTGGAGTCGCGTTCGTCCCAGCGACATTGCAGACAGAAGATAACATGTTCGAACCAGCTGCGCAGCCACCCCAGGTCTACTGCGACGAGTGCTCGAAGGGCCCCTGCGCCCCCCGCAGGTCTGAAGGAGGTGGCTTGGTCAACGCAGATGCCCGAAACAAAAAAACTTGCAGCCGGCCGCCTGCAACTCTGAAAGCGGGGCATCGGTTTTAGGTGTTTCTGCATCTCCTGCTGGAAGTCCACCCCAGAGGGCAAAGGGCCCATCCCGAGCGGGGCGGCACTAGAATCAAACCGCAGGGGCCCAAACCGCTGCCAGCGTCGCCTCAGGTCGCTCCCCCCGGCGCCCAGACACCACTATGGCAGCTCCTGCTGGCCCAAGAAGGCGTGCGCGACCCGGCCGCAGCACGCGCCGCCATGCCGACCCATTGCACCGAAGCCGACAGGTTCGGCGGCATGGCAGACGCGCAGGGGTGGAGGAGCAAATGCGATCGGTACCGTGGCGCCGCTCCGATGCGCGAGTGGAAGTGCGGGCAGAGACCGCTGGGCATGTTGATCTGCCGGCCCGTTGCAGCCGACTTGGGTTCACGCGCCCAGGGCCTCCCTCCATTCAACGACCTGGCCACCGCCGTCTCGGACATGAGCTGGAACGCCAACTGGTTCTGCGAGCGTTGCCTGGCCGACCACTGGAACGCGCGACCCACCGACGTTGCGCGTAAACTGGCCAAGGGCGGCGCCAGAGTGCACCCGGGCGCCCCGCCCAAACGGCCGCGACCCCCTCCGCAACCTTTCCCTGCTCGGAACCCACGGCCGGCCAAACTTGCCGCCCCCGCGTGGGGCGTCGCATCGTGCCGCTAATGGGGCTACTCGAGAAAACGTTTAACTATCTTTGAATACGCCCATCCCGCCACCGTGCCTTGGCTGTGGGCGTAGTGAAGCCTATTGGATGTTTGTTGGGATCTCGTGGGGGCCTTTTCAGGGATTTTTGGATGCAGTTATGAGGCTTCTCGGGTGCCGTTTTGGGGCCTCTTGGGGCCTCTTCTGGGCCTCTTGGGGGCCTCGTGGGGTCTCTTGGGGACCTTTTAGGGGTTTTGTGGGGCCTCGGAGACGCCTCTTGGGGCCTCCTGGGGAGGCTCAGCCCATCAGGCGCAAGCCCAGTTGTTTCGCGGATGGGTTTGAGAGACCCACATTTCTCGCCTCCTGCCAGAGCGCCACCGACATGGCGCAGTGATGCGGCCCAGCGGGGGATGTCCCGGCTTCGCGTGTTGGGCTGGAACCCGCAGGCTACGACGCGCGACAGACTGGGGGATCCCATTACCGATCGGCGCAAGTTTGATGCCGTTCTTCTCTCGGGGGCGCAGGCGTCCGACTTCAGGCAGAATTCCACAGGCAGCATGTTTCTGAGATCTCGTATTGCTGGTTCCCTGGTTGTCTGTGCGCCGTGCGGCCCGTCACCATTTTCGAATCCTGGCTGTGGATGTTAAATCATTATATCGGTGGCGAGCTCCGTGAGCATCCCGTTATTCGAAGTTGGCCATCACCAGCGGGGGCCAGAGGGCGCGCTGTCGCAGCGTGTCTTAAGAGAGGACGGCAGGATCTTGATTACATCAGCAAGGATTTTCCACCGATAGATTTCGGGCTTCAGAAGAACGAGAACGACCTTGCCATTGTGCGCATTTTGCCGAACTGGTTGCGCGATGCTTTTGCTGAAATCTCTGCGCGATGTCTTCCCTTCCTGTTCTGTGATCTAGATGGCGGCATGGGCCTCCGAAAGTGTGGCGCAGGCGTGACGGATGGGCGCAGTGCAGCAGTGGACATCGGATCTGTGGAGTGCATGTCTTATGGAGCAGGCGAGCTACTACGCAAGGCTCGGGAACAGTTTCGACTTGGCAGGAGATCTGGTGGGATCTTTACCTGCGCATGCAGGCTTTGATGCAGGACCAAAAAGGCAAGCGATACTGCATTGAATCGGCGGCGACCAAGTTGTCGCGGGATGACCCGAGACATATGAAGGAGAGCGCGTCACCAGACGAGATTTTCAAGATGTTGGATGCCGCAGTCATTGAGGCAGGGGCGGGCTACTTCAGTGCAGCTGCTCGACCGCCACCATGCGAACACTATAGTGAACACTTCGCTTCCCGCCGTGAGCTTCTACGACAGCGACCGGAGGTTCGAGCAGGCAACTTTCATGTTGATACACTGGTTGTGGAGGCCATTGATGCAGAGCTTGGGGTCTCGGCACAACGATTGAAACTTTCTCGGCGTCGATTCCACAGACAACGCCGTGACGGAGTAGTGGCGGCGGCAAATACAATGTGGCGACAACGTCGAGCTGATGAAGCCATGTGACTCTCACGGCTGGCATTTCGTTTTTGCATCGGACCCAACAGAGCTCTGATGCGGCCAGCGCCTCTTTCAGCAGACCAGTGGTTGTCGGCGTGGCGATTGTCTGGGCCTGAAGGCGGAATGGCAGTAGGGCGACGTGAATGGGGCCCGTTGCGCGCGGATCGGGGCGGTTACTTCCACTGGCTTCCAGGCGCAGACCTGTTCGAGAGGACCAACGAGGACTACTCGTCCATCTTGGGTCGCACCTCATCTGCTCGAAGAAGAGAAAGGCCGTGCCCGCGCACAGGGCGCCGCTGGAGCTGTGGCATATGCTATTTCTTCCGGGGCCACGCCCTGCGGCCCAGTTGAAGGTAGGTTTGGGCTACGATTCCGAGCCGCCGACCACTCTCGATTTTAAGTTGTATTTCCACGTTGGCTTGGCCAGGATCCGCGCGCGTGGAATGACCCCCCTGCGCTGGCGCAGAAGTGCAGCTTGTGGTTTACGCAAGTCGGCCCTGCTAGGGCCTAACGGACGACGCGTCGTGCATTTATTGGCAGTCGTGGGGAACGGCTTCTTCAGTAAATAGCTTCGGGTTTCTCCGGCAGTCATGGGCGCGCAGTTTCGTGATGGGCAGGAGGCGGGATGGGGGCGGTCTTATATTCCCACGTGTGAGCAGAAGATTGCGCGAGGGTGGACTGACGCATGCCGTGTGTTTCAGAGATCTCAGCGGTGCCCTCGGCAGCACTTCTCACGAGACTTTCAAGGAGGTGGCCCGTCTTCATGCATTGAGGCCAGTGTGCATCTCTGCCAGCAGCGCTTCACCGAGGCGCTCATCCAGTTTGCTGCAGCAGATGAGCCATTGCTGGTCCGCCCGCCGCAAGGAGTGTGCATGGGCGATCCGTTTATTGTCGCAGCCTTCCTTCGAGGTTTCATGTTCCCGGCATTGGCATAGGGGGATGGAGTTGCGGGACTGGGGCCTGATATCAACATAGTTATTGGGGGGGGGGGGGGCGGCGGGGGGGGGGGCAGCGGGTGCGTCTTAGCAGAATTACGCCGATGATATGAATGGGATCAGCATTCCCGACCCAGGTGATTCGCGAACGACATTTCTTGACAAGCTTAGGATGGCCGACCAGTACCTCGGCTCGGTTGTATCCCGTTTCGGACTCGCTCGGGACGAATCCAAGCAGTAGTTCTTCGTGCACTTTGCTCACCAAGGGACCCTTACTAAGTCGAACTTGCGACGCAGGAACCTGGGGGGGTGGGCTCGGGGGGGTAGAGGCTTAGGTCCATTCCTCAGCATGCCGGATTCGGCGCGTTCGGATGTTGTTCGTCGATGTCAGGCGGCTCGTGGTGGCTTCCATTCTCTGGGTGGTATCTGGAGTCTTGCGGATTTGGCGACCAGGTGGCGTGGGTGTTCATTTCGAATTTGCGCAACATTCTTTGTTGTCTGGCCTCGAGAGTTTCCCGCGAACGAACCATGGCTGCGAAGTCGTGGGTTCTTGTCTCAGTAAATTGGTTCGCGCGGCGATGGGTGGCAGGGCTCCAAATCGAGAGGGGGGCCGCGTCACCAGTCTTACGAACGAGGGGGTTTTGAAGTTCGGGAGTGCCCTTCCGTCCGCGCAGGAGCCCATATTGAGACGACTGAGGATGTGCCTGGCCTGGGGCCGTCAGCCTGGCCACCGCTCGCAATTGCTCGCGGCGCTGTTTGGCGAGTTGCAGTTCGACCCAGGGCCTCGCTTGTCTTTTGGCCGGCCGGCTGGGTATGCTTCGCCATATCTGCGACAGGTGACTTCAGATTTCGATGCGATGGGAGACTTCTGTGCCATCGACATGAATGAGCTGCGCAGTAAAGCCTTCGGCGTAGGTTTTCCACATCCTGGGTGGCATGCTAGCGCCGTTCCTCTTCCGCCCGTTCGTTGGGGGAAAAAGAGGGAGTTTGTGCGCAGGCACGGCAGAAAGGGACTGGAACGCGGGGCGATCTTTACGAGCAGGGGGGCGCTACTGCCACATGCGAAGGGGCTCGCAACATGCGCAGTCTATCGTGCGTTATCTCGCCACGCAATGGGCGCATTTGTTGCAGGCAAGTTCGAGCGACGCAAAAGGGCGCAACTACTCATCTCGAGCGTTCGTGCAGGAGGGGTCATTGTCTGTCAGAGGCGGCCACGGCCCTGAATCAGTTTCAGCCTCTTCGAAGCTATCGCGACCACAAGGCGCGCGGCGCGCCTCTATGGGCCATCTTCATGGCAACTATCGGATGCGGAGCGAGTCGCACGGCGGTCGATGGCAAGTGCGACGAGAAGAAGCTGGTGATGGAGATGATGGCGTTCTTCCAGGATCAACTTCCGACGGCGACGGTCAGTCAGGTCTCGGAGATTGCGGGGCATTTCCGCATCGAAACCCACGGGGAACAGGATGACCAGGAGCAGCAACGCATGATCATGTGGCAATTCTCCCCGAGCCGCGGTTTCGGCAAAGTGATCGACGGTCGGATGCAGCAGCTCGTTCTGGCGGAGGGAGGCTTTCCCGTCCACGGGCCAGCGCCCAGAGGCCCGCTAGAGAGGGTGATCAGGCCAGTACCTGGACGAGAACACATGGGTGAGATGAGGCTGCCGCCACTCCTACAGCACAGTACTCGCTTGACTGCCATGGTAGCGCAAAGTTTTGTTCCCTCTCGTTGTCCTTCTTTGCCTTCTCCTCCTCCTCCTGCTTCTTCCTCCTCTCGAGCTGGTGCGCAGACTGGAGAGCCCCCCCCTGTCCCAGATGTTTTGGAGTCGGGACTGCATTTCAGCATTCAGATCTTCAGGCGCGCGCGATGCGGCATGGGTAGAGGTGGTCGCAGTGCAAGGGGCAAGGGTTCTAGCTCCCGCTTCCCTCGCACCTAAATGCCAGCCACCCTTTGTAGGTGGGTGCGTGCCTCCGGTGTGTGCTGGCGGGGCCAGTGCAGCAGTGGCTGAGCGTGGGCCGCATCTCAGCAGGGAAGATTCGTCGGCTTCATAGGTTGAGCCTCCTCTGGGTACAACCTCGGGCGGAGTTGAGTTGTGTCGCGGTGCTCTTGATATGCGCCGATGCAGTTTAGCGCTTCCCTCGAATCTGGGCCCCTTGAGCTCAGATGTTTAATAATTGTTTCCTCTCTTGGGCCCCTTTTGGGGCCGTCTTGGGGCTTGGACCGTCTCGGGCGTTTCTTGGGACATTTTGGGGTGCTCTTGGGCCATGTAAGGGGCTCTCTTCGAGGATGCGTGGGCCGTGTTGGGGGTGGTGTTGGGGGTTTCATGGGCCGTCTGAGAGCGTCGGAATTCGAAGGACGAGAATACCACAATCTTTCAAACACCAGGAAAAGGCATATCAATGATGTGTCTCTCTTTGGTCCCCCTTGGGGCCCTCTTGGGAGGCCTCTGGGGGGCTTCTCGTGGCGTTTTGGAGGCCCCTTGGGCCATCTTGAGGCGTTTTGGGCGTCTTGGGGCGATCGTTTGGCCACTCGGGGCCCTCGTGGAGTCATAGGAGGGTTGGGGAGATTGTTTTGTGAGGGGGAGGCGCAAGAATCAACTCACACACGGGGGCCGAAACCGGAAAGTCTGAGAAAACGTTGGTCCCGTCCCTTTCAGAACTTACAGTTCACGCTGCAGTGGTAGCACAGCGTTTGCCTGTCAGTGCTGCACGAGCCTTGGGGCAGTCCAACTCGTGCTACAGGCACGTTGGCCGATCTCCGAATATCCTTTTGGACCCGTGGGGCTTTGCACGATTGCAAACTACCCAATTCTGTTCTAACATATTATGAGTATTTTTTTGGCCCTGGGCTTGTCCACGATAGCGGACCCGGACATACGTCATCACGACGCGGCCCTGCAGTGCCAGACCTCATCGTGGTTGCCCTGTGCAGCGTGTGCTTTCGTAGCGTTTTCGGCGCGCCATTCGTTACAATCGAATAGGCGAAATTCTGTGGTTGCTTGCCAGCGCTACTGAACTTTCGTGGCGCGTCCCGCTGACCGATGATACGGTGCGACAACAGCTGCTTTCACGGTTGCGTTGGGTCCCCACGGGCGTCCCTAAAGCCGCGCGCCAAAGGTCTTTCTAGTCTCCACGTGTAGCCGAATTTGTCAAACACCGCGTCTTGTTTCCTTTTTGCCTCTCCCTTCCTCGTGCTCCTCCTCCCCTCCTCGTGCTCCTCCTGGCCTGGCCTGTCGATGCCGCAATGTCCTTCTCCCCCGAAGCGTTCTCCCTGGCCCGGCCTGGCACCAACCGCCGCGGCGCTCATCGCAGGCGGGCCTCGCGGGGGACGTCGCTGCCGCCGCCGCCGTTTTCGTAGTTTTCGTTGGTTTCGTCGTCGTCGTCGGCGTCGTCGTTTTCGTTGTTTTCGTCGCCGCCGCCGCCGTCGTGGTCGTGGTCGTCGTCGTCGTCATCGTCGCCGCCGCCGCCGCAGCCGCCGTGTTGGTCGTCGTGGGTCGCTGTCGTCGCAGCCATCGCCGTCGTTGTCGGTGTCGCCGTCGCTGTCGGGGGGAGGAGGGAGGAGGTGGAGGAAAAGGGGGAGGGTCGATGATGATGAGGAGGAGGAGGAGGAAAAGGGAGCTGGAGCAGGATCGAGGAGGGAGGAGGAGGGACGAGGGAGGAGGGATGCGGAGCAGGAGTATGATGAGGTCGATGAGTTAGACGCGACGACGATCCTGGCTGGTCTACGCCGGGGCAACGTAAGCGAGGATGAAGAGTGGAGGAGGGGGACGAGGAGGGGATGCTGAAGGGAGAGGAAGATACGCGGGAGGCGGAAGAGGATAACTAGAATAACCCGACGGTGCATTCATGATGTTGCAATACGCGTTCCCGTCCCAAGCCCCCGCCTCCTAAGTCCCTACAAGCCTTCCTGAGCGCTTCAGGCAGGCCCTTTTTGAAAGACCAACGCCCCAAGGGCCTTCCGTTCATGGGAGAGCCCCGCTTTGAAAAGGAACCGATTGCCTTGTATTTTTTCAGCGGGCCAAAGGGAACGCACGAATACATTATCATACAGTGCACTTCAACGTGGTGTCGAGTGATATCTCCGTTCCGAAAATTGAACCACCCCCATCGGTGTGACGCTGCGCATGTTTTTACTTTTTGCCATGAGCGACGGGGAAGTGTCAAACGAAGGCGTCATTGTGAAGCAGGAGCCGCTCCCCATCCGTACAGCTGTGCCAATGTTGCAGCTTCTAGTCGGATTTTGAACAAAGAGCCACCCTTCACCCGTGCAGTCGTTGCATGTGTTCTTGTCCCTGGGTTTGGGGTTCCAGGATGTCTCACGCGAGAGCCAGACTTCGAATCGGAACCGCCTTCGGTCCTTGTAACAGCTTCAGGTTTTTCAGATGTACGTGCGCGGCGCTAGGGCGAGAGACCCGTTTCAACAAGGACTTGCCCTGCATCTTTGAAAGCGTTGCGCAGCTTGAAGCGATTGTGCGCGGCGCAAAGGCGAGACCCTCGGTTTGGATTGGAGCTGCCCTCCATCTTTGAGGTTGTTGCAACCTTTGGGGAAGACGTCGCGCAGTGCGGAGGCGAGAGACCCATTTTGAAAAGGAGCTTCCCTCCATCCTTGCAGCTGTTGCAAGCTTTTGAGACGAAAGCGTGCGGCGTTAGGGCGAACACCACATTGTAGAATGTTCCCGCCCTCAGTCCTTGAATCAGTTGAGAATTTCTAGCATCAGGATCATAAGTGGTGGGGAAGTCCCAGCCAGAACGCTGGGCATGTCGTGCCGACGCGTTCAGAGGTGCGACATGTTATTGTAGAGGCCTCTGGCCAGAAGGAGGAGAAGGAGGAGGAGGATAAGCTTGAGGAGAAGGGGGAGGAGCAGGAGGAGGAGGAGGAGGAAGAAAAGGAGGAGGAGGAGGACGAGCAGGAGGAGGAGAAGTTAAAACATGGCCATGCGACTGTGTGGAAAGACAGCATATCCCTTAGTCGGGTGTTAGCGTTACCGCTGACATTTCTCTCAAGTGCTTGACAGCGGTGCAGTTGCTTTGCCTTGTTCTTAAACGTGGGTCATCTTTGGTTCGTTCTCGAAAAAGTCTTCCGCGGGAAGTTGCATGGTAGCGGAGCTACGTTAATGGCAGCCGCAGCAGCAGCGGCAGCAGCACCCGCCCATCCAAGAGATCCGCTCCCGGAGTTAAGCGCATCCGCCCATCTTTAACCTCAACCCAGTGAGGTTCAGTGAGCTATGTGAAGCCGCGTACTACGTGGGCGACGGCAGTTACGTAAAACGGCGCAGACCTAATCATGAGGAAGTAAAAGGGTTCATTGAGAGGGAGACCGCAGCGGGAGTCAGGACCGTCACCAACGGGGAAGGGGAAGGTTACGGACTGTTACTGATGAGTTAGAATGTCGTGAGCCGCAACATGTGCGCAGGACGGCAAGCGAAGGCACTTTAGTTCAGATTCGAGAACCTGGAAGGACAAACAACTGTGCAGAACAAGCACGATGGAACAGGTTGCGAATACAGCCGAATCAGTCGGGGAATGAAATTATCCTGGCGAAGGACCCAACCATATGCAGTTCAGGGTACGGCAATTGTGAATATGTTCTTCGGTGAAGCTCCCTATGGGGCCACGAAGCGCTGCACTGGGTGGGGGGGGAACGCATGCGGGCGGTAACACTGGGGCCGTCGGTGGAGCTCCCTATGGGGCCACGAAGCGCTGTACTGGATGGGTGAAAATGCCAAATTGGGTTTCCGGCGCGCATGCGGGCGGTCCCATTGGGGGCTTCGATGGAGCTCCCTATGGGGCCACGAAGCGCTGTACTGGGTGGGTGAAAATGCCAACTCGGGTTTCTGGGACGCATGCGGGCGGTCCCACTGGGGCCACGAAGCGCTGTACTGGGTTGGTGAACATGCCAAATTGGGTTTCGGGGACGCCTGCGAGCGGTACCCTTGGGGGCTTCGGTGGAGCTCCCTTATGGGGCCACGAAACGCTGTACTGGGTGGGTGAAAATGCCCACTTGGGCTTCCAGGACGCATGCGGGTGGTAGCACTGGGGCCCTCGGTGGGGCTCCCTATGGGGCCACGAAGTGCTGTACTGGGTCGGTGAACATGCCAAATCGGGTTTCCGGGACGCATACGGGCGGTCCCACTGGGGGCTTCGGTGGAGTTCCCTATGGGGCCACGAAGCGCTGTACTGGGTGGGTTAAATTGCCAAATTGGGTTTCCAGGACGCATGCGGGCGGTCCCACTGGGGGCTCCGATGGAGCTCCCTATGGGGCCACGAAGCGCTGTACTGGGTGGGTGAACATGCCAAATAGGGTTTCCGGGACGCATGCTGGCGGTCCCACCGGGGGCTTCGGTGGAATTCCCTATGGGGCCACGAAGCGATGTACCGTGTGGGTGAAACGCAGAGAGGAGGGAGGAGGGGGAGGTCGGAGTGAGGAAGGAATGAGGGAGCACGGGGACCGTCTCTTCAAAACGAGGACCCAACACCACAGGATGACAGACAGACAGACAGACAGACGCCATGCACAACATAGGTGCGTTGGCAGAAGTTGTGAGACATACTAGACAATTGGGTGAAACGGCAAGCGTGCTAAGCAGAGGAGGAGGAGGAGCAGGAGGAGGAGGAGGAGGAGGAGGAGGAAGGGGGCTGAACAGCTATAGTGGCTGAAGGTAGAAGCGCTTTGCGCGGGCGCGCCATGCCATCCGGCCTTCTGCCATATCTGGCGCAGGGCGTCTTTGCCGCCAGCTAATTCGCACGCCATGCTAAAAACACAACTCGTCCACGTATTTCTTGATCTGCCACGCTTGCGGCGCCCGCCCGGGCGGGCCAAATCGGCGGTGCCGGGCTCAAAGATACACCTCCTGATTGGGCTGCCGTCTGGGAGCTGGACAATGTCACCTATGAGTGCGAGTTGGCGGTAGGACAAGAGAGAACTTAAATCATGGCTTCTGCACGTATGCCGCTCGGAAGCGTTGCTCACCCAGCTGATGTAGGAGTGCGGGGTGCCGGACAGTTTCCGCAATCATCGTGCTTGGAATGCGTCCAATTTGTCTCGACCCGCCTTGTTCAGCCAGATGGTGTGTAGGCAACATAACAGCCTCGAAACCACGCAAGACTCGAAGATGCGCACCTTTTTCTGCAAGCGCATTCTCACGTGCTTCCACATTCTACACAATGCATCAAAGTCCTTGCTGGCGATGGCTAATCGCCTGCTGAGCTCGGGGCCGCTACTGCCGTCATTGCTGAGAAGTCCACCCAAATGCACAATATGAGTCTTCTGTAAGATGTTCTGTCCGTCTGGCGTCGCCATCGCTGTCTGGCAGCTCACGGATAAAACCTCAAATTTCCCCCAGTTGAATGCCAGACCATATTGCTCCCCGGCCCGCCGCACGCTTTCCATCAGCGTGTGTACGTAGTCCTCGTCTGCGCCAACTAAAAGGGTGTCGTCGGCATACATCAATTCACTGATGGGGAGGCCTGGGTGTTGTTGGAGGCCAGTCTGCGCGAAGCGGCGCTTGGCGTCATGCATCAAGGCGGTCACCACAGGATGGTGGGGAAAAAACTGGTCGGGAGGACACAAACAACATATTTTTGAGTTCCTTACCGAGCCACGTTCCGCGAGTGGTGCGACAATTATTGAACCTGGAGCTGGAAGGCGTTAACACATCTAGGCGACAAGCTGGATACCATGGGCGTGGCGCTGCATGGCGATGATGGCGAGGCGATGACATGGTTCGGATCCTCAACGGTCGGTGGACAACATCCGAATATACGAAAGCAAGAGTCGTGAAACAACACGAAGTCGACCATACAAGGGGCATGTGGTATCACCAATACGAAGGCATGTGGTACATCTTGAACGACACATTGGAGGGAATAGAGCCGCGAGGAAAGGGACAGTTTGAAGGGCTCAATGAAGGTGATGGATGGGCAACCAGCCTACCAGAACATATGCAAGTGGTTCTCCGCGGTTGCTGGGGTGACATTGTCAGCCAAAGTGAATCCAGCCATGGGTCTGGACAGGCCGAAGAGCCTAGGAGACGCGGTCACCCAGATAGAGCAGTGGACGTCGCTTGTGGCAACGTTAGAGAAGTACGGCCCCGCACATTCGTGAATCCCTTCGGTCCGCATACTTGCGCTGAAGGCCATCATGGCCCGCGCGGGGGGCTGGTTTGAAGGTTGGCATCAGGAGTGTTTCGAAAAGCCCGATTCGCTCACGCCGGAATTGCGCGCGCACGAAGAGACTGAATGCCGACGCGGAAATCCGCGATGCCATGGGCATCGGAGCCGCTAGTGGAAGCAATGGCGACGCGACCATGGGAACATCTGTGACTCCCATGAAGGCTGGACCGCAGAGGGTTATGTCGATGATGGCGGCTACTGGTGGCACGGCGACGGCGACTGGGGTTATGAAGGCGGTCGCACATTAGAAGAAGGAGTAGACGCAGTTAACACAGGCTCAGGTAAAGAAGGAAAGGTGCCCAAGTGCAACGCGTGCGGTTATTTTGGACACATTGCTGCGAACTGCAGGAGAAAGGAAGGCAACGGCAGCGCAGGAACTATTGGAGGCAAAGGTGGAAAATGTTTCGAATGGGCAGCATTTTAAGGGGAACGTCCAGGGTAAAGGCGGAGGTTACAAAGGCCATGGAGGCAAGTGGTCCAGGCTCGGGGCCAAAGGAAGGTCTTCACCTATACGCGATCGGGCACCCTTGTCGAAATCAAATGCCCATCATTGTGTCTGGTGGGCCTGCGCACAGGAGGCCATACGCCACCACCCCCGTCGTCCCTGTCAACAGCCACCTGACAGTGATCGCGGGGTGGCCGCGCATGGTCCACATTTTGCCGCGAGGTGCATTTTCTATTGTTATTGACCTGGATGGTGACCCTGCGGGCAGCAGGCAATATGCTCACACCCCCGCCGTCCCTGTCAACAAATAATGCAAAGTGCTCGCGGGCCTGACGAACATTACTCAAGATTTTGCCCCACAGTGTAGGGTGTATGGTTTTTGACAGGGATGGTGGGGAAGGCTCACATCGGGTTGGTTGCACATGCTCCCAATTTGAAGGCATAGTGTTCTTTGATTTTCCTTTCTGAAAGGGATGGTTGGGGGGTGATTCGGCATTGTTCCTGGTTGGATGCCGGTCGTCTGGGGGAGGGGGTGCATAAACAGTGATAAAAAGGTCGGGGAAGAAGTGGTTCTGGAAGGTGGAAAACAATAACGGTTACGCAACGTGCGCCCAGAGGGCTGGTGAGGTTCTCTTCCACGTCGACGTTAACGTAAGGATCGTGGTGTTTGCCTGTCTCCTAATACGTCTTGTTTCCTTCCCTGGCCGTTCGGGCTTCACGTCGGTTCGGGGCTTCAGAGACGGGGGTCAACGCAAACGGGGGTCAGTCAGAGTGCCGGATTTTGCAGGATCCTGCAGGGCCAGGGTCGCACTGACCCGAGCTTGGGTGCAGGATCCAGCAGGATCCTTCGAGGCTCGTCTGACCCGTTTCTGGATTGACACGGGTCAGTGCATCCCCGATTGGTTGTGTTTGCCCTCCGTCTTGTTTTCTTCTTCTTCTTTCGTCCCACTGCCTCTCTCCCTTTCCTGTCGCCGCTCGGTCATGGTCGTCGTGGTAGTGGTGATCTTCGTCGTGTTGGCCGCGGTCGCGCTCGCGGTATCTGTTGCCGTCGTCGACGCCGTCACGCCGCCGTCGGCGTCCATCGCCGTGCATCGCTGGCCATCGCTTTCGTCCGCGCGTCCGACGGAGTCGCCGCGAAGGCAGCCCCTCAGCCTGCGGCGGGCCGCCGAGGTTGCCGAGGCCGAGGTGGCGACAGGCCACAGTGCCGCACGGCGCGGCCTGTCGCCGCCGCCGTCGCCGTCGCCGATGTTGTCGTCGCCGCCGTCGTCGTCGACGTGCCGTCGCCCGTGTCGTTGTTTTCGTCACCGCCGTCGGGGCAGGAAGAGGAGGGGGAGGCAGGGAGAGGCGAGGAGGATGACGCTGAGGAGGGGGGAGTAGCAGGAGGAGGAGAAACTGAGGGAGCAGGCTGGCTTGGCCACGCAAGGATCGCACTGATCGCGGGGAGGGGAGTAGGAGCAGGCGTGTCAGGAGGTGGAGAAGATGGAGGATGAGGAGGAGGTGAAGGAGGAGGAGAAGGAGGATGAGGAGGAGGGGGAGGAGGAAGTGAAGGAGGAGGAGGATGAGGAGGGGGAGGAGGAGGGGAAGAGAAGGATGAGGAGGACGAGCAGGAGGAGGAGGAGGAGGAGGAGGATGAGGATTAGGAGCAGGAGGAGGATAAGGAGGAACAGCAGCAGGCGTATTGCAGAGGCCCCGCTGCCCCAACTATGGCGAACAAATGCCCTTCATTTCGATGTTCGATCATCGTGCTTTGAGGAGGGAAGATACGAGGAGGTGGGGGGGGGAGGATCACGGGAATGATGAGATGGAGGGGGATGAGGATGAGCCAGAGGTGGTGGAGGAGGAAGCGGAGCAGGTGAATGAGGGTCAGGGACATTTTTCCTCCAGATCCTGCTCGTGCACCTGCTGTCGCTGATCCTCCTTGTGTTCCCTTCGCTTCCTCCTCCTCCTCCTCCTCCTCCGTCCTTGCTTCATCATCCTTCTCCGTCCTCCCTCATCCTATCTCCCTCCTATCTCCCTCCTCTCCGCGTCCTCCTCCCTCTTCTCTCCTCCCTCCTGCCCCCTCCCTCCCTTCTTGTCCTCCTCCCTCCTCCCTGCTCCCACCTCCTCACTTCTCCTCGATGCAGGGCCGACTTCCTCCTACTTCAGCTGCTGATCCTCCTTATCTTCCTCTCTCTTCCACCGCCTCCTCCTCCTCTTCCCTCCCTTTCTCACTCCCTCCCTCCCTCCCTCCCTCCCTCCCTCCCTCATCCCGTCCTCCCTCCCTCCTCATCCTTCTCCTCGATCCGTGGTCGAGGCACCAGTCCTCTGGGCACGCTCGCCCCTGTTTGGCCCCTCCAGGGGCCCCTTCGCCTTCCCCCCCCCCCCCGCCTCCAGGCCAACTTCGACTCGATCGATCCTCTCGAGATTCCCCAAACAGCGCTTGCACTCGTAGGTTCCTGAGGACCTGGGCCTGATTCTGGGTGTGGCGGCTATGTCGTCGCCGTCGCCGGGCGCCCCGTCGCCGCCTCGCCGCCCCGTCGTCTGGGCCTGATTGTCGGCCTGGCGGCTATGTTGTCGCCGCCTCCCTGTTGTCGCCTCGTCGCCGCCCGTCGTCTGAGCCTGATTGTCGGTCTGGCACCTATGTTGCCGCCGTTGCCACCCCGTCGCCGCCTCGTCGCGGCCTTGCATACTGGAACCGCGTATATTGCACCACATCGATTGCACCGCATATACTGCACCACTTAGAGTATGTCACACAATTATTGCACCACAGCAGATCGCAACAAATCTGCTACACAAACACAGGTCGCACCGCATATGTTGTACCACATAAATCGTGCAACATAGACTTCATCACACAGACCGCACAGCATGTATTGCACCATATAGTTTGCACCACACATGTTGCATTACATATACTGCACCATACAGGTTGCACCACATTTATCCGTGAGGGCTTCGCCCCCATGCCGCAGGCCCCCCTCTCTTGGAATGGGACTTGCCAGAGTTGTGTTGGGATGCCTGGACGCTGACGTGAAGCAATGTCGGCACTTCACGCGAGGGCCAATATTAATTTACGAGGGTATGGCTTCGGTGGCACGAATATTTGGTAATTTGCGATGGTTTATGGCTTCGGGGACGCGAGTATTGGTAATTTACACAGGTCTGTGGCCTCGGGGACGCACACATTGTGTAATTTACGAGTGCTCATGGCCTCGGGGGCGCAAATGTTGTATACATTAAAAAGGTTTATGGAGTCAGAAACGCGAATCTTCTATAAGTTGGGAGGGTTTCTGGCCTCCGGGACGCACGTATGGTGTGATTTGCGAAGGTTTATGGCCCAGGGACGCGAATATTATATAATCATCAAACGGTTTCTGGCTTCGGGGGCGCGAATTTCCAATAAGCTGTAAAGAGTTTATGGCTCTGGGGACGCGACTTTTGTACAACTTTCAAGGGGTTATGGTTTCGCGACTATTGTGGTATTTACGAGAGACTATCACTTCTGGGACGCGAGTCTTAGTTAATTTAGGTTTAAGGCCTCGGGGAAGCGAATATGGTGTAATTTGTTACGGATTTTGGCCTCGGGGACGCGAATCCCATCAATTAGTATGTGTCCCACGACCCCGCGGGAATTCAGACAACGCGATTCGGGGACGCTGAACAGGACGCTTTTCGGCTCCCCCCCGCGCGTTCAGCAACAAGTAACAGTAAGGAAGCAGAAAACAGGACTTTAACAGTGGAAACTGGAAACTGCAACTGGCACAGGGAGCTGCAAGCCTGATCTTCGCAGCCTGATGGCCCCGCAAGGGGGCCGGCGGATTGTATGGCCCGGAAATCAAACATTCTGAGGAGGGCCAGTGTGGTGAGTCAGTGAGGATTCGGGGTGACCGCACTGTTTTGGGACTCGGGTCGTTTCGGTGGACGTCTTGGGCGACCAGGGCCTCCGAGGGTCCAAAACCGTGCGGTGACGGACGGTGCGGTGAGAGGTCTCTTGAGATTTCGAGACCACTGCGCGGTCCAATGCTCGACACGCAAGGCGACTGGGGGTGGGAAGGGATGTCGCGCCTCGAGCGCGCCCCAGGGGTGGGTGGGGGGCGTGCTTGCGAGGATGTGTCGCGGAGTCGCCACCGCAAGCAGGGCTCTTCGCCGCCGTCGTTTTCGCTTTCAGTCTCCCTGGGGCGCTGGATGTCAGAATCAAAAGGGGGGGGGGTCAGAGAACGGTTGCGGCGAGGGCTGGGGGTCGGCCCTGGAAGCATCACAGAGACCCCACCAGACACCAGAGGGGCATTCAGGCTGACATGCTCTAACATGTCGCAGAAACGGTGCTGGATCCCAGTCCTACTTCTAGCTTCTTGTTGTAGCTTTGGTCCTCCCCCTTTCCCTCCCCCCTCTCCCCGTGCACCTCATTCCCTCCGCACCCCTTCCTCTCCCGTCCTCGCCGTCCTCCTCCCCGCGTCGCTCCTTCTCCCCCCCTTTCCCTTCCCACGCCTTCCTGCCCCTCCTCCACCCTCCTCTCCCTCCCCGTTCTGTCCCCTCCTTCTCCCGTCTTTCTCCCCCCTGCTCCCCTCCTCTCCGCTCTTCCATCTCCCCCTCCCCCCAAGGAGACCTCTCCTCCCCTTGCCCTCCTCCGTCCGCCCTCCCTCTTCGTTCCCCTCCACGTCCTGCCTCCTCCCTGCCCTCCACCGTCTGTCGCGCGCGCGTAGGCGACGTGGAGAACTACGAGTTCCAGGCCGAGGTCGGCAAGGTGATGGACATCATCGTGAACTCCCTGTACTCCAACAAGGCCTGAACGTGCGGTAGCCCCGCCTTGGAGCTGGCTAGGGGGCTGAGGCGGCCCAGCACTGGGTCTGGCCAGCAGAACAGGGGAGACAGGAGCCCCCATCGTCGCTCCGGCTGGACACGGCTTGGGCTCCAGGGACCGCTTTTTGAGCGCATTTGCTCTCGTCCCTACATCTTGACCGAAATGCTCGGGGCCCATCCAACTCAGACTCCCCGGCCGCTTGCAAGCTTCGACCTCGAGCTCCCCACTGTGGTCAGTCACAGCTTCAAAGCGTCGTCGTCGTCGTCGTCGGCGTCAGCGTCGGCGTCGGGCGTCGGGCGTCGGGCGTCGGCGTCGGCGTCGGCGTCGTCGTCGGCGTCGTCGTCGTCGATCGACATTTGAGGATCGACGCTCGAGGATCAGGACTTTCGGGCGACTCCCTTGGAGGCCTCCGGCTGAGCTGGAGACCTCTGCATCTCCGCCTCCTCCCCGCTGTGATCGGTCACTGCCTCAAGAAGTCATCGTCGATCGAGGTTCGGGGTCACTGGGTAACCCTTAGGTAGGCAGGCAGGCCTGGCGACTGGACGGCGCATCGGCATTACATAATACATGCGCCAGGTGCAACTTACACCTCTGTCATGGCATGGCTGCGTCGACGCTGGGTGCCCACTGCTGTTTGGGCCTCCCGCGGGAGCGATTCCTCCCATATTAGAGGCGAATGTGAACAGGCTTTGCACGTAAGCTTGTGCAGCAGGTGTTCCTCAAGAAGGAAGAGAGGGGCCGCCATTGCATTGTAGAGCTTCTTGTGGCGCTCGAGCAATTCCGTTGTCAACCCCAGGGCCGTGAGGGGCAGAGTCGGCGTTCGGGATGGGGAAAGAGTGTTAATGACACGCCGCACTTGGGAGTCCGAGAGCATGTTGCTCTTTCTTTTTTGTGCGAAGGCCTTCCTGGCCTTTTGGCCCATGCCGCCGCCATGCCTGGGTCGTATGGACCAGAGGCCTCTTGGATGCCTCTCGTGGGGCCTCCTGGAGGCCTCTCCTGACCCTTCCCTCCTGGATGCCTCTCTTGGGTCCTCCTGGGTGCCTCTTGGGAGCGGTTTCCCCACGCAGACGCCCCGCACAGAAGGCGTGGGGCCTGGCAGCCGATATAGGGCCCCTCGCCCTGACAGCCCCAGGATGGATCCCAAATAGATATCAATCCGGGTTTATAATGTTCCAGGATTATTGACCCGGGTTCATAATGTCTCCCCCGGAACATCATGTACTTGGGTTTCAATGCTCTGGGAATATTGACTTGGGTTCATAATGTTCCCCCCGGAACAGTATAAACCTTGGGTTATAATGTTCTGGGGATATCGACCCCAAAAACATATGGACCTGGGCCCATAGGTTCCGGGTATATTGACTTGGGTTTACAATATCCCGGGAATAATGATCCCGTGGTTGTCGTAATTCCGGAATGATAATAATTACAATTTCCCCCCCAACCCCTGGGTTCCCCACCAGGTTTTTCATGTCGGAATGTGGACCCCGGTTTATTATCTCCAGGAGGTAATAAATCGGATATTATTGCGGAATGATAATGATTAGGTTTGGGGGGCGCCGTTTGAGACTACGTTTCGGACTGAACTACACCCTGGTCCATAATGATGGGATATGAAACTTAGGTCGATTATTCGGAAAATATAATGATTCGGCCGGGGGGGGCTGAGCCCGATCCAATCACAGGACAATAATCCATAGGGTATCATCTGAAGATAATGAACCTAGGGTTTCATTCCTAGATCATCAACCACGGTCGACGAGGAATGGCAGAGGTGGCCTCGACAGCCCCGTTGTCTGCGCGCCGGCGACGGCAGGCACCTCGCGGAGCACGGAGCAGAGGCGTTCGGGGGCTCATGTCTGCAGCGGCAGGCGATGGCCCCTGCTCAGGGCGACGGGCCGCTCGGGCGCGGGCCGCTGAAGCGTCGGTGGCTGGCGCCGTGGTGCTTGATGGGGCATCGGATGCTGGCGCCGCGGTGCTTCCCGGGAAAAGGAGGAAGATGCGGAGGAGGAGGAGGAGGAGGAGGAAGAGGAAGAGGAGGAGGCCAGTGGAGGAAAGGGAGGCCAGACGAGGAAGTCTAGACGCTTCGCGTATCCCCACCAGTCCGTAGCCTCTGGCTCAAGCCGTTTCTGGGCCCTGGTCCCTCGGCCGGGTCTCCCAGCTCAAGGGGTTTCCCCTAGGAGTCGTTTGTGCCGCGCGTCTCCCCCGGGGCCGGGCCGCCATTGCAGACTCCCTGGATTCATCTTCGTCGGCTACGTGCAGCGGCCCTCCTGCTTAGCATGGAGGGGCGATCGATCGGCGATGGTCCTGCCATCTCTGGGGCGACGATGATCGCGGCACCAGTCGACGACTTCGTGGCCTGCGGACTGGCTGATCCAAGGCATCCTCACCCTGGATCGCAGGACGCCATCCCGCCAGGGCAGCCGTCGCCCCCTGCTCCCTGGAATGGGAACGCGTCCGCCGACGCCTCTTGCACACGAGAACCGTTGGCCATCAGCCAAACGGGAGGAGGGGTTGATGCGTTCAACCCCGCGATGCACACTGATATTGCGACCTTCAGTCGCTTCCCTGGATTTGAGAGCGGCAGTCATGATACTGGAGGAGGGGGTGATGCGTTCATCCCCGCGATGGACATTGATATTGCGACCTTCGGTCGCTTCCCTGGATTGGATGACGGCAGGCATGATGCCCTCCCGCCTAGCTTATCCCCCCCCTCTCTCACCCCAACCCTTCCCATGCCCATTGCTGGGCGCCCAATCTCCTTCTCTCCTGGGGGGGCTGTGCAAAGCTGGACCGCCCTCGGCGATGCCAGGATTGCGGGGGGCGAGGGCCCCCTTCTTGAACAAGCGAACCCGCGCTCGGATCCTGGCACCCGTGGTCCGCAGTCTGGCGAGAGGCAAAGGGATGCCCTCGGCGTTCGACCCAGGGGCCGTTGCGACTTGGAAGAGGGGACTAGGGATCTGGCTTCCACAGGGGGTGTTCGCGAGGGCGTCGGGAGGGGAGACAGGCAGACGCCTGCCCTTGGCCCCGTTTCGCTTCACAGAGGCTTGCGCCCTCACTCCGCCGAACCTCCCCTCCTGGATGCTTCGGCGCCGAGTGAGGCAGCCTTCAGCCGCGAGTTGAACACAGAAGATGGGCCTCAAGCAGTTGGAGCGACTTCTGACACATTCGGCACAGCAGAACGGGCCTTCAGCTCGAGACTCCAAGGCGCACCCAGCCGCATCAGAGGTGACGAGCCTTCAGCTCGAGAATCGGAGACGGCCCCAAGGGTCGTCGAGAGTGCCGACGGGCATGTGGCCTCGAGCGGCGAAGGGAGGTGCCCCTCGCCCGCCGCCGCCCCTGGATTTGTCGGGGCCGGACAGGCAGAAAACGGGCCTTCAGCCCGAGGAGCTTCCTGCGAGGCAGCAGCACTGATCGCCCCAACAACCGGGGATGCCCCGAGGGGCCGCCTCGGAGCTGAGGTCGACGACACGACCCGCCAACTCCCTGGATGCCCCCGAAATCCCGACGACTTTCGTCGGCCGCCCGCCCCCCAGTCGGACATTCCCAGACGCGGCGAACCCGCAGCCCTGGATTCGCATGCTGAGCGAGCCGTCAGCCCGAGGGCCCAAGGGGCAACTGGACGCAGCGGAATGGACGCAGTAGTTGTGCCTACAGCCCTTGGAGTGGCCCGCGACACGGCGGATGAACCCTCAGTTCGTGGCTCCACGGTCCTCGAGAGTGCTTTTGGGCATGTGGCCTCGAGCCACGACGGGCAGCGCCCCGCGCCCGCAGCACTCCCTGGAATCGGCAGCCCTGCGCACCGACAAAACGGGCCTTCAGCCCGAGGAGCCCCTAACGGGACTGCTGTGCTGACTGACCCCGCAGCCTGGGGCGTCCCGAGCTGGCTGCCTGGCGCTGATGACGATGCATCGAACAGGCCACCCCCTAGACACTCCTGGTCCACCGAAGACTCGTCAGCCGCCAGCCCCCCAATCGGACTGTCGCGGACTCGACGAGCCGTCAGCTCGGGCGTCTCCCACTGAACGAGCCTTCAGCTCGAGCGTACAAGGCGCAGCGGGACGCAGCATAATGGATATAGATGAGGGGCCTTCAGCCCTTGGAGCGTCCGGCATCGCATCAGAGTGAGCCCTCGGCTCGAGACCCCGAGGCACATCCAGCGACCTCAGAGGTGATGGGCCTTCAGCTCGAGATGCGGAGACGGCGCCTGCAGTCCTCGGGAGTGCTGTTGGGCGGGCGGGCGCGAGTGGCGACGGGAGTCGCTGCGCGCCCGACGCCCTCCCTGGGTTTGACAGCATCGCACATGCAGGCAACGGGCCATCAGCCCGGGGAGCTCCCAGAGAGGCATCCCCGACCTACCCCGCAGCCTGGGGCCCCCAAGTGGACCGCGCGGAGCCGAGGGCGATGCGTCGAGCAGTCAACTCCCTGGGCGCTCCTGGAACTCCGAAGACTTTCGTCGGACACCCGCCCCCCAGTCGGACAGTCGGGGAATCGGCGAGCCCGCAGCTCGAGGTGCTCGCTCCGAACGAGCCATCGGCTTGAGAGGCCAAGGCGCATTGGGAGGCAGCTGAGCGGACATAGAAGACGGGCCTTCAGCCCCCGCAGCAACCTGTGATCCCATGGACTTAGATCGAAGCGCTGAGCCCGCGAGCACGAGTGGAGAGGGCCCTGCCCCTCCTGGGGCCCCCGACGGCCCTCTCCCTGGAGGTGCGGGTGCCGACGCCAAAGTCGCGCCCAGCCCCCGCGCAGCAAACCTCGCTCTAGAGACTGGCCTTCAGCCAGGAGGAAGAGAGCGAGAGACGGGTGATCCCGAGGACAGTGGTCACAGGGAGGCGCACTCTTCTACGGAAATGATCGATCGTAATCGACCTTCCCTGGGAGCGACGGCTGGGTGGTCCATGGGGCTGCCCCGCTCGCCCAACGCTACCAGGATCGCTTCCGATCCCGCGGTCGGGGCTGGTCCCCTGGTTGATCGGATCGGTCGCGCCAGATTTCCGATCGCTGCTGCCGGATCGCCCCGTGCCCCCCCTCCTTCGCCCACCAGCTCATCTCTCGACTTCTCCCCTCCCGACCCGCCTCCTGGGCTGGAGTGTCTTGGTGGCCCCTCTGGCGGGCGCCGCCGCGGCCTTGAGTGCTCGTCACAAGATTCTAAGATCGGGAACGGGGGCCCCTCCTCTGGACGGATAACGGCTCTCCTTTCGTGGTGAGTCACGCGGCACATGGGGGCCCCGCCTTGGCTGGCCCGCCCTCCTACCCATCCCCAGACCTTGCCCTGGAGGAAGAAATGCGGATGGAGAACCAGCCCACCCCCTCAGATGCTGAGGACCCCAGTCAAGCGCGGAGAGACAGAGGGCAATGCGCTGCTGACCTCCACGCCCGGTGGTTGGACGCCACGGGGCACGCGAATGCTGATTGGGCGGCCAGTCGGGAGGCGGACGGACCCATGTGTGGCCCGCGCGTGGCGGACGCCAGGGTCACTGGCAGGGAGGGTGCCATGAGTGCCCTCCGCCGGCACCTGGTGCGCATCGACGGTCCTTGGCGCGAGGTCCCCGACCGCGGAACACCGAGGACCCCGCGCGAGACCAGCAACCTTGAGCTTCTCACGCACCGCGCGTGGAGGGGGCACCGCCCAGGCCACCCAGGCATACGAGCCGACAGCCCCATGAGGGTGGCCCCAGCAGAAGCCGCCCTCCCTGGACTCGGCTCGCAGCTAGCCACCTCGGCCCCGATTCTCGCAATCCTGGATCACTCCTGTCTCGTCTGGTCCGTCACTGGAGGAGACTATGAAGGGCGTCTTGGAGGCGTGCAACCAGACCCGATACAGGTCCTTGCCTTTCGCTTTGCGAGCATCACCCATGACCCCAGCATAAAGAAGGGAAAGGCTGGACGCCGCAGACCCCTCCGTGATTGAAAGACAGCTGGCGCGTCTCGAGTACGTTGCCATGGTTGCCGCCGCGCATTATTGCGCATAGGCATGGAGCTCCCGAGCGGATTTGACACAGATAGGATGCTCATGCCCACCAGATCTCCCGAAGATGCTGTTCCCCTGCGCAGCGGTGGCCCTAACCGAACAGACGGGACGCAGGACCCCGCGGATGATGAGATCGTAGAGTATGCGCTCAGAGTCCTAATTCATGAGCGCAGACAAAACATAGTCCACTTTCCGGACCATGGGGACGTCAGACAGTGGGCCATCACGAGAGGGAACCTCGAATGGGCGGGGAACGACGTGCACTCGAGACGACAAGCAGGTAGAGGCCCAGTACCATGGGTAGAGCCCGCCCTCTCAGGGATAACCGCCAGCTCAACGGGCATCCCTGGAGTACCCATTCAAGGGGGCGACAGTAGCGGCAACGCGTGGCCCTGGTCCACCACAGCGCATAGGCTGCGGCTGCGGAATTTTTTCTGCCCGAGAGAGCGATGTGATTTCTGCGGCACCTGGGCGCTTCGAGACCCCACT
Organism: Prorocentrum cordatum; assembly: GCA_963575745.1. Lineage (NCBI taxonomy): Eukaryota > Dinophyceae > Prorocentrales > Prorocentraceae > Prorocentrum > Prorocentrum cordatum. Next base: position 392,448 of record CAUYUJ010008524.1, on the reverse strand, counting down.
GGGCGAATCTGCATCACCTGCCACAGGCTGGTCAACCCCTGGAGCTACAACCCAGGGGAGCCGCGAGCAGGTGACCTACCGCAGAGTCACCCAGACGCAGGCCCGGGCCAACCACCCAACAGGCACGCGCTCGACCTCCTGGACACCGCCTTGCTGTTGCAGCTTGTCAGAGCGGGCACGCGGTACGCCCCAATCGCAGAGCATCTCTACTCCCCAACCCAGCCTGGCCCCTCCGTCTTCACCCCGACCTGGCTCGTGGGCGAACTCCTGGGAGCCTGGAGACATATGGTGGCCCACGCCGCAGGCCTGCCTGAAATCTGGGCATGCGAAGACACCGGGGCCCTCGAGGAAGTCGGGAGCGATTGGCAACTCCGCACAGCAGCGGTCTCCCTTGCCTTACTCTGCTCTGCGCCAGGCTCCTGGGCCCTTCACGTCTGCCAGAAAATACGACGCGTGATCAGGACCAACCCCGGGGGACGAGTATTCGGCTGGTCCCCCCCGCCTCTCTATCACGACAGCCCAGGCGCGCACCCGCCATCGTACTGGAGGGCCCCCCTGTCTAGCAGGACGACCACAACCGTCTCCGTAGGGCCGAACACCGTGGTGCACCTGGATGACCTCTGCTGGCTAAGATACGCCATCGGCGGGGATCACCTAGACCGCGCTACAAGCGACGCACGAGACGGTACGGAACTCAGCAGACGCTGGTGGCACAACAGAGACAGCCCACACTCCCAGGCAGCCGAGGTCATGAGAGGTGCACTACAAGCAGCCGCGCGCACCGACTGGCGCCCATTACATCCCAAAATGGGACAGGGTACCCCCCTGGGAAACCTCGTCACTGATGCCGCAGGCGCCTGGACTCAGACAGTAGGGGTCAGGACCAAGTTTGTGCCGGGCGTCCCAGCGATGGGCACTCTCCCAAGGATGTGGACAACCCCTGTTGCGACAGGACGAGCCACACGGGCGGGGAAGGGGTTGGAACGAGATCCCCCCATAGACCCCCCCCAGATCCGGTGGAGGGACTATCCCAAGCGGAACGCTCCCAGCGAGAAGCCTTCATCGACGAGGTGCGGAGGATCAGGGGGAGGGTAGCCAGTAACTCCGTCACCCCAGCTATGCGGTGGAGCAGAATCTTGGTCCCCTTCATATGGGGCACTGCGACCGATAGGGGTCGGAACATGCTCGAGCAGGCCTTTACGAGCAGCAACATCAGCACCACCATCATCGACCAGGCAGCAGCTTGGTGGAGGTCACGAGGCGTTGGCTCCTACAGAGATGCCCAGTTAGTACTCGCGTCGGAAGCAGACACATCGTCCAGGGCAGCCGGTTCCACGCTCGAGGCTCCCGAAGTAGGCGGCTACATTGCACCGCTGCTGCAGGAACGAATGATGCTGCACCTGGATGCAAACGGCTTCCTACAGACCGCCATCCTGTCAGGGGATCGGCAGGCAGTAGAGGCTGGAGCGAGGGTGCGCGCGCAGCTGGCCAGTGCCGAGCTGAGATCAAACCCGAGGAACCACGGGCCCACGTTCGACGGCAGGGCTCGCCCTGGAGCGGATGCCGCGACTGTGGAGGCCGCAAGCACAACCACGCCCTGGCACGCGGACATACGACAGCTGCTCAATCGAGCAAGCTTCGCCATCCCTCAGGGCAGACTACCACATGGCAGCACAAGAGAAGAGCTCCTGGACAGGCTCATCCGCTCTCTTGACGCCAGACAGCGGGACGAGGAGGGGGCGGGCAGTGGGGCCATGCCTGCCCCTGAAGGAAGGACCTCCGTCAACGGAGATCAGGCGCAGAGCCTGGCGCAGAGTTTGCTGCTGGATCACAGGGCAAATCGGCAACCAGGTTCTTGGATCTCTAGAGCCCTCTGGCTCTGCCTGGTACCGCACTACTTCCCCCTCCTCAGGCCAGTACTGACTGTGCGGGCAGTGGACTCCCAGCCCTATGACGTTCTCTACCGCTGGATGACTAGGAACGAGATTCACGCGCCGGAGGACGTGTTTACTTGTCTCCGAAGGGAGTTGCCTGACGCCGATCTAGCGCCATACTCTGAACTCACCAACCTGCAAATCCAAGCCTTCATGCGCCATCTCAGCGAGGGAGCTAGTCAGACGCACCTCGACGCCAGTGTTTCCGCCAGAGCCCTCATCGAGAGCTTGGGGGACGGCCTTGCCCAAATCGGCCACCCCCCTGGAGACAACGCCAGACTTCCCCCGGAAAGCATGGGCGCAGTAGACGTTCCCCCTAGGGACCTGGACATAGGTACTCCCCTACGCATGATCTGCAGTGAAAACATCCTGGTCTTTGCTGAAGTCCTGATGCCTTGCGGCCACTTGTTCCACGCCGAATGTCTGAGACAGTGGAGGGTGAGCCAGCCAACGCAAGCCCACTCCCACGGAAGATGCTTCCCAGTGAACTGCCCTAATTGCCGCTCCAACGATAGGGGTAGCATCACCGTAAGGTTGCCAGGACGAATCCGAGATGCCGACGCTGCGGCGGTGGCGGTACCACCAGACCTCCTGCAATTCCGCGATGGTGCCTTACCCCCGCTGCAGCCCTTCCTGAGTCTGCAGGAGCTAGCCGAGGCCGTCAGACAACTGGCCATGGATCTGGACTGCCTCAGAGCGCAAGCACTCTCCATCCGGCGGCCCCACACGTACGTCACGCTTTCGGATATGCGCAGAACCCACGGGCATGTAACCGGGAGGAGGACCGTTCAGGAGACGCAACAGGCCCCGATGGATGTGGACGGAACCCCACCTGACGGTGGAAACGGTGGAAGCGGCACGGACCCCGATCACACGCATGACAGCTCGCAGAGCCCTGGGACCCCGCGCGCACAGCGACCCCTCGGACCCACCAACAGGGCAGATAGGATACGGCAAGCCCCGCGGATCACGCTTGGGAGATGGGCCCTTCTGCTGGGGCGGAACCCACCAGAGGACGAACCCAGGAGGAGAGGACCTATGCGGTTCCCGGTGGGGCTGCTAGCCACGGCTGCCCGAGACATCGCAGCTGATCTGGTAATTTCCAGAAGCACGTACGTCGGCGAACGAGTAACTGACGAGACTGGAGTCACTTTCGCCCTGGCAGGCCCCGACGCCTGGGAGCAGATCAAAGCAGTAGTCACGGAGCGCAGAAACCAGCCCCCGGGGAGCGCCGCCCCAACGATCCTCGTGGTAGATGCGCTAGCTCCACAGATGGATGCTGCCCTGGCGGCAGCTTCTGCCGCGGGTTGCCCATGCTTTGTCATCGCCTTGGCCACCGAGGGAGTGCCATCCCCTTGAGGACCGGATCCGGTCGAGCTCGCGGCCCTGGCAAACGCGCAGTGGGGATGCCGAGCGGCCAGCAACATCACCCACCTCATTCCGATCGGTTACACCTACCGAACTGGCGAGCCCATCCCCCCAATGCAGCAGCTTTTTGCCGCTCAATTTGACATAACGGGTAGGACACTGCGTGCGATTCTGCCCCCGTCGATAGTCGTGCACTGGGGAGGGAGGACCGGGGACACCTCTGACGCACTACACATCCTAACCCCTGAGAGCGGCAACGACGGTGTCGTCGCGCAGATCATGCGGTGGAAGGAGGAACTAAGGCAATCCTACAACGGCACGATCGCGGCCGACTTGGTGACCACGAGAGTGCAACTCCCCCGGGGCGAACTACGAAGACACCAGGGACTCGAGATGCTCTTCCATCACGTTCTTCGCTGCCGAGCAGCGAGGCCCGTGAGTGGAGAAGACGCATACGTGCCCCCCTGGACAATTTGAAGGCGGCAGCCCAAATCACCACGCTGGCCCACCAGACGGCGTGCGTTTGGAGAACCCACGAGACAAGCGACTCAGTGCACATCCCAGTTCCCCCCAGGGCGATATGCATAGCCCACTCCGTTGCTTCCGCAACAGCCGGAGCCATGGGACACAGAGTCGGAATTTGCGGGGCGGGGCTTCTCCTGATCGCCACTCCAGAAAGGATTGCTGCCCCCGTCATGAGGCACCTCCGGGACGAGCTTCCGCGCGTCTTCGGAGACGGGTCCTCCTCCCCGGCACTAGGAACTAGGACCGCGCCGCATCCTCCTGGAAGGACGCTGGGACGGTGGACCCTCGTTCGTGCGCCTTTCCGACCCCGAGGTCGGCTTCCACCTGCGGTGGAACCTCACCGGTCCGGACACGGTCGAGCAGGTTTCCACCGTGTACGCCTGGTTCCCAGACGTCTCTGACTACAGGTACATGACGCAAGTTCGCATGCGCCTGGCGGCGGCCGACGCCATGGCGGCAGCCTTCGTGGGCACCAGCTGCAGAGTGATCGGAGCCCAGACCGTCAGGATCTTCCCTGCGACGCCCAGCAGGGACCCCATGCACAGAGCAGCCGCGGTATCCAGGGAGCTACAGGAACATGTGGACGCCCTGGCCTGCATCTCGGTCCGGCAAGCCCCTAGGCGCGCCGTTCAACCCCAAATGCTCGAGATTACCACGTTTGACAGGCACGGGACGCAGCTCGGAGAAGTTCGCTCCCGCAGCATGCGCCCTGACGCGTGGCTCCCTGGACACAACACGTTACGGCTCTACTCAGCCGCGGTCGGCTCGGCGAATGCGCAGATACTAACCCGGCTCTGGCCACTTCCGGACGGCCCGAACGGTACCTCGCACCCAGCCAACACCAGAGCTGCCCCACCTATCTTCACAGGCGACTGGCTCCGGGATAACGCCAGGGCGATGAGCAGGAGTGCGCCCAACAAGGTGCCCAGCGTGTTTCAGGAGGGTGGCCTGCGGAACTTCGAGACTGTCCTTCAGCCTGGAGAATACCTGCTTGCTGCAATAGCGGCCGGTGGAGCCGTCGAGGTCACCGCGAGCGGCGAAGCTGGTGGTTTCCTCTTCACGTCAGTCCCCACCTGGGTGACGATACTCCTCCCTGCGGACGCTGACATTAGGGCAGCCGCGAGAGGTGCAGACAGACCACAAGCCAGACTGAAACTGCAGCTCGCCGCGGGCCCAATTCACGTCGCGCGCCTGGACTCCGCCCCTGCATCTACACCAACTCCCGCCTCCGTGGGGCTGCGGGTCAACGCTCCTTCCCATAAGCCACTTCCTAGACGCATCACTGCATCCCTCAACCCACTCCCGGGACCTGCCAGGCCCACACACTTCCCGGAACTTGCCGAGGTGCTAGTGAGTGCATGTAGGCCTTCCCCGGCCGACCTGGTGAGAGCTGACGAAGATGCAGTACGCATCGCGCGTGGCATGTTGGGTAGATTCGCCGCCGTGGTCCCAGAGCACGCGGTCCACGACATGGCGCGTGGTGTGCAGCGCCGGATCGCCCTCGAAATCCGTAGGCACTTCGAAGGCCGGCCCATACAAAGATACAACAGGGATATGTTCGCCGCAATCTGGACCCTGCAGCTAGCCAACCCAGGGAGCCTAGACCGTGACCACGTCTGGCAGCTCATCCGAGAGCTCGGGATCCGAGAGGAGGTCACGAGACAGCTCCCCTTCACGCAATGGCTCGCGCCTGAGCCTGACGCCACCTACTCAGCCCACCAGCCCTGGCTCGAGAAGTCCCTGGATCCAGAGGCGCAGACGTTGACGCCGCCACCGCGCTTTCCATCCCAGAAAACGTCACCAGTGCCCTGGACGCCCTAATCAACAGGCTCTCAAACCTACACTGGGAGGAGCGGCAGCGCCACGACCCCAGTAGAGTAACTCGGGGACGGAGAGGAGGTTCCCAGGCTTCCAGAGCCGCTGGAGCAGGGGACAGGCCCGCTGACACCCCAGGTGCGAGCCAGCGCAGAAGCCGCAGCCGGGCGAACAACGAGACGGACGCTGCAGGCACGCAAGCCTGCGACTCGAGGCTGCCCACCACTACAGGTTCTGGATCGCCGGCCCCTCCGGCAGGCCCCGGGCTCCCTGCAGCATCGACACCTCAGGCAAGGACAAGCCCCAGCGGTGGAACTATCGACAGCCCTGTTTTGACCATGCATGGGGCACAACCTCAGACCCAGCTGGCGGCGCCCGAGCAAGGTGCGACACCACCTTCCCTGGCCAGACCGACAGGCGACGGAGAGGCGGACAATGGCGTAAGCCGTGACGCTGACATCAGCCAAATCCCATCGCGGGCGACTCCTGCGAACCCCGCGACACCCAGGGAGGGATCGGCACTGACTCGCGCCCCGGTCCGCGCAACCATGCCGAGCCCCGGCGTAGCTGAAGTCCTTTCCCCAACTGTCAACTCTGCAGAAACAGCAGGAGTAGATGGTGCGGGCCCCGCAGGACTTCCCGAGAGCCACACCGGTGTGGACGTCCCTGGAAGCGATCGGATCTCTCCAGTAGAGGCAATTACCAGCACGGAGCAGCGCATGACGGGGAGGGGTGGAGCCACGACCCCGGTCAGCACCGAAGACGCGCAGTGCACGCCCGCGGCCGTCAGGACAGCGGGCATTGAGGGGGACGGACCCCCGACGACAGCACCTCCGCGGGCCCCTGCGGACCCCGCAACAGCCCAGGGCAGGAGACCGCCTCCAGGCACGGTGCAAAGCTCTAGTAACGACCCCCTGGGGCGAGGAGACGCGTCGAGAAGCGGGCCTGAGCTCCCCCCGTGCATGGAGGTGGACTGGAGGCGGGAGTATGAAGCCATGGTGCGCACGCTCAGACAGGCGCAGGTGCGCGCCACTGACGGCTCAGGCAGCCCCCCCTCCGAGGACGAGTGGAACCAAGTGCTCAGCGCGATAGCGTGGGCTTCAGCTATACCCCAGCTTGACAAAACCGCACGGGACCTGCACGAGGAGCTTGGCCTTGCAATGCGAATCCCAGATGCCTTCAACGCCTATTGGAATACCCACCCACCCCCGGGGACGCGCAACCCCACTGGCAGGAGGATACACTCACGCCATGTGGCGCTTACGGCTGATGCAGCCTGCGCCCAATTGAGACAATTCGCAGGCAGTCCTGCCTCTCGCTCGGACAGCGCTTCGGCACCCGAGGCCCCCTTCCAGAGCCTGACACCTGCCATGCTCCGCACCATCCTGCGCGCGGGAGCTGGCGCTCCATTCACCGACGACAGGGACCAGGTTCTGAGTGAGGCAGTAGAGGCCTCGCCAAGGAACCTCCGCAGGACCGGAAACGCCGCTCGACGCGCCGGCACGCCCAGACCTGCTCGTGCCCCAGCTGAGTCCACTGTGAACACAGCTGACAACGGCGTGGCCAGGCGCACCCGAATCAGAAACGCGACCGGGCCACGACCGCCCGAGCCTAGCGCCCAGCCTTGCGCTACCGCCGCTGAGAGAACACGCAGGAGCCCGCCCCGCCGGGCCCCCCGAGGTAGGACCGAAGGCACACGCAGGACCGCACTGCGAGGTGCGGCTCGCGTCAGAGCAGCAGGCAACACAAGCAGGGAAAGGTCCACCAGACCAGGCAGCAGAGCTCCCAACCCAAGGACCCTGGTCGACCTCTGGGAGCGCTCCCGCCACGGAACAGGAGAGGGCCCCCCCACCTGCGTCGCCGGACGAGGCGCCACAAGACGGGCATCCAGACCAGCAAGTGCGGAGGGCGGTCGGACCCGCAGACCGCGTCCCCGTCCAGCCGGTTTCACACCAGACGAGCCCACTGCTGCCCCCCAGCCTGCCGACGTGCTCCAGCAGGTATGGGAGCGACGCAGGGACGGGCGAACCGGCCTCTCTCCAGTCGCACCTGCCGACACGACGCTCGCCGCGTACCAGATCGCCGGTCTGGACAACACACAGATCATCAGCACTCTAAGGACTCTCCAGCAGGACGGCCTTGTCTCCAGCGGTTCCCCCGATTGTACATGGGACATCACGGGACACCTTAGGCTCCACCCAAGCGTCGATCCCTGGCCCGGGGACGGTTGGACGCACGACTTCATCCAGCAAACAAGAGCACGAGTGTTCAACCCTAGACCGAGCCCGAGTGCCGCGTTGGGACCAAGTCTACATCTCGTATCACTCTTCGATGGATGGGGTCTGGTGAGACTTGCGAGTGGCGACCTCATTGCCAACGTTGCCACGATTCCACGTTTCAGATCCTCCGCCTTCGTCGAGACAAACGAGGAAGCGGCATCCCGAGTCGAGAGGTGTTGGGACCGTGATAGCGCCACACGCTTTGACGGAGGCCCCCCGCACGTGAGATTAGGAGCTGACGTATGTGACCTCCTGAGAGGCGACGATCGCCAAAGTCCCTGGACCGACAACCTCGGAACCCTGGACCCTGGAAGTCTACTTGTTATCACAGCTGGGCTCCCAGGTACCAGCCTTTCTGCAGCCAGCCAACACGGAGGACTTGACGGACTTGCGGGCTCTCAGTCAGTGCATTTCTTTGCCGTGCCGCTCCTATGGAGCATCGCGCGTAGGCTCCGCCCGGATGTACGCATCTTAATATGCTGCGAATGCCAAGCTACGATCCTACCGGCACACAAGCAGGCAATGTGCACGGCACTGGGAGAACTCCCCCCAGACTGGGCGGTTCGCCTAGATGCTGCCCCCACAGTGGCCAGCCCGAGAGATCGACTATGGTTCAGCAACTGCCCTCCCGCGGAAGACTTCGTCATGCACCCCCGACTCCCCAGTCCCTGGGAAAGACGGTGGACATGCAGACCGGACGGGCGCATCCCCACCTGGACCCAGTCCAAGGCTCCCGCCAATGCCCCCGAGGTAATAGTTCCGTGCAGCTACCAGACGCACCCACTGTGCCTTCTGCACAGCGAGGACAGCAGCTACAGGTGGCTCCTCCGCACCTTCGCCGACACCAGGAACGGCATTAAGAACATCCTTGCGGAAACTGGAGCCGAGCGTAGCTTCCAAGGCTGCACAGAAGGATTGACGCTCGCCTGTCAAGGAAGAGAACGGGATAGCCTAGCCAGCGAGGGAAAAGTGAGGGCTTGGGCAGGATGGCTGCTTGCACACGGACGAGAGCACGGACTCAGGATCCCATCCCCGGAAGAGCGGGCTCGAGCAGTGGGCCTCGAGTCTGATTTTCGGTCTTTAGACATGAGAGGGAGGAGGCTCTATGACGCCGTGGGGACCCACTGCGACCCGAGGTGCTTCCAGCCTGGAGTGGACCAGGACCGAGCACATCCCCGGCTGGCAGCACGAGGCTCCGACCGGAAGCCACATTTGGGCCGCATGGAGGCAGGCGCGCAGCTTCGCCGACAGAAACTGCCCTTGGGCGTCGCTTGCCGGGAACCCTTTTCCAGACGACATAGTCAGAACCATGCGGCAGCAGCAGCTCGCTGATCAAGGGTCGCCGTTCCCCTAGACTCGCCTGAAGACCCAGCATCGCGCCCTTGGGTCTCCCCCGCTCGCGAATCGCGTTCCGGGGGCGAGAGCCAGAGCCTGGCAACTTGCCTGCTCCTCCCTGAGCCGCGCCCTTGCACTTCGCAGCAACTACACCGTCCGGCGGCCGCGATCCCTCTGGGCCTTTTTACATACCACCCCCTGGAATAACCCCACCTGGGCGGATCTCTGCGGCGATTTCTCCCTACGTGCCCTGGTCGACGCCGTCTCCAAAGCCACGCAGACCGGCACGCTCAAAGTGGGCTGCTGGAACGTCAGGTATGTCAAAAGCACGACTGCACATAAAAACATGATCAAGCACGCCTTCTTAACGCAGATGACCACCAACGGTAGGATAGGACTCATACAGGAGACCCACTGGACGGAGCACGAAGCGGCCGTCTGGTCCACCATGTTCCACGCTCGCACGCTGGTCGCCTCTCCAGCCTACAGTGGACCAGCTGGTGGGTGCGCCGGCGGAGTGGCAATCATCATTCCGCGCGGCACAACGCTCCTCCAGGCGGAAGACCTCGTCCCCGGGTGCGCCGTAGCAGCCACCATCAGACGAGGTGACAGCACCTGCCGCCTGGTCTCGGTGTACCTCCCACCATCCAGAAAAGCTGAGACCATCGAGGCCATCCGACAGGCCATCGAAAACTGGGACGACACCCCTACGTACTGGGGGGGTGACGTCAACATCCAGTTTGACAACCCCAGAGATGGCGAAACCGATGAGGCTGCGGCCCTCTCTGACTTATTTTCGCTGACTGGATCAAGTGTCTGCCACTGTGATGGGCCCACCAGGGTGGACGCGGACAATGAATCACATATCGACATCGTTGCGTGCCCTTTCCGACAGCTTGGGGCCTACGGAGTCAGGAAGGCCTGGGAATTCTCGGTCTCTGACCATGCCATCCTGTGCCTGGAGCCACAGGGCGCCCCCAGAAACCGCAGGGACAACACCATTCGTGCGGGCGACCTACGCCTGCTTCCAAGCGAGGCACATGCGGACCCTGTACTCCTTCCTCGAGCGCACATTCGGGCTGCCTGACGTTGACCTGACCGGCCTCCTACAACCCGCCGACTGGGTCCGTCCGGCGACCCCTGGACAGTTCCCAGCCAGGCGCAGTGACAACGACGACGGCGAAGGAGAAAGAGAACAGGAGCCCTCCGCTCCGCCCCCGGCCCCTAACTTGGCTGACGATCACACCGCCCCGCTATTGCCTGCCCTTCTCTCTCTTGGTCGCCACGCCATGTCCGCGGCCATACAGGACTGGTGGAGGAAGTGGCGCAGGAGCAAAACCAACCGCTCGCCAGGTACCCTGCTCGCGGCTGCAGTAAGATCTGACTCCAACACACGCCCAGTGGGGGCACTCGCGGCCTGGCTCGCTGAGTATGAGTGGGACGGCAACGACTTGACACCTCAGCAGGCTGCCCTTTGGCTGCGGAGGTGGGACAACGACGCTGCGCGGAGACCCGCGCACGCCTCACTCCCGCGCAAAGGGGCCCCGGGGTCGAGCGCCCCGCTCTTGCCTCCCACTACCGGACGGGTCGAGAAATCTTCGTCAGGACACACGCTATCCTCGGAGTGCGTGACGCGGACGGAAGGTGGAAGGAGCGCACGAAGGAAGTCGACGATGCTCTATGGCGGAGCCGAAGTCCGATCTGGCAAACCGCCCCCCCCTTCCCCCTGCCGCGGGCCGTATCCTCAACGAATATTTCAGGCACAAGGACACTGGACATTTCCCACACTCTCCCAACCCGCAGTGGGGCAGGATCGCCTCCCTCGTTCTGGGCCCAAGCGGCAGCGCCCCTGGGGTGGACAGAGAACCGTGCGAGTTGTACCATCCCGGAGCCCGCTTCGTTGCCGGACTACTTGCCCAGGCCTGGTATGCCGCGGAGTTGAATCCAGAACTCTTAGACCTGGTCCTCGGGCCCTCCATCGATCTTCTGGTCTGGATTGGCAAGAAACCGGCTGCCGAGCTTCCCAGCGACATGCGGCCCTTGCAGCTCCCCGCTTGCCTACGAAGACTGCACGGTGCAACCATAGCCGACTGCCTCGGCCCCGTGATTGAATCCAGGCTCAGCCCCAATCAAGCTGCCAAAGCGCGGGGGGCAATGTTGTCCCAATATCACTTCCGCCACCAACCACCTCGCCCTGGATCCGGTCGCCGACACCGAACCCTGGCCTTCGTGGGCCGCCCTACTTGGCGCGCACCAAGACGCTGTTGGCCAGTGTATACAGAACGCCGCAAGGCACCTAGGCCCCGCTCCAAGCACTGCTGTCCTCTTCTGCGACCAGAACAAAGCCTTTGAGCTCATATCCTTGCAATGGATGGGGAAGCTGGCGAGGCGATGGCAAGTCCCCAGCTGGCTCCTGCACTCCGTGGATTGCCTCGTCGGCAGCAGGAGCGTGCGCACCTGTCAAGGTAGGTACAATCGCAGAATAAGGAAACTCTTGCGGTCCATCGGAATGGGAGGCGCTGCCTCCCCACTCCTCTGGTGCATGGGGTACGACCCCCTCATCAGCGCCCTTGCCGACATTACCGGGGCGGATGACCCGACGTACGTGGGCGATTTGGCCGCCCTACTGGGCGCCACTGCCCAAAAAAACTACGTGCCGGCATCGCTCTGCCCTGGCTTGCAAGAACGGCAGGGCTCCTGGTCGAAGCCCACAAGTGCAGGGGCATTGAAGCCCCATCCGGAATCAACGTTAGGCAGCACCTGGACACTGCCCCTGTGGACTTCATTGATAATGGCACCACTACGACGGTCACAAGCCTGCCGGCGGGGCTTATCCTGGAAATGATCAGGAGAACCGGCGGCCCCGACATTGCGGCGCAGTGCACTCCCTGGAGCCGCCCATGCAGTTGCAATTTTAAAACGGCACTGGTTCCTGCCAGCAACCACGAGTGGTGGAGGCGTACCATGGACTACACCCCTTTTGGCTCGTCCGCTGTTCGCTCCCGGTGGCCCTACCTTGGCGCCTGCGTCGTATCTCGGGCCGCCGAAGGAGAAAGCCTACCGCCCCGGGGTGCAATGACTAGAGGGCAACTCGACGCCCTCGTTGCCGGCACCTGGGGCAAACCTCTCCCCAAGCTACGGGACCGAGCCATGGCCCTGCACCTTGCCAGCATTTCTCCCACCAAAACTGCCCTCGCCTGGAACACCTACCTCATCGCGCTCATTCCCTACCCCTCCAACTACTCCCTTCCCGACACCGTGCAAGAAAGGGCGCTCCGGGCCCACCTGCGGGTAGCCCTCGGCCTCGCCTCTGCCTCTTGGATTCCCGACAACATCCTCACAGGCTTGGGCATTCGCTTCCAAGTCCCTGGCTGCCCGAAGTGCCCGGTCGCCACTTCACGTGCGATCGCGGCAGGGCACATGCCCTTGACGACCTGTGGGGGCCCCCGCAGGCGCAGCACAAGGCCAGGAGAAGGTGGAACAAACTTGTAAAATGGGCACGGGAATTTACCCCGCGGGATGAACCACGCAGGCCCAGCTCCAATGTGCTGACCGACGCCAGGGCTGCTGACCTTTTCAATCGTGCGATGAGAGAGCCCCCCCGACGGCGGGCCCACTACTTTGGGCGCGTAGTATATGTCGCGGCCTGGACGCAGCTCCACGGGCACGTTGTGAGCAGTTGGTTCTCCACAACCAGCGATGAGCGCAGGTGGGCCCAAACAGACGGCGCGGAATGGTCTCTCCTGGGGCATTGTGCCTCCTTCACCGAGGCACATCACCTCCTACGAATCCTGGCTAACGGACAGCCTGGGTCCGCGCGCCGGCGAAGTGTAGCTGGCAGGATCCCCCACCAATGCGGCTGCGGCAGGGCGGCCAAAAGAGTCTGGCTCACTGCCGGGCAACGGGATCACGGCCAGGCCTGGTGTGACTCGTGCCTCGGGCCCTGGACTGGAGAGGCTTCCCTCTGGCCTCTCCTGGGCGACGACGTTTTGCCCGAGGACCTGCGTCCACTTGCCGCAGAGCGAAGAAGGCAACTCAGCAGCATCAGCGTTCCTATCCGGCAAGGGCTCTATGGAGCCTGCCCTCTCTGCGGCCTTGGGGAAGCCACCGCTGAGCAAGCGTGGTGCTGGTGCCCCGCAGCTGCCGCTGCCTGGGAGAAGGCTAGAGGCCCAGACCACCCCAGAGACCTTGCCACCGCGATGTGCACCAGGGGTCAGCACCAGCGACTTGTCTGCCGCCTTTTACACCAGACCTCCTTCAGATACTGTGTGAACCTGGATTGCACTCCTATCGGTGCCGACGAAGCCGCCAGACTCATCGTCCAGGGAATCACTGTGCCCGATACCGACCTCCAGGAAGACAACGATGGACGATGACGTGCACGAAGGGCAGGCCCCGGCCGCACCTGCGGATGAAACCGCGGTCTGGGCCCCCATGCTCGACCCCTGTCAGCAGTGCAATCCCCAAGGGCCACGCCTGCTGCGCATTCGTGGGGCCGCCGGGCCGCGCCTCGGCAGACAGGCACCGCGCGCCGGGGGGGAGATCCGGCGCCTCCCTATCACGACCAGGGCCGCGCGAAGTGGGGACCGGCTCGCCGTTCTCCAAACTTGCGACCCCAGGGCGAGTTGGATGCCACCAGGGGTGGGCTGGTTCCCCTGTCCCAGGACGGACAGGGCTCCCAGTGCCCTCTGGACCAAGACCTATTGCAGGCTCTGCGACCTGCACACTCTGGTGCTCAGAGCTGGCAGGGATATGGATGCGGGCGAGGAGATCACCGTCGGGAACTCCCCGCCCCCCGCCGCCGACACTGCCCAATGGCCCTATGAGCTAACGTTCGATGGAGGAGCACGCCGGATCGGGGAAGGTGACCAGGTCTCCGGTGCGGCCGCTGTCTTCTGGAGACACGACCCGCTCCGCGGCTGCCCGCGCGTTGTCGCTGTCGCCGTTGTTGCCTTTTCAGGCTGTGACAACGCGCAGACGGCGGAGGCCTCAGGGTGCAGAGCTGGCCTCGCCCTGCCCCCCCACGTAGACAGCACGCTTCGAGGAGTCAGGGTGGTAGGCGACAACCTAGCGGCCATCCGGTACGGAGCCGGCACAGGCCGCTATCGCCGGCTCCACCTGGCACAACAGATGGATTTTGCCCTCAGGCAAGCCAGCGAGGCCGGCTGGACCCTTACATGGCAGGCAGTGCGACGTCGCCTCAACAAAGCAGCCGACCGTCTCGCGACACTAGGGGTCTTTTGGGCCGACGCCCTCCGTCGCGCCGGTGACCTGGCGGTCACCTCCTGGATTGTCTGGGAAGGCTCCCAGCGCCCCCCCCTCCCCTCTTCCCTGCTGCGGGTGTTGACCTCTGCGACTTGGACCAGGTTGCCCAGTTCGTTGACGCTCTCGAAAATCCCCCTCCCCCCTTTCTCCTCTGATCGCCCCCCGCCGCGACGCACTAAGGTCCTGACGGGTCGCAGCCTTCAGCTGCCGCAACAAGGGATAGCAGCTTTCAGCTGCCACCCTGGACCGTTTGACGCCCTGGATCATGCCTAAGAACAACCAAGGCCCCATCCGACGATGGCCCTCTTGCCTGCTGTACAGTGACGACGGGCCGCCAGTGCGCATGGGCACGCGTGTCTTCCTGGCCCGCTTCTGTCCCTGGATGCGTTGGGTCTACTTCCACGGCGGGTGGCGACACTGGTGCGAAATCTGCCAAGAGCCCGTAGACGACACACAGCACATCCTAATCGACAGGCGCTATGAGATGTCGGAAGCGCGGTACCAGGACGGTTGGCCAGACCCGAACACCTTTGTCACTCCTGGAAATCTTTGGAGCAATTGTGGGGGGCACTCCTGGGACGCGTTCCACCGGCCGTCCATCGTGCGGAAGCCCTGGCCCGGCTGGAGGCCAGTCAAACCCTCGGTGCCCCATGACGGGGTACGTTCGCCCCCTGGCATCTCGATCCCAGATGACGCGCTGCACGTGCCCATCACCTACCCTCTCTGGGACGACGCGCCAACGTGCAACTGCTTTGGGGCACCAGGTCTGGCCCGCAGACGGTGCGGACGCACCTGATGGACAGGCGGGGTGCCGCAAGTGAAGGCCTCAGGCAGTCCGACTGCGGCGACGAGAACAGGATGCGAGCAAAATCGATCATCGGGCCCCATCCTGCCGCACCTGGACAGGCTACCGGTGCCTCGGTCGCACCCCCTCCTCCGCCCCCGCCGCCCCGCCCTCCGCCCGCCTGGAGCCCGCCCATTCAGCAGCGAAGAGTTTTGTTTGCCGAAGACAGTGCGATGCCCTCTGAGGATGGCGCGCTCTCTCCGACAAGCCTAGCTGCCCTGGACGAGTCGTTGGCCATGCAGGCGGCCGCCGAGGTCGTCAGTCTCTACTCGGTACCGCTGGACTCCCCGCATTCCAGGGTCCCACCCAAGGCGGCGCTCGGGGAGCTGACTGGTGCCGTTCGTCTCCCCTCACAATGGCCCTACTCTCTCCAGGATCGAGGACAGACGCTACGGAGAATCGCCCGGGTGGAACGCCGGGCCTCTGTCGAGACGGTGGACGACGGGAAAGGCTCCACGCGAGAGGACCTGGCCAGGAAAGGTAACTGTGCTCTCGGAGTTCGCATCACCAGGATCGATGCCAGCACTGAGCTGGGGGACCTGGATACCTTTCGGCTGAGGAATGCAATGAATCTACCTGACGGTAAAGAGCTCTTCTTGTTGGAGTGGCCCTCAATGTACAAGGTTGCATCCAGATCCCTGGCAGGTGACAAAGAGAGCAGGGAACTGTATATCTCCGTCACGGGCCCCACAGTAGACAAGATCGCAGACGTCGCAGTCTGGTGGCCCCCTGCTCTGGGAGGCCCCATCCACCCTAGAGACGCCCAAGCGCTCGGTCTCAGCCCTTCCGCCAGGTGCCCCTCCAACAGGTGCATTGTGGTCTGCAATAGTGGGAAGGGAGGTCAGTTCCACGAAGACGAGACCAAGGCGAAACGCCCCCCAAGCGATGGTGTTCCCTGGTATCGCGTGGACGAAGCCCCTTCTGACATCCAGTTCTGGCGGCAGTGCTGGGCGCTCGATCAGATCAACTACCTTCGACAGAACCCAGCGGATCTGCTCGCCCACCCTCTGTCCCCTCTGACCTTCCTCTTGGCCTTCGTGCGCGCCCCACGGACCGAGCGACTTGTGGCCAACGACCTGGGGCACACTTGTTCATTGGGGCTGGGCCTTCGGGCCAGGGCGGCTGCCACCCTGGGCCAGGGCGTTCCCGACGCCGACCGCGCGCAGGCTGTCCGAGACGGCCTTCTACAGCAGGCGCCGCCACTCCCCCAGGGCCTGAGGGCTTTCTCTGTCGAGGAGATCTCGGAGGCGACAGGCTCTGTTTTCCAGAGAGTACGCCCTACTCCCAGCATGGACACCCTCCGCGGCATATTTGACAAGCATAAGCCGAACATCGACGCGACCAGGGCCCTGCAGGCCACCTTGAGTCATCGCGCCGTACTTGTGCACGGACCCCCTGGGACAGGCGAGACCGCCTTCTCTGTAGCCTGCTTGGACATGTGGGGCCCCTGCCTACGCCCTGGACAGGCTGTTGCTTTGGCCGCAGGTTCCAACACAGCGGTGGACCAACCAGCTCTGGCAATGATCGAAGCACATCGGCAGCAACGCCTCGACCCAGACACGGGGTTCCCTGGAAATTTCGCGCGCTTGGCAAAGAAGGACCCGAGGCCCTCGGACAAAAATACAGCCCCCACATCGTCCTCCTGGTAATCGACGAGGCTGGACAGGCCACGGAGCTCCACGCACTCATGTCCATGGTAAATTTGATCAACAGCGGCGGGGCCCTGGTCCTCGTGGGTGACCCGAATCAGTTGCCCCCTACGGTGCCCTCCAAGCTTGCGAACGACCAAGGGCTTTGTGTCAGCATTTTCGACAGGATGTTCCACGCGCTCCGTGGCCAAGAATCGGCCGTGGTTCACATTTCGATCTGCTATCGGATGCATCCGCAGCTGCTCGCCTTTCCGAACGCAGCCTACAACGGAAAAGGCATGACGTCAGGTATCTTGGATCCGCTCAGAGACAGACCAATCGTCGAAGGCATCCCCTGGAGAGACATTAGAGCTTGGGAACCCGGGCGGCTGACAGAGCTGGCGAAACTCACCGAGTCCGACGAGGGTGATCTCCGCGCAACCCTCGAGCAGCTAGATCCGCCGCCAAGCGCAGACAAGCACCGCTTCCTGCTGGTTCACACACCCTCCTGGGAAGTCACTTCAGACCTACAACCAGGCTATGCCAACCTTCCGGAGACAGCTCAGGCCGTGGACATCGTGCGGGCACTTCTGCCCGAGCTCGATAATGGCACCTCTGTCAGAATCGTGGTCGGATACCAGCTCCAGACGGCTATCCTCATGGATGGATGGCCGCAGGGTCCTCGCCATCTTTCTGGCGTCCTGCGTAACACTAAAGGAGGCAGGAAGGGGAAGACTGGCAAGGGGAAAGGCGGCTCTGGGCGCGACGGACAATGCGCCCCCGGCCCTGGACAACCCCCTCAAGGCCACAGGGTGGACACTCAGCGTTGGGAACACGTGTTCCGAGAAGACCGTAACGTCCATACAGCCATCGGCACTTCTTTCCCTGGACTACGGCAGATTGCGGGCGATCACATGAAGAGCGGGGCGCTCAAGCTCACCACAATCGGCTCCAGCCAGGGAGGAGAGGCGGACATCGTAATCGTGCTAACTACGCGGAGCAACGGGCACCACAACTGGGGCTTCGTCGACGACGCCAAACGCCTGAACGTGGCGATCACCAGGGCCAAGCGGACTATCCGGATCTTGGGAGACGGGCGTATGTTTGCCAATGCCACCTGGTCCCAGCTACGCGTACTCTCAGAGTACGGGCGACTGACTCGCCTTTGGGTCCGCTTTCGTGGCAGCGCCTCCGTGGGCCACAGGGTCTCCCTGGATATCGACGATAGCTTTGGCCCACTGCACGACCTCGCCTCATGGATGCCCTCGCCCGTCTCCTGGAGCTGTGACGCAAAGGGGGAGAGCGGGCAGAACGAGCTGGACGCTGCCAAGAAGAAAGCGCGTGACGCCCAGGCCACCGGTTTCGCCGAGCGCTATAACACACCCCTGGACGAGCATTTTGACTGGGAAGCCCTGGGTAAGCATAGCTCGGGCGGGCTCCATGATATCCTCTCGACGCCTGCCTTCCACGTGCTCATTTACTTGATGTCCGGTCTGCGCCCGCACGAATTCTCACTGGCCACGACGCCGCGACAGCCGGGCAAGCTCGACCGCAAGGCGCGGTCGCACTTGGGCTTCTTGTTCGACATGTCTCTGGGACTAGACGCAACCAATCTAGTCTACAACATGCTGTGGGCGGCAATGGTGTGGACGCTCGGCCTGGGCATTCCCTGGCAAGACGCGAGCTATGCAGTCCCTGACGATTCCCTTCCACCGTTGCCTCACACCAGTGGCAGGCGTGTAACACTCTGGAAGCGTCGCCAGTGCACCCCCAAGGGGCTCTTCCGTCAAGTTCCCAAGGCGTGGAGCACCGCCACCAAGGACTGCTGCAGACACAGGAAGCACCCTGGAATGGCCGGGTTGGAAGAGATTCTCCGAGGCGCGCTGGGCGGCTCTATGAGGGGCGAGTTCCGTAAGGGAATCATAGACATTGACGGCCTCCCCATGGAATCCTGCAAGGCCCGGTCGCTCCTGGTCGTCATGATGCTCATGCTCCGCGAGCCGCGCGTGTTTCTGTTGCCCTTCTCTCACGCAGAGCAGGTCGGGGACGTCATCGAAGCCATCCTGGGTTTCTGTGTCCCCTGGCAAGAGGTTCACCAGAGCTTCCGAAACCAATTCGCCCGAACCTGGAGCCTCGCGCTGGACGACCTTGCCGACCTACACGGACGCATCGAGGCAGTCCTGCCCCACATCTCCAAGCTCGTGGCGGTGGCGCACCACCGCCCAATTGCGCAGGCAGCCGGCTGCCCGCAGACCTGGAGTGAAATGGACAGGCAGGACTTTCAGTTGAAAGCGCCAATGCTCGTCCTCGATAAGATCGCCCCGGCCGCAACTCTGACCTCCCTGGATACGCGCAGCTGCTCAGTGTGTGCGCTACACGTTGCGCTGGCGAAGGCCGACGCCTCCCTGGGTTCTGACGATCGGCTTGCGGGTCTCTCCTACATCGGCGGCGGACTTGCCTTGTCCAATACCGACCTCAATGCCCCCCCGCCGCCGACCCCTGCCCCAGGCGCCAAGCAGGACCCACCATGCATCCCCGACGAGAGGCTCGCACCCGAGCAGAAAAACAGAGATTCAGGTGCGACAGGTGCGGAAAGGACCATCTACGCTCCGCCGATGGCACTTGGATCTCCGACACCACGCGCCAGATGGTCGCTCAGAATAGGCCTCAGGCCTACCTCAACGGCGCCAACATGGGGCGGCACTGCGACATCTGCTGGTTACGCCACCTGGAGGAACAGGGCATCCCAACGCCGACAGGAGCGACATTCGCCGACAGAGTCAAGGAGCATGAGCAACAGAGGACGGGTGCCAACAACGACAAGGCGAACGCCCTCCCCTCCCTGGGCCACCTCCCCCTTGGCTTTGGATGCAGCCCCCAGGCGGACACGAGGACGTTAGCGGACCTCCTCATGACGCCGACGGGCATGAAGATCCCCGAGCGAGCCAATACCACCATTCCCATCCTACGGATCCGGGACGAGCGCTTCGGCCTCAAAGCCGCGCAGACCCAGATCTACTCCGCGCGGTGCGACACATGCCCCCAGGGGGCCCCGCTCCTCGTCTGGGACACAGGCCCCCCGCCCCTGGGATGTTTCATATGGAAGCCGGCGGAAGGCATAGGTGTTCCCGAGCAAGCTGGACTGCCTCCCATCGACAAGCGAGCCATGGCCTGGTGGGAGCGCACATGGAACGCTACATGGTGCTGCCGACGCTGCCTGGTCCCGATATGGAACATAGGCCCGGCCACCCTGGATCACATCCTGGATCGTGACTTCAGAGCACTGTACCCAGCCGAGCCTCCAGTCCTTCCTCCGCTCAGCAGCCAGATAGGAGTCGAGGCGTCTGTGGACATTTCTGATTCTCTCCCATGGCTAGGCGTGGGCGCCAAGGTCCAGGATCGATTCACCAAGGTCGGAGTAAGCAATCCCCCTGGATCCAGCGCCGCGGGCAGTGCTGGTGCAGCGTCCCCTGACATCCACACGGTTCAATTTAATTGAGACGGCCTTAAGTATCAATTTCTGGATTCAGTTTCGATTTTCGATTTCGTGCATCATGTATATGTGCGCCATAGGTGCAAATGAAGATAGGACGTATGGCATGTGCGTATATATTATGCGCATGCCATGTGTGCCAGTGGATATACCCACTGGCACACATGCCGCTAGCGCTGTACATATACAGCGCCAGAATTTTACAACGTTCCACACGCAAAAAAAACACTCTTCCTAGCTCCTCCTCCTCCTTTCCTTCTCATCCTGTTCCTCTCCTCCTCCTTCTCCTCTAGCTTCCTGCACCTCTCCTCCTGCTCCTTCTCGGGGTTCTCCTTCTCCTCTTCTTCTTCCCCCCCCTGCCTCGCGCTGCCTGCGCGCGTCGCGCTGCCTG
Organism: Prorocentrum cordatum; assembly: GCA_963575745.1. NCBI lineage: Eukaryota > Dinophyceae > Prorocentrales > Prorocentraceae > Prorocentrum > Prorocentrum cordatum. The sequence continues at coordinate 371,571 of CAUYUJ010008524.1, read as the reverse complement.
CGCGCGCCGCGCAGCTGCCGCTTTCGAGCCGCGCGGGCGCCGCGGGGCGTCCGCTCGGCAGGCGCCGCGCGCGCCCCCGCCGCGCGCCAGCGCGCGCCGCCAAGGGGCCGCGGCGCCGCAGGCGCTCCGGAGGGGGTTGCAGGAAGAAGGGGGGCTGCAGGAAGAAGGGGGGCTCGCCCGACATGCGTCCGAGGGTGGTTGTGCCAGACCTCGATCGATCACGGGCGACGTATGCGTCGCCCGTGATCGATCGAGGTCTGGGCATTGGCATGCCCCCCCGCAAGGCGGATGTCGGGCGAAGTGGTCATGCCCGAGTTCGCGGACCGAGTGGGCGCAGCATGCAGCGCCGCGGGTATACCCACGTGGCGGCCAGAGGACCTGTATATATACATATATATATATGTATATATATATATATATATATCGTTCTCCTCCTCCTCTTGGTCCTCCTCCCCTTCTGTTCTTCCATTCCTGGCCTTCCACTCTTCCTCCTGCTCTTCGTCCACTTCCTACACTTGCCTCGGGGGCGTCTTGTCAGATATGTTATGTACGTGGCAGTTTGTGGCCGCCCGCTAATCAGCACCATCCGTCTTCCTCCGCGAGAGCATACCGACTCGAGTTTTATGTTCCCATCTAGGATGTTCCCACGCCGTTCGTGCATTCCCATCGCGTCGGTGATCAGGGGCACAGGGTACCGCGTCAGCTGTGCAGAGCTGCGCGCGCGAAGTTCGTCGTGGCTTATCTTAAACACATGGTTTTGGTCAGAGCCCATCAGGCGCCGATCTCAATATCCTCCTTCATATGTCTACTCTCCCCCATCCTCCTCCTACCTCTACCATCTCCTCCGCCTCCTCCTCCGCTTCCTTCCTCTTCTCTCCCCCTCCTCTTCTTCTCTCCTCCTCCTTCTCCTCCTCCTCCTCCTCCTCCTCCTCCTCCTCCTCCTCCTCCTCCCAGCTCCGCGTTTCATTAAGTGCCCCCCCCACTCCCACGCGAGGCTGCAATGCCGAAGACGATCCCGACGCACAGAAAGACTGCTGCGATCGAAGCCGATGTTCTCCACGAGGCGCCCGCTGCTGGAGGGGGGGCGACCAGCGCGGGCAGCGCGTCGGAGGGGTCCCGTCGACGAGGAGTGGAGGGCAGGGGGAGAGGAATGAGGGTCGGGCAGTGGGAGGGATGGAGCGAGGACGGGGGGCGGCGAGACATGCGCATGAATGCATTTCCCCACGTGCGAGGCTCTCACGGTCAACTCCCTGGCGCCAGACATGCCGATGATCGCAGGCACCCGCCCGCCGATGGGAGAACGGGTGCTGATGTTGGTCGCGACGATGTCGCCATGGCGGGGATGACAGCGATACGAGGTTCAGCGCATGCTGACTCGACGATATCGCATCGAGAGTGGCGGCGGTGCATAGGAGGGCGAGATTTGGTATCGAGAGTGGCGGTCGTATTTAGGGGCTCGCCCGATCTCAGATCATGTTGTCGCGTTTCTCTCCTGCTGCGCGCTTGGCCCGCCCCCCTGCCGCTTGAGCAGGCTACAACATCCCGAACTATGCGTTCTACACTCCGAAGAACTCCTCAGCGCGGCCGCAGTTGAGCGCTATGACGGATCCGCCTTGAGGGATTTGAGACAGGAGGTAAGTGCCATGAGAGGAACAGGGCAAACGATGAGGGGGCTAGATCTCGAGAGGCTGAGGACCAGAACGAGTAGTATACGAGGAGGGTATAGTAGGATCCTAAGATTCACTTTAGGAGTATAGGAGTAGAAAAGGAGTTTCGGGGTGTAGGAGTAGGAGTGGAAGTCAAGCTAGCCAGCTCGAGCGAGTCAAGCATGGCATGCCCAGTCCCACCCGCCCTCCCACAACATAAGAAGCAAAGCTGGCACAACTGGGGGCCGAAGTCACACCGGCCAGCCAGTTTGGTACAGCTGATGCGGCCGCGATGGCGGTTGCCGACGGGAACTGGCGAGCGCGTGTTGAATGCCGCGCACGCATTGCCAGACGAGTCGAGAATGGCCCGGTACACCGCAGGAAGCCAGAGGTGGCCGGAGGAAGCCCGACGGTCTGACAGGACACCCCAAAGCATTTTTGTGAAAAAGCATGGGGTTTTTGATGTTTTTATGTTGAAATGCTTGCAAACACACGGTGTTCGGTAGGATTCTGACATGAACGCGCGAGTGTGCTCTTTGTTGTATTTTTTGCACAGGATTCGCGGCCTGGGTGCATGACAGAGCATCGCGAGTGCACCGCGCGATGACGTGAAATCGCTGGATTTGACAGAATTGTTAAGATTCCTATGGTTTTCTTATGATTTCAGCAAGAGAGCCCGGACAGGAAATTTGTACAATTTTTTGTGAACAAGCATTGGGTTTTTGATGTTTTTATGTTGGAATGCTTGCAAACACACGGTGTTCGGTAGGATTCTGACATGAACGCGCGCGCGTGCTCTTTGTAGTATTTTTTGCAATGGATTATCGCCGTGGACGACAGGACGTCCATGTCGAGAGGAAAATATAAGAAAAATGTTGATTTTGTATTGTTTTTTACAGGTTCGGATGGGACCACCCGGATGCGCCCGCTATCTGCCGGCCTGAGGGGGGAGTAGGAGTATATTCTAATAAGGAATAAGGATAGAAGTATAGGATCAGGAGGAGGAGGAGGAGGAGGAGCAGCAGCAGCGCTGCAGTAGCGTCGATACATAGCAAATATGATGATGACGTCGACGGTACCGTCGACGTCATCGTTCCTACGATGTTTGACGGTCGACGGCGCCGTCGACGTCGTTGGTGCCGTCGGCGGTCACCATCGTAGGAACGATACGCATCGTTCCTACGATGGTGACCGTTGACGGTGTCGATTGCCATGGAGTGGTATTGACATGAACGACGGCAGCAGTAGTGAAGGCATTCGCGATGATGGTTGTTCTTGTGGAGCTCCTGGGAGATAGGACTTCATCCCCACGCTCGAGAATCTCAATCGTGCGTCCAAGGGCCTCAGGATCAACCAGAGTACGATGGAGGCCCCTAAGGGTTTTGTAAAATCGTGCCGCCTGCCTCCAGGGCGCCCCCGTTTCAAGTGGGTCGATCTGGCCTTGAGCATCCCATAGATATGCGATGAGGGGGGCAGGAGAGCCCGACATAAGGCCCGCGCCCTTTCCCGCCGGGCGGGCTGGGACGAGAGCTTCAAGAAAAAGTTCACCGAGGGCAACAAGAAGGCTAAAGGACGAGCTCCGACGGCAGACATCATCTCGGGATACAGGTTCCGCGCGGCCGCCTCACTTTGTCTTGCAATTCTTCGCTCCTCATCCTCCGCATCTCCCCTATCCTCCTCATCTCTCCTCAGTGTCTCTGTGCGCCTCGCTCTCCTCACCCTCCTCATCTCCCTGATTCGTCAGGCCGTCGCTTGATAGTTTATTGCCGACCGCCCGTCAGCCAATCGATTGCCATCATTGGTTATCCACGTAGTGGACTTCATACTAGGTTCGTTCAGCGTGCGTTGATTTCGCTCGCGCGCATAGCCCGAAGGTTCATCCAGTGCCGCCAGCTGAGGATCATGTTAGCCCACTTCCAGAAAGATCAGGCGAAGTACTCCACCGAGTCCCCCTCGAGGAACGGCGAGCTGGATTACGAAGCGGACGGGGGTGGGGGGGCTCGTTTGGTGAGGGGTGACCGCTATGGGAAGAAGGATCCCGAGGAGATAGGCAGGAAGGTTAGGATGGGAAGAGGGGGGGGGGGGGTGGGGGGGGGGGGGGGGGGGGGGAAGAGGAGGGGGGGGGGGGAGGGGGGGAGGAGGAGTAGGAGGAAGAGGAGTTCGGGGAGGAGGAGTAGGATGACGATCGGGAGGAGTGGACAGGATGGGGCAGCAGGAGGAAGAGGGCGAGGAGAGTTGGCAGGAGGTGGGTGAGCATCTATACGTGCGATTGGCATCAACGGATTGACATGAGGGCGACGTGGGATGCAACGTCTGATCGAGAGACAGTCGGGCTCGGGTCGGGAGAACAAGGGCGTCGAGGAACTGAGCGATGACGAGCTGCAGCGGTACTTCAGCGTAATGCAGGCCGAGACCGATGAGGATTGCCGCTTCTCATCTCGTCGTCCTCGATCTCCTGCTCCGTCTTCTAATTTAAACATTATCCTCCTCCTCCGCCCCTCCTCCTCTTCCCCCTTCTCCTGCTCCTCGCCCTTCTCATCCTCATCTTCGATCTCCTTCCTTCTCCTTTTCGACCCCCCGCCCCTGCCCCTCCTCGTCCTCTTCCTCGTCGTCCTATCCTCCTCGTCCTCCTTGCTCCTTCATCTCCTCCTTATTTTTTGGTTTTGGCCAGGAGAGTGCAACTTTGCCTGTGGCACTCGAGATCGACCCCGACGAGACGCAGGATGCGCAGGCGCAAGAGAGAGAGGAACCAGAGGAAGAGGAGCCAGCCCAGGAACAAGAGGAAGAGCAACCACAGACTCTCGAGGAGCCACAGACGAAAGAGGAGCCGCCAACAGATGGGGGTGGAGCAGCCACAGACGAAAGAGGAGCCACAGACGAGAGAGGAGGTGGACCAGCCACCGACGGAGCCACCAGAGGATGAGGACGACTTGAAACGCGAGCTGGATGACATCCTTCGTGAGGATGTCGAGGATCAGAAACTACCGTTATTGACAGCTTGGTGAACGTCCCTACCGAGCGCAGCAGCAAGAAAAAGAAGCACGCAACAACTAAGAGGGCCAAGGCGCCATCCAGCCCCGCGTTGACAGGTGGCGCGTCATCGATTGCCAGCCCTTTGTGCCCGTGGAGGCCCGCTCCAGCACCCAAGAAGACAGCGGCAAAGGCATCGCCCAAGGGGAAAGCAAAGCTGGCAGCCAAACCAATGATTACGATGAAGAGGCCGGCAGGAAAGGCGAAAGCAAAGCCAGCAACCAAGACTGCAGCCAAGAAGGCTAAACCAGAGGAGGAGCCCGAGCAGGAGGTCGAGGAAGAGGATGAGGAGGCGCACGCGGAGGAGGAGGAGGTTGAGGAGGAGCCAGCCGAATAAGAAAATGAATACGAGATCCAGGAGCTGACAGAACCGACGTGGCCGCCTTCGGGCGACACCTACGGCAAGGGACCATGCGAGTTCAACGCCAGCGATGGCGAGGTCGCCCACCTGAAGACCAAGCGCCGCCACTGCGAGTCCATCAGCTGCATCCAATTCGCAGTCGGCTCCAACCCGTGGAAGCAGATGGTCCAGATCAGCGATGCGTCGTGGCAGGCCTGGCAGCTCGAGAAGCTCAACATGGAGAAGAGTCAGGCGCCCGAGGCGATGATCAAGTGCATCTACCAGAAGTTGGCCTACAACAAGGTCAGCATCAAGGAGGGGGCGCTGCAGATGAGGCGCAGCATCTTCACAGAGCTCGGGATCAGCTTGCAGGAGGGGAGTTATGATTGGGCAGCTTGTTCCTCACTATCCTCCGCGCGTGCTCATCATCATCACCCTGATCGCCCTCAATAGCTCGTCGTCTGTCCCATCGCGCTGTCGATAGCGCATTCGATTCGAATGGCGGGGGGAAGACGATTGAGGAGAGGCGGAAGGGAGGAGGGCAGGAGCAATGGAGGACCAGCACGGGGGAGGTCAAGGAGGGATGGAGGATGAGCCAAGGAGCGGAGGAGGAGGGAGGGATCGATCCCGAGAGACGGATAGGGGGTGGGGGCATGAGATACCTCGCGAAGAACATGCGCGTATTGCTTGGGCAGCTTCGGAGTTCACCGAGGCCGCCTCTGGGGGGGGGGTTACTGCATAGCTGGATCGAGCTCCCATGGAATGGCATGTTGCGTGTTCTTTAGCTGTGGCCGTCGGCTCTCCTCGATTGCAAGTCGCCGGCTTTCGATCTCTTCCCTGGAGATCCGTTCAACGCCGCCAGGCGTATTGCTACCATGACCGCGCGGGGAGCGCGGCAGATCGATCCTGACCAGCCGCGGGGAGGGTTTGCTTTGCGCAGCATATGCCACGAGAAATGGCAGATTGTCGATCGCCGTCTTTTGAACCGCCCTTGTTTGCACTGAAAGTCAGTTATCGATCCCCAATTCCAGGTGCTTCTGAAGCCAGCTATGTGTCGCAGTGTCGATGCGATGTGTTGTGTTGCGTTTGCTCTGTGCAGGCTGTCATCAAAACACGTAAGTGGTATAAGACGTTGTAGAAGAGATGAGGCCCCCAAAGTCGCGGTCGGGATTCCAGGATCGGGGTGTGAATGCCCACGCGGGGAAAGGCCCGATGTAGCATGAGGATATGTTCTTCAGTTATCGTCTGAGGATATGTTCTTCAGTTATCGTCGGCCTTGCGTGGTGCTCAAGACTGCTGGAGCGGCCCCCCCATTCGGATCTGCCCACTGGCGATATTGGTCACGCGAGCTGCAGGCGACTGGGGAGATCGAGAGGGAATGGCTGGCGATATCTTGAAATTCGGATGGTCAGGTGGAGGATCGAGGAGGAGAGAGCATGCAGAGGGCGAGGAGGAGTGATCATGACAGGAGAGACTGGAGAGAGGAAGCAGCAAGAGAAGAAGGGGAGGGACGATGCATCGGAGAAGAAGCAGCACGCGCGCGCTAGCCCTGCATGCTGCACGCACTTGAGCCCGAGGTGGGAGAGGGGGCCCCTCGAGGAGGGGGGAGTGGCGAGACGGAGGAGGACGACTTAGGTGGGAGCGGTGAGAGGAGGAGGCCAGGATGAGGAGGAGGAGCACGAGGGGCACTTGCCACTCTCCCACTCAATCCCCCTCCCTCTCCCTCTCCCTTTCTCTCCATCCCTCTCTTATGATATATACCTTGAGTAGTCAAGAAATGCAGTGCAGCGCAGTGCGTCTTAACTGTAGGTGTAGCAGCACGGATGAACGTTACTCGTATGATGTTTAGCTGTACGTGGAAGAAACCGTGCAACCTGTAGAGGTATGAACAAGCAAGTACGGAAAGGACGTAACAACAGTTTGCAGCAGTGATGTTTATGTGCGTACGGCTGTTGCCCCTGTTGTGCGGAAGCAGCCGTAGTAGTAGTGACCTGAAGGAGTCGTAGAAGTAGTTGCACTAGTAGTAGTAGTAGACGCAGTCATATCAGTGTCAGTGGTGAAAGTAGCAGGAGTAGAATCAGAAGTAGTAGTAGTAGTAGTACGTGTTGTTGTTGTAGTAACACTACTGCTAGTAGCATCAGTAGAAGCAGTAGCACTTGCAGTAGTACAGTTTAAAGAAGTAGCAGTAGCAGCAGCAGCGCTAACATTTGTAGTATCAGTAGTAGGTAATGATAAACGCAATAGTAGTAGTAGTCGCAGCAGGAGTATTCTTTAATAGTGGTAATACTACTAATAGTAGTAGTAGTAGTTGGAGTAAGAGTAGTATAGTTGTCGTAGTAGCCGTAGTAGTAGTAGCAGGGCGAGTAGTGGCAGTAGAGCTAGTACAAGCAATCCGAGTTGTACTAATTTCGCGGAGGCCTTACGCAGCCGTATCGCAATAGTGGCGAGGCGTACATGTACTACAGGTGTAGCAACTAGGTGCAATATGAATATTCGTGTCAGTAGTGGTATCGGTAGTGGCAGTAGTAATTGCCTATGTGCGTTGCAGTAGTAGCAGCACGTTGCAGCCGCAGGTCTAACAAACCGTATTTGCCATATGACGGGTAATAGTATGCGCAGCAGTGGTAGAATACAGTAAGCGTAAATGGTAGTAGTTGAAATAGTAATGAGGTAGTGTGTAATATATTGGTATTACGAAAGTAGAAGAACCATTAGTAATAGGATGTCGCTGTAGGTATACAAGTCGAGCTGCAGTTTCGAAAAGTAGTGGTTGTAGTTGTAGCAGCGGCTGCAGAAGCCGCAATACCAGTAGTAGTCGTAGTAGTAGTACTACAGCAGCAGCAGTAGTAGTAGTAGTAGTAGTAGTAGTAGTATAGTAGTAGTAGCAGTAGTAGTAGTACGTAGCAGTAGTCGTAGTGGTAGTGGTGTAGTAGTAGTAGTAGCAGTAATAGTAGTAGTAGTAGTAGTAGTAGTAGTAGTAGTAATAGTAATTGCAGCAGTAGTACTGTAGTGGTAGTGGTTGGTAGCCGTAGTAGTAGTAGTAGTAGTAGTCGTCGTAGTACTAATAGTGGTAATATTATTAGTCGCGGTAGTGGTAATCGTAGTAGTAGTAGTAGTAGTAGTGGTAGTAGTAGTAGACATGTTGAGAGTACTAAATAGCAATAGTGCTAGCTTTAGAAGTACAGCTGTAGCAACCGTACGTATACTATATTACTAGTAGTAGTAGTAGTAGTAGTAGTAGTAGTAGTAGTAGTCGTAGTCGTAGTAGTAGTAACAGTAACAGTGGCAGTAGTGGGAGCAGTAGTGGTCGTAGTAGTTGTTGCTGTCGCAGTAGTGGTAGTAGTAGTAGTAGTAGTAGTAGTGGTAGCAGTAGTAGTAGTAGTAGCAGTAGTGTGTCGCAGTTTTAGTCGGGTACTAGTAGTAGCAGTAGTAGCACTAGTAACATACAAACTCGTAATAGTAACCACAGTATGGTAATCGGTAGCAGTAGTAGTAGTAGTAGTAGCCCTCCGTAGCAATATAGCACTGCTCGTGGCAGTAGCAGTAGCAGCATGCTGTGGTAGTAGTAGTTGCAGTAACTAGTTGCAGTAGTACTAGTATAGTCATAGTATTAGTAGTAGTAGTAGTAGCAGTAGCCGCTAGTAGTAGTAGCAGTAGTAGTAGTAGTAGTAGTAGTAGTAGTAGTAGTAGTAGTAGTAGTAGTGGTCGTAGCATGTTAAATAGCAGTAGTAACAGTAATAGAACGTTGCGCTGCATTTCGGCGAGTCGAAGAGGGGAACCGAGAAATCGATGAAGGGGAGGAGGAGGCGCGGAGGACTTGCTGAGCAGAGTGCGCGCGCCCAGGTGTTGCACGACCTGGGCGCGGATTCTGGCAGGCCGCACATGCGTGAGGCGAAGGCGGACTGATGGGGTTCACTACTACTAATAGCAGCAACGTTTTTTTTTTTTTTTTTTTTTTTTTTTTGCCTTTCTTTCTTCCCCCCGCCCCCCGCCCCGCCAGCCCGCCGACGAAGCGCTTGTCCCTGCGCGGGCCCCCCCGCCCCCTTGTAGCGCCCCGCGAAGGCGCCCCCCCGCTCCGTGCGCCGACCCCCCCCCCCCCTCCCCCCCGATCGCCACCCAGCGTCGCGGGCCCTTCATTTTTTCCCACCCGCCCGCCCACTTATCGCCGCGTGATTATATATATATATGTGTTGTCTTAACATTTTCCGATCTGGTAACGTTTTCTAATGTTTGTTGATGTTTTTGATGTTTGATGATTTTTTTTTAACGTTTGTCGCGTGACCTTTATTAATTGTTGTTAGTGTTTTCTTAACGTTTATTAACGTTTGTTAGCGCTTTTAACGTTTGTCAATGTTTTCTTTCTAACGTTTGTTAACGTTTTCCCTTCGCTAACGTTTTCTAATGTTTGTTGATGTTTCTTTTTTTCCATGTTTTCGTATTGTTTGCTGATTTTTTTTTTTTTTTTTTTTTTTTTTTTTTTTTTTTTTTTTTTTTTTTTTTTTTTTTTTTTTTTTTTTTTTTTTTTTTTTTTTTTTTTTTCTTTCCTTCCCTTTCTTTCTTCTCCCCCCCCCCGCCCCGCCAGCCCGCCGATGAAGCGCTTGTCCCTGCGCGGGCCCCCCCGCCCCCCTGTAGCGCCCCGCGAAAAGCGCCACCCCGCGAATGCCCCCCCGCTCCGCGCGCCGCCCCGCGAATGCACCCACCCCCCCGACCTCGACCCCCCGACCCCCCCCCCCCCCCCTCCCCCCCGATCGCCACCCAGCGTCGCGGGCCCTTCATTTTTTCCCACCCGCCCGCCCACTTATCGCCGCGTGATTATATATATATATGTGTTGTCTTAACATTTTCCGATCTGGTAACGTTTTCTAATGTTTGTTGATGTTTTTGATGTTTGTTGATGTTTTTTAACGTTTGTCGCGTGACGTTTTTTAAATATTTGTTAATGTTTTCTTAACGTTTATTAACGTTTGTTAGCGCTTTTAACGTTTGTCAACGTTTTCTAACGTTTGTTAACGTGCTCCCTTCGCTAACGTTTTCTAATGTTTGTTGATGTTTCTTTTTTTCCATGTTTTCGTATTGTTTGCTGATATTTTTTTTTATATATCTTAATGTTTTAATGTTTGCTAACGTTTTTTTTTTTTTTTTTTTTTTTTTTTTTTTTTTTTTTTTTTTTTTTTTTTTTTTTTTTTTTAAAAAAAAAAAAAAATGTTCGTAACGTTTTCTGTATATATATATATATATATTTTAAAAAAAGTTTTCGTAACGTTTGCTCGCTGTTGTTGGTTTCTAACGTTTGTTACAGTTTTCTAATGTTTTTTGATGTTTTTAATGTTTTCCAGCGTTTTCCTGTAAAGTTTTCTAATGTTTTCTAATGTTTTTCTTTTTTTTAAAAAAGATGTTAAACAAGTTTTCTAATGTTTTTAAATGTTTTCTCATGTTTTTTTTTTTTTTTTTTTTTTTTTTTTTTTTTTCAACGTTTCTTGAAAGATCTTGTGAAGGTGATTCTGGGGCGTTCGAAGTGGTGGGTCATGCCTCGACGAGGAAAGACAAGGCGCGGGGCGGGGCGGGTACGTTTCGGGTGGAGGCTGTACGCGTGGAATTTCACCATTGCTAGCTAGCGGGCCGCGCGCGCGGCGCGCGCGCGGCCGCGGATCGCGCGCCTGCAGGCGACGGGGAGATCGGCGCGCGCGCCATGTCTGAACATTGCAGCCAAAAAAAATGAGGAGGAGGACTGTAGTACGTAGTAGGTATAGACATATATATATATATATGTATATATATATATACACTCTCCTTCCATTTCCCGATCTCTCGACCTCTCCCACGCCTCTGCATCTCGCCAACTCGCCCCCCCTCTGGTGCTCGACCACCCTCCGGCTCCAAGGATATCCTAGGTCGTCGACCTGCGTCGATCGACGGCGCGCTTGATCACTGCGCGCGCTAGCTTGCATTCGCTTGCCATGTCTGAATATTGCGATCCAAGCCATGTCTGAATCTTGCAAATGTTTCTTGATATGGGCATGGGGTAGGCAATGGCGCCGAAGCGCAAGCCGCAGACGGCTGAGGCGAAGCGCAAGGCGAAAATGCGCAGGGCCGATCCTGATCGGCAGGCCCACGAAAACAGTATATATGGGAGAAGCATGAGGAAGTCGAGGGAGGACCAAGAAGGACCAAGGAAGAGAGCTCTGATAAGGGCAAGGGGAGGAACCGCATGAAGCGGACCAAGAAGGACGTCAGGAAGGAATTCAAGGAGAAGTCCCGCGAGGGACAACAGGAGTTCTTGCGGGTCTGGAAAAAGACTTGGCAATTTCAACCACGCTGAGTGCATGAAAACAGAGTCGCGTTCGCACGTGGACAAAGGTGATACCCATTCTGATTGGTTCAATTGGGGTGATCTGTGCAAGGCCTGCGGCTGGACCCCAGAGAACGCGAATACCCTCGTTGGAGACATGATTCCCTAGTTTTTTTTTTTTTTTTTTTTTTTTTTTTTTTTTTTTTTTTTTTTTTTTTTTTTTTTTTTTTTTTTTTTTTTTTTTTTTGTGGTCGTGTTTTTCCTATCTTATCCTCTTCTCCTCTCATCTGTCGGCGTTCATTGGCGGAGACGATGATGATGGCCTCAAGGACCGATGATGGTGATAATGATAGTGATGATGGTGATGTGATGCTGGCCTCAAGGATCGATGGCGACGACGGCGATGGGTCGAGGCTATGATGGCAACAATGGTGATGATAGGACCCACAATTTACCAATGATCTCCAGAGCCCTGCAACGGGCCCTCGCGGTGAAGGACTTCTGCGACAAGAGCGCGTTGGATAACGTCAAGGAGGGGCTGTTGGTCTCGACCTGAGCAGAGTTCGCAAAGAAACAGGGATAGGAGTACTGATGGCGATGACCATGTAACTACCAATGAAAACCATACAAAAAACGAGCCCGAAAAATGATCGCTGCGTGGGGCGAGGCCGGTTGCCAGCAACTTGAATTGGGGGGTGGGCAGACCGACGCCCAAACTGGCGACAAGCTCTACCGCAGGGTGCGCGAGACCAGCCAGAGCTCCAACGCGCGCCTTGGGAGGGAGCATGCCTATGCAGATGAGAGCTCGATGGGCATGGAACGAATGATCATACTTCGAAGGAGAAGCAAGGTGGAGGAGGGAGCAGGGGAAGGAACTGAGAATGGAGAATGAACCCAGGAGGAGGAGGAGGAGGATCGAGGAGGAGGAGGAGAGGACGAGGAACGATCAGGAGGAGGAGGGGGAGGAGGAGGAGGAGGAGGAGGAGGAGGAGAGGACGGAGGAGGAGAGGAAGAGCAGATCGGAGCGATCGATGGCGACGACGGCGGTAGCGCAGCGAGGCGCACAAGAAGGAGGTCAAGACGGTGGTGCACTCGGAGAACTAGCCGCTCGGCGACCCTGGTGCCAGCGGAGGCGGCGGCAGCCTGGGAATCTCGAGGGGAAGCAAGGCGACTAGGGTTCGGGTTAACCTCCCGATCGATATTTATTGTGTCGCCGTTCCTGGATTTGCTGGGATCACTAGCTAGGGAATGGGAGGTTCGGAGGTTCGCGAGGGGAAGCGGATCCCAGGTGAAAGCTGAGTCGAGGTCGAGCTCTCCTGCCAGTTCCTCGGAGCCCAGTGACGACGAGCAGGAACAGGATCGAGGGGGGGTCGATCCGAGCTCGTCTAACCCCCTGGAGCTCGATCCCCGATCGATGCGATCCTTCGACTTAATCCCTCCATCCCTCTCCTCCTGCTCCTGCTCCCTCCTGCTCCTGCTCCAACCTCCTGCCTCCTGCACCTGCTACGCCTTCTTCCCCTCTTCCTAACCCACCCCCGCTTCCTCCTCCTGGCAGTCCGGCCTCGAGAGGACGCCGCCGCTCTCGAGAGCGCCACCCCGCGGAAGAATGCCGAGAGCATACCTGACGCTCTTGGAGCTGTCGTGAACATCCTCGCTCTGCTTGAGGGGATTACGGTGGGGGGGGGCACGCTAGCTCGACCGATAACAACCGATCGTTTATAACTCGAACTGACCGCCCAACTGTTCGCAACTATGTATCGCAAAGAAGTCGAGAAGGATGAGATGAAGGACGAGAAGAAGGCGGAGGAGAAACGAAGGAGGCAGGAGGAGGGAAGATATGCGAGGGTGCAGGAGGAAGGGAGGCGGACCAAGGGGGGGGGAGGATGGACGGAGACCAATTCTAGGAAAATGAGGGCCATATAGAGGGGAGGTCAAAGATTACCAATGGCTTAAGCCATTCGAGAGCTCGATTAACAAGCACAAGAAGAACATCTCTGAGATCCGTGACAACATCGTGAAGCAGATTCAAGGGAGGCCCGTTTTGTTTGATTGTTGTCTGCTGTATTTGAGTGCGGTCTTTAGCATCGAACGCTCATGAAGCCTCCATCGGAAGCTTTAGGAGGTCGAGGGGGCAGGAGAGGGGACATGTCAGGAGGAGGGAGAGGAGAAAAACAGGAGGAGCATAGGGGGCAGGAGGAGGGAGAGGGGCAGGGAGAAGAGGAGGAACAGGAGGAGGAGGAGGAGCTATATATAGATGGAGGGTTTGCCGTGAGTGCAATCGAATGCATTGCAGCTGCGAGGCTGGAGGGCGGGCTCCAGCCGAAGCTGGATGACATTAACAAAGCGGTCGACGAGGCGATGGGGGCGGGGCTTCTCGATCGATGAATCGAAAACGAAGGGGTCGAGGAGAACGATCCACAGCAGTAGGTAGCATTTGGTGGTATGCTTTGTGACCTGCACGTTTGCATATGAGTTTGTATGCCCGATCATGTTACACCTTTCATTGGGGCAGGGAGGCAGGCGCACGCTCTGTGGGTCTCCATCTCCAATATCAAGAAGAGCATGGACCAGGCGGAGCCCCAACACATCGCCGACTAGGGCAGCTTTAGCTGGGGCCGCTCGCATGCTATTGCGGATGAGAGTGGAGGGATCTGGCATAGGATACATGAGAGGGAGAGGGAGGACGAGAGGTAGATGACGCGGGAGGAAGAGCCTCGAGGAGGAGCAGGAGGAGAGGATATGATGGGGAGGCGGATGGAAGGACAGGAGGGAGGCACTTAAGTCATAATGAAGCGCCCTAGTACGCTGTGCATGCGCAGCGCTTCCGTTCCTTGGCGCCGGTTTTTCTCGATGGGCCCTGGGCTCGGACCTGGCGATGAGGAATATATCAACTGACGCGCGCACATGCATCACCACATATGTATACACACATATCTCCTTAAGCTCATCGCCCCTCGGGCCCGAAGAGATGTTTCGCAGCCGTGGAGTCCGGGGACCATGCATGCGGTGCTAGTCGCTTCTACAGGCATGCGAGGCTCGCTATATTACACTTTGGCGCGCGGGGACGCATGCGCTCAGCAGGGAACGGCTCGGACCGTTCGCGCTTGTCAGATCGCATTAGGGAGTTGAGTTGATTACTTTGCACATCGAGCTTGTCATACGCGGAACACTTGATCAAAACTGAGGGGCGATCCGAGGGAGGGCTGGCGCTCGAGAGCTAAAGCATGAGCAACGGCTCAGGAGGAATGGCGTGAGCGCCACCACATATACAGATGGCCCCCAAGATTTGTTGCGTCACCATCGGCTGTAGCATCCCAGCTGCCTCGGCTCGAGTGCCTTCAGGCGCGCGTCGATGCGTGACCCCTCGTTTTGGGAACATCGATCTGTATCGAGGATCGCCGCCATGTCTGCGCGGAGAGCTGCCCTGTCCATGATCTTGGAGGCCTCGGGCGAGGCGGCTGGCATTCCGCAGCCGATGGAGGATGGCTTGATACAACCATACGTCCGTGCTCGTTCCATGTAATGCTAGCGCACGTGCGTCCCTCTTCCGAGATGTTTGGATGGGAAGGGGATGCATGCGCGCATCAACCACTGCATGGAGCGAGCACGGGCTAGTGATTTTGTCGAGCCACCCTTGAGGTTGAGAGCGCTAATGACGGCGGCGCTGGCTCACGCTCATACTTGCTGCAGAGATGGAAAGACGGCAGCCTCACTGCGAAGGATGGTTGACCCCCGTACTCCGAACATAACCCAACCGCAATCCAGGGCCTGCTGGGCAGGATGCGAGGAACGAGGAGGACGAAGGAGGACGAGGACGGGGAGGACGAGGAAACCCGAGAGAGAGAGAGAGAGAGA
Source organism: Prorocentrum cordatum (assembly GCA_963575745.1). NCBI lineage: Eukaryota > Dinophyceae > Prorocentrales > Prorocentraceae > Prorocentrum > Prorocentrum cordatum. Next base: position 356,411 of record CAUYUJ010008524.1, on the reverse strand, counting down.
GAGAGAGAGAGAGAGAGAGAGAGAGAGATAGACGGGTTGAGGAGAGATCGAGGATTTAAGGTATGAGAAGCGGGGTTGATTTTTGAAAGAAGACGTGGTTTGGTATATTTGTTCGGAGCGGTGGTCAGCCATGAGGACGCATGCACTATATCTTGGCACGTAATGAGATCAGGCGGTACTGGCGTAGGAGACCTTGCGCTTCCAGCTGAGAGCTCCCACCACACGGAGCACATCCGCAGAGCAATGTCCTTGAAGAGCAAGGAAACCTTGTACGCGGCACAAGTTCCAATCTTCGGTCAAGAATCCGACGCCCGCACAGAGATCGCGTTCCCGTTCAACTTACCTCACGAGGCATTTGCCGATGCGTATGACCGTGCCCCGTCGGACTTTGATCTAGGAAGCGTCCCTCGAGATGAGTTGCCTGCCCATTACGCGGGCCACCCAGTTACACTGGAGCATGGTGATAAGAGCTTCCCGATCAGATTCTACAGCGACGGCGTTCCTCACAGCAAAAAGGATACATTCCTGGCCTTTTACTGGAGCAACCTGGTTTCGCAATCCCGCCACATGATAGCAGCAGTGCGAAAAGTGATGTATGTGCTTGTGGGTGCAAAGGCGCCTGCACCATAGGCGCCATCATGCGGGTGATTGTTTGGAGCCTCAACGTTTTATGTACAGGAAAATACCCGCAATTCAACCATGCGGATCAGCCGTTTACCAATGAAGAACGCTCCCTGCGCCGAGGTTTCGACCTCGCTGGGGGATTGTGCGGGGCTGTAGTAGAATACAGGGCAGACCTACTAGAGTTTCAACAAGCCCTCGGAACGAAACGATGGGGCAACGCGGCTACACCATGCTTTTTTTGCAACACGACCAAAGCAGCCATGCACGAGTACCCGCGATCGCGGGAAGACGTCCCCTGGAGAGAGAAAGACGCCACCATGTACGAAGATATGGTCCGTGGATGCATAAAAACCGTACAAGTCACAAGCAAATCCCAGTTGCGGCGACTGGTGGCCTGCATGGCTCACGATCCGCACATCGGCGGGTACGGCCTGGTGAAAGACTTCCCCGAACTTGGGCTGCTGACGGGCTGGCGGCTGGAGCTGATGGGCCCTGTCAGGGACACATACAAGGTGATGGAGATCCCGTGTTCTGTGAATGAGCCAGCAGCTTTAACTTTTTTGATTCAGCGAATCAGATAGGACTTAATTTTGTAGCACCAATTTTTATGGTGAAAGGATTCACAATAGACATGATCGCCATCGACGTGATGCACGTCGTAGATCTCGGTATCAGCCAATACCTGTGCGGCGCCGTGTTCAGTGCATGCGTGGAAGGGAACTTCGCTGGCAGCACAGCCAACCTGAAGATCCTGAGGCAGAAGGATAATATCTTTCACCTCAGGCGCCGCCTGCGGTCGTATTACATAGCGAACGCAGTTCTTTTCCAGCGCGGGAATATGAGCAAACTATTCCGCATCACCGCAAAGATGCTGGGAAAGCCGAGCAACCCCAGATTGCATTGCAAGGCGGCTGAATGCCGCCAGCTGATCAAATTATTGCCTGACCTGTGCCGTGAGAACGCGTCTCTTTTCCAGGGGGGCCTGGCGATGCACCTCCCTCACTGCTGCGTTCAGATGAGAAGGTTTCACCAGATCATTGAATCGAACCCTCGGCAGTTGTCTCAGTCTGCACAGAGAGATCTGGAAGACACCGCTTTCGCCTTCGTCCATTTCTGGAAGAAGGCAGGGGGGCACAAAGTGTACAAACACCACGTCTTCCTGCACCTGGCTCTTCGCGCCCAATTCCTTGGAAACCCAAGGAAATATTGGACGTACTTAGACGAGAACGAGAACCGAGTAATGTCTTCCATAGCGAAATCATTACATAAAGGTTCGAATTTTTATTTTGCTTTTATGGAGAAGGCCATGCCTCAGAGGTTCTGAAAACAGTACCGCCTGATCTCGTGTGTGGGGAAGGAGCAAGCATCATGTGCATGCAGCGCTTGAACCATCTTTGCTTTGATCCATGCTGCCAGCAGGGAGCGAGGGAGAGGGAGGGGGAGGACGAGGAGGAGGAGGAGGAGGCAGAGGAAGAAGGAAGGCAGAACCGACAAGCACAAACCGAAGGCCTGCACTTCGGGGTCTGGTGTCGCGGACGTGCACGCAGGCATCCTCCTCCCTCTCCCCCTCCTCTTCCCCCCTCAACTCAGGGAGAGCGCCTGCTTTCAATCCCTGGGTTTTTCCCCCCTCCCTCCTTCGACCGTTCCTGGGAACGCCCTTGGGCAGGGAGGCTTGTCCGGCACGCTCGCAGGGCGAGCGTGACCTCGGAAGATGGCAGTCGCCCCTCGATCGTCGGGGGGGAGGGCGAGCAAGCGGACGAAGCGAAGACGAGAAGCAGGGGCCGCGCTTGCGTCCCTGAGTTCTTCCTTGCTTTCCTCTATCTTCTCTTTTTTCACTCCCTCCCTCTCCCTTTCTTCCGCTCCGGGCTGGGCAGGGGGCGCCTTGCAGGAAGCACATGCTCAGACGTGCTTTGCTCGCTCAACTTCCCTCCTCCTCTTCCTCCTTCTCCTCCTCCTGTCCCCCCCTTCCTACTCCTCCCGTTCCTCCTCTCTTCCTCCTCCCGTTCCTCCTCCTCCTCTTGTTCCTCCTCGTCCTCCTCTTCCGTTTTCTTTCTTCATCCTCCCTCCTCTTCCTCCTTTTCCTTCTTCCTGTTCCTCCTCCTGCTCCTGCTCCTGCTGCTCCTCTTCCTTCTGGTCCCCCTCCTCCCCCTCCTCCTCTTCCCCCTGCTCCTGCTCCTCCTCCCCTTCCTTCCCCTCCCCCCCGAACCCCGCCAACGGGAGCGCAGAACGCCGTGCAAGCGAGCTCGGGATTTGCTCGCCGAAGCAATTTGCCCCCTCAATTGTTTCCCTCTTCCGCTTCCGTCCCCTCCTCTTTGTTATCCTCTGCCTCCTCCTCCTCCGCCTCCTTCTCCTCCTCCTCCCTCCTGCCCCTCCTCCTGCTCCGTCTTCCTGCTCCTGCTGCTCCTCCTCTTCCTCCTCCTTGGGGCCCTTCAAAGTCCCTCCTCCTCCTCCTCCCCCTCCTCCTCCTCCTCCTTTTCCTCCTCCCCCTCCTCCTCCCCCCCCCTCCTCCTCGAGCCAGCCTCGCGAGGGCCCTCGGGCGAGCCTTGGCGCGGAAGGATCCGAGGGCGCGGCTAGCCGCGATTAAAGCTGCCCACGGCCCTGATATGGGTCAAAGAGCACGTGGAGGGGCGGGAGATGCGCGAGAGGGTCTGGGAATCCCCATTACGAGTTGGCGCATGCATCTTAGCATATGATTTAAGAAAGGACGAATCGCGATCGATCGACTGATCGATTCGATTGATCGAGCGCGATTCGGCCTTTAACGAGAAAGCGTCCCCGCGCCAAGGGGCGGCCCAGGCACGGTCTCGGAAGACGAAGCACCAAGCTCCGTCGGTGCCGTGGAGACGGTGCCGACCGCGTACCATATATGTCCCCTGAGAGCTCGCGGCGCGTGTCGCGTCAGATGGAGGAGTCCGGTCGCTGGCGCATGTACGCGCTAGCGTGGGCCTCGAAATTGTCGCGCGCAGTGCGGCTGAAGGGGGCCACGTATACTTGCCTTCATGTGCCGTGTGCCACGTGATCCATGTGCGCCACGTATACAATGCGCCAGAGTGCGCCAGTGTGTCGCAGTGCCAATGTGTCACCATATTGCATTCTCATCCAATGTGCATACATACATATTTATATATACATACATATATATATATTTATAAGTATATATATATATATATATGCTCACACCCCCTCCCAAGATCTACCTTTCCCGTGCCCTGTTCCAGTCATCCCCTCCTCCTCATCTTCCCTTCTTCATCATTTTCTTACTTCCCCTCCGTTGTCCCCCCTCCTCATCGTCCCCACTTGCGTCGTTTGCCCGTGGCGAATAATGGAGCACAAGTGAAAACCATCTATTGCACGGGGTATTTGAAGTTACCAGCGCCCCCGAACTACAGCTGACGGAAGAGAAGAAGGGGCGTGACGCTCCAGATCACCTTGGGGCGAAATGCTCCAGCCAGATGCGGGGCGAAATGCTCCAGGGGGCGGAATGCTCCAAATCACGTAGGGGCGAAATGCTCCAGCCAGATACGGGGCGAAATGCTCCAAGGGGCGTAATGCTCCAGATCACGTGGGGGCGAAATGCTCCAGATCACGCGGGGGCGAGATGCTCCAGCCAGATACGGGGCGAAATGCTCCAGGGGGCGTAAAGCTCACACCAGTCGGAGGCAAAACAATTCCAGGCCAACGAGAGACGAAATGCTCCAGGGGAGCGCAGCAATACTGTTTGATCCTTATCTTGGTCCTCCTCCACTTCCGCGGTTCGTCCCTCTGTCCTCCCCCGCCCCCTCTTATTATCCTCCAGTCTCCATCGCTCCCGCCTTCTCGCCCCTCCTTCCTCATCCACACCAACTCCTTTTGTTTGTTGCAACGCATTCTGGCCCGAGCCTGCCTCGACGCAGAACTCGCGGCGCAGCTTCCACACACCCGCGCGGCAGCAATGCCGATGATGCTCCGCCTCGCCTCCTGGTGCGCCGCCAAAGCGCAACACCCCTTCCTCAACAAGCCCAACGCCGACATGACGGCGGCGGCGGAGCAGTGGGGCGTGGTGTGCGACGGGGTAAGCGGCGTCGCGCCCCGCTTCAACCCGGAGGACCTTTCCTGGGACCTCCGGAACTGCCTCCGCTTCTTACTCCGCGAGCGGTTCCACTGGGCCTGTGACAAGCAGGAGTTCGACGCCCAGGTGGTCCGCGAGATCGGCGGGGACGTGCGGAGCATGGCCACGGACGCTCCTGCGGCGTGGGCAGCGAGGCTCCTGCAGACAAACATAATAGCACACGCACACGCCGACATTAAACAACAAGCATGACAGAAAGCCACAAGCTCACAACAGCAGCCGTGCTTGATGAAAAACAAGTCGTTACCGCCCTCCCTGTTTTCCTGGCCGCGACACCTTGGATTCTTTCGGCAAAACGGCCACTGCCGCAACCGACGCGTGCATCCCGACCGCCAGAGACCCGAACGAGAGCCACGAGCTCCATAAAGCAGCCGTAGTTGATGACAAAACACATCGTTACCGCCCTCCTTGTTTTCCTGGCCGCGACACCTTGGATTCCTTCGGCAAAACGGACCACTGCCGCAACCGACGCGTGCATCTCGACCGCCAGAGACCCGAACGAGAGCCACGAGCTCAATGAAGCAGCCGTGCTTGATGAAAAAACATATCGTTACCGCATGAACTTCCTGGTGGACGAGTCCTCAAGTGCAAAGGCGGGACCCAGATCATCGACAGGTTCTGGCAGCACTTGCGCGGCTTCATCAAGACCAGGAAGAGCTCCGTTGGCTCGGTGTCATTGAACGCCAGGGTCCGATCGGCCCAGTGGGCGTACTGGCATGCCAACGAGGACCTGTGGCTGGAGACTGGCAAGATGTTCAGCCGCTTGAGGGGGAAGTAGCTTGTAGACCGCAGGCTTAGGGGAGCGCGGCAGGGCGCTTATGAGTAGGCGAGGCCGCGCACGCAACCAGAAGCGCATTGCGCAGCAGAGAAATCAGATGTTCAGCCGCTTGAGGGGGAAGTAGCTTGTAGACCGCAGGCTTAGGGGAGCGCGGCAGGGCGCTTATGAGTAGGCGAGGCCGTGCACGCAACCAGAAGCGCATTGCGCAGCAGAGAAATCTTGAAGCTCACGAAACCTGGCCAGGCGTTTCTCCTGTCTCGGAGCTAAGGAAACTTTGCCAAGCGTGGTGTTTGGTTTCTCTCTAGTCTGGTGGCTCGCGATACCTGGAAAGTCGCTGGTTTTGATTGGTTTGCTGGTCTGGGAGGCATGAGAACCTGTGATTTCATTGGTTTTTCTGGTTTTTCTGGTCTGGGAAGCAGGAAAACCTGTGATTTCATTGGTTTTTCTGGTTTTTCTGGTCTGGGAAGCAGGAAAACCTGTGATTTCATTGGTTTTTCGGTCACAGGTTTTCCTTCCCCCCAGACCAGAAAAACCAGAAAAACCAATGAAATCACAGGTTTTCCTGCTTCCCAGACCAGAAAAACCAGAAAAACCAATGAAATCACAGGTTTTCCTGCTTCCCAGACCAGAAGAACCAGAAAAACAAATGAAATCACATGTTTTCTTTGCCCCCAGACCAGAAAAACCAGAAAAACCAATGAAATCAGAGGTTTTCCTGTTTCCCAAACCAGAAAAACCAGAAAAACCAATGAAATCACATGTTTTCCTTGCCCCCAGACCAGAACCTCTGTCCGAGTTCTCTGCGAGGTTGTAACGGTAGTTTTCTCGCATTTGAGCGGCTTTGCGCCAGCGAGGAAGGGGCGAGGAAGATACGAGGAGAGACAGACAACTCGAACGTTCATTTGAAAACCCACCAAAAGGTAGATCTTGGGGGGGGGTGCGACCATATATATATATATATATATATATATATATATATATATATCAAACAATGTACCAATGACATGTATCAATTTTCTGTTTCAGTATCAGTTTTCGATCGCGGATCGTTTTTTTTGTTGAAGCGTTTGTAGACGTTTCAATTAAATTGAGAGCGCAAGATGTCAGGGTCAGAGCAAACTCCTAGGTCTCTCGCACAGCTTTTGGAGCTCTTGCCAGACTTGCCAGTGCCGCAGGGCCCGCTCCAGAGCAACAGGAGCGCCTATAATCCCACCCTATGCGCTGAGGACCCCAGCAGACCTGGCATCGGTGGATTGTCCGCTCAGCGATCGCTGGCAACCTTCCTCCGCGACTTCCATCCTGGGTTGCACTACGCCTGGAGGCAGTTTTGTTTTGCCAATCGCGACAGAAGCGTCCCGGAGCCCAGGTGCGACGAAGTCTCCTTGCCCGACGAATTTCTCTCAGAGTTCCTCAGGGCGGTATATGGCGACTACATCCCGGACAACTGTCTCCCGCCCAGCCAGCGCTAGGAAGGTGAGCGCGCGGCCGCGGCGCGAGTCGTAGCACACCTGACCAACGGCGAGAAACAGAAGGAGTCCTGGAGGAATTATGCGGCGACTCTGGCCCCGGCAAGCGGCCTCATTCCCATCCGACATGAGATGAGTGCGCTGTCGAGTTTCCCACAGTGCCGATGCCCTCGCCCCTGCATCCATCACCTCCTTGGCTGAGTCCCCCCCACCAGGAGTGCTGATCATGAACGATGTCAGACCAGACACTCCCACGGCTGCCGACGCAGACAAATCCCAGGGCACGAGGGGGCCACCAGGACCCGCCCGACCACGCCGGCAAGGACGAGAGCGTGGAAGACGGCATCCCCCCTACAAAGGTGGAGCCTCCCGACTTCGGAGAAGGCGAGCCCCCTCCTCATTTTACCTGCTCGGACTCGGCCTCGGAGGACGATGATAACTGCCCGGGCGACGAGGCGCCTCAGCACAGCCCAACGGCGGACAGCTCTGACTCCAGCCGCGAGCAGGTCCCGACCTCGGCCGGGGACGACGTGCCCAACGCCGACCACGCTAGAGGTTCAGCCTGGGGACCCGCGGTGGACGAGAGCGCCCGCGACCGACGCGGCGCGCGGACCGAACGCTCCCCCGCGCCCGCCCCGCAGCTCCCTGGACAGAGGCCCTATCACCCTCGCCATGCAGGCGCGTCGGAGCAGGATGCACTCAACCTGTTGACCTGTCCGGAGGGGGGCGGCCCCATGTACAAAGTCTGGCTGGGCACGGTGGGCCTGAGGCGTCCCAACGAGACGCCCGCCAGACGCATAGCCAGACACCAGTCGGAGTTGGGCGCAGTCTTCTGCGCGCTGTGGACCGCGCACACGCAGCGAACTTGGCACCCTGGATCCAGGGCGCCCAAATCCGACCCGAAATTGCACACGGCCGCGTCCATCAATAAGTTTATCGATGACTGGAGGGCTGCGGGTGCGACGCCTACCTGATGAACACGAGGCTTGGCTACGGCATTGACTGGGACAGGCTACGAGCCGACTACCTGCGACACTCCCGTACCGACGGCAGGGGCAAAGGCAGCCACCAGCAGACCAGCTGGCGAGACAGCGCGACAAGCTCCTGGGGCACCTGGGGCAGCTGGCAGGGCGAGTGGAGTGATGGATGGCGCGACGATCGCTGGCAGACGGGCGGCAAACGCGGCGGAGGCCGCCCCGACGATCGAGATGATAGAGACGAAAAGAGGCACCGATGGAAGGACTGAGCTCACTCCCCACTCCCAGCGCCTATGCACCACCGCGACAACCTCACTACGCACTGCGCGCGGCCTTCAGCCGCTTTCTTACTCTCCAACCGCGGGGCAGCCCGACTGCCCCCCCTCTGGGCGGCACTCTTCCTACCTTTGGACCATGGTGCGCCGCGCAGTAGTACTATCTGCACCACTGCGTGATAGGGCGCAGCTCGCAGACCCTAGCTGGCCCCTGGCCCCGCTGCACTTACTCTTACCAGTGGCCGCCGAATCCTAGCCGTAGGGTTCCCGCTGTCCCTTCTTGTTGTGTTTTCACACCCTGGACATCCCCCTGGCGCAGCCTTGAGACGCGCCGCGGGCCCCGCTCGTTTGCGGCGTTCCGCCGCCTTCCCCCTGACACGCGCACCTCCTGCCTTTGGATTCAGGTGTGCGTGTCGGTAATACCGTCCACTCGGCATTCACTGTCGCAGGTGGACCTGTGGCCACCGGCCTTACTGTAGTTGTTGTCACCCGCCAGGCGCGGCCTGGCGCGCGTCTGTGGGCTCTGGCGGTTCGCCTGTCCATAGATTCGCCACCCCCTGGATTTGTCAACCTTTCAACGGCCTTCAGCCGTGCCCCTGGAACGAAGTAACTCTGAGGGACGCGTTTTGGGTATGCGACGGTCCCGTCCCTCGGGTGCTTCCCTACATGCGTATGTGTGGCGCTGAGTCACTTTGGTGGTGCACTCCCAGCTACTACGTGTTTCTACCGTGTGGCTTCGTGCACGTTGCTGTGCTCTAACCAGTCGCTGGTTCAAGGGCTCAGGCGCATCTCAGTTGTGGAAGGTTCTCTGGCTACGTTGTTCCCACTCCCTGGATGCGTGTTCTGACGTCACGACGGTCCGCTGCCGCCGTCAGAGTCTTCTTCGCTGGACTGTGTCACCAGTCGGTCTGTGTCTACCCGTCAGACTCCCTGGATCGACGTCCCGCTCGGAACCGTTCCCCGCCCGTTCTTGCTCGATGTGTTGGGAACGCTTTACGCGCCTTTTGGCTACGCTTTACGCTGTCAGACTCCCTGGATGCGCCGTTGCACGTTCCTTTCAGGGGCTGCCTTGCAGACTCCCTGGATATGCACGCTTTGGCTCAGACGCCCTGGGTCGCTGCTGCCTGCCGCCTGACCGCGGCCCCGCGCGCGCCCGCCCCCCCTTGTCGCGGCCGCGGCCCGACCGTGACCTCCTGCCGCTGGCGCTTCCGCCTGCGGCTGTAAAAAAAAAGTATACCCACCAGCCCGTCCAGAAACGACGCCCAGGCGAGTAGAGGGTCGTCCTGAGGGGCTTTTCGGCGTCTTGGGTGCCTCCGGGGGGCCTCTTTGGGCCGTTTGGGATCCTCTTGGGGGCCTCCTGGGGGCCTCTTGGGGCCATCTTGGGGCCATCTTGGGGCCTCTTGGTGCCTCCTGGGCGCTTCTTGGGGCCATCTTGGAGGAAATCGATCAAAGAAGAGGGGAGCTTCAATTAGCGCTGCCCCCTTCAAAAGGCCAAAATGGGGCCAAAACCTTAGTAAAATCAATGATTCTGGCTTCAAAGAAGAGGGGAACTTTAATTAGCGTTGCCCCCATCAGAAGGCCAAAATGGGGCCAACACCTTGGTACAATCAATGATTTTGGCTTCAAAGAAGAGGGGAGCCTTAATTAGCGTTGCCCCCTTGAGAAGGCCAATATGGGGCCAAAACCATAGTACAATCAATGTTTTTGGCTTCCTCGCCGAGGCCGTTTTGGACGTTCTGACCGCTCCCCGCCCCTCCTGTCCAGGTCAGTGGGGAGGGGGTAGGGGGAGGGGTAAACCCCTCCCCGAAGGGGAAGAGGGAGGGGTGGAAGAGGAAACTGGTTAAACCACCGATGCCCAGAGGGCTGGTGGGATTGCAGCAGCGGCGGCGGCGTGGAGCGGCTAAGGGAGGAGTGCGCGCCGCAGGACGTCTTCCTCCGCGAGCTCGTGTCCAATGCGGCCGACGCGTGCGACAAGAAGCGGTTCCTGGCGCTCACCGAGGGCGACGCGCCCCCCGAGGCGATGAAGCTACGGATCACGACGGACAAGGCCGGCCCTGCCGCCCACCCTCGGAGGAGGCAGGCGGAGGAGTATGATGAGGCCGAGGAGGAGGAGGAGGAGGAGGAGGAGGAGGAGGAGGAGGAAGACGAACAGTAGGGCTTCAGGGCCCATGGGCTTCGAAGGCCCCTTCTCTTGCGGGCCTCCAGGGGCCCTCCCAGGGCCCTCCCGGGGCCCTACAATGGGTCCTCCATAACTTCAGGAGGAGGAGGAGGGAGGAAGAGGCGGAGGAGGAGGAGGAGGAGGAGGAGGAGGAGGAAGAGGAGGAGGCGGAGGATCCATCCTCTCGGGATGCCTCCGAGGGCCCCCAGTCAGATGTTCGTTTCGGGAACCTTTCTGGGTGGCCACCTGCTGGGTCTGTTCGACTAAAGTTCGACTCTACCACGTCTTATCATCGGGTTCGACTTAAGGTCGAGTCGAGTCGGCGTACGATCGATGCAGCATCGACTCATGAGTGTAGCGAGTGGTTCCAGGAAGGTGCCCAGCACGAGCATCCGACCCCGCTTCCCCTCAGGTACTTCAGTGGCTCAGCAGGATCTCGAGGAGCCTTTTCGCAGTTTCATCAGAGCCTACAAGGCCCTCCAGGGTCAGAGGCCAGTTTGTTAGGGGCCGCGCGCTCAGGCCCTCTCATCCTTCCTTCCATCATCCCCCCCTTCCTCCCTGCTCGTTCCACTCACGCTCCCTCATTCCTTATCCTCCGGTTGCTCCTCCTTTCCTGTCTCCTCTCCGCGTTTCTCTTCGTTCCTCATCCTCCTTTCTCGGCACCCTCTCCTTCTCCTCCCTCCTATCTCCCCTCCTCATCCAGGTCATCCTCCTCTCGATCCTCCTCCCTCTCCTCCCCTCCCCTCCCCTCCCCTCCCCTCTCCTCCATTCTTCTCTCCTTTCCTCTCCTCTTCCGTCATCCATACCCCTCCCTCCTCTTCTTCTAAGTCTTCCTGATCCTACTCTCTCCTCCTCCTCATTATTTTCCTTGTCCTTCTCTCTCCTCTTCCAAACACAGTGGATGAGCACTCGCTCCATACACGCCATATGTGTCTCGTTGTCTTTGACAGTGCTAAGGTTTACTTCACTCCCAGCATATCGTTTGCCATCTCACTACTTGTTTCAAACCGCACTCTGGGATTTAACCACTGGGAGGTGAAGTTCCGTATCGGCGCTGGTCTTTTCGCGGTCGATAACGGGTTGAATTTGGGTTGTTCTGGTTTAATCTGGCTTACTCCCGGCTAATCTTGCTCAATCTGGTCTACTCTTGGGCTTCCTCCAGCCTTTGAATTCGGTGCAGTCGCCTGTAATCGTCCCAACGATTACCTCCAAGGAGTTGCGTCCGAACGTACTTACACGTAAGAGTAAATGGGAGTCGAATCAGGCTTGGCCAGGTCACGCAGCAATGGTTTCGCTCACGAATCCAGCTGCGCCAAGAAGAGCAAGACGGCCGAGGACGAGGACGTGGCAGAGGAGAACGAGGAGATACACGACGGCGGCGTGAATGGCAATGCTCGGGACGTGGTCTTGGTATACATGGAAGCTCGTATCCGCCGCCTTGAACTCCCCTCCTTCTCGACTGCGAGTGTCCCCAAGAACTCCACAGCAGTGGAATGCATGAACAACGCGTATCAGGACTACCTTCGCGCTCGCAAGGCGGAGCCACACAAGTCTATGGCCGGACCCGCGTCCCAGAGTTCTTTCGTTTTTTATCCGCTATCGAGAGCTTCAGCTTCAAGGATTCTTCAGACAGGATGTACATGGCCAGACGCCTCTGCAACAGGCTGTCCGTGATAATGAGCAAAAGCCAGCCGTACGTGATGGCAGCCTGGGTGCGCGAGGTGATCTGCGTGCCGACATACGATCGAGCGGGAGCGGATCCCAGGGTCGCATTACATTGTCATTGCACGGCGATGTTTTCATCTCACGCGTGTCGTGATCGAAGAGCAGTTGCTGAAGGCCGTAACGGAGTACCACAAACCCGATCCATTGTTTCAGATCAGCCCCCCCTTGAGATCCCCCACATAAGTGTTCGACATGAAGGGCATTCGGATTCAGGTTGAGCAAGTGGTTATGAGGTTATCCATGCCATGGGTGGCGATGTCGGGGGTAACCTTGCAAGGCAGATCGGGGGTATGAGTCGTGGACGTGGCAATGGCAGTTGACATTTCAGTTCGTTTACTGAAAAGTTGTTTCCACTGATTCCCAGCGGATTGGTATCTCACACGGCCTAATTGGTCTACTTTCAGCGCTTGTTTCTCGGGCGCTTAGCGGTTTTATGGCGGCGGGGTTGCGCCCCAAAGGGGGTCGGAGTAACATGTTGGGGTTGATTACCATCATATTGCTAAATGTGTGGTTGACTCTATTGATTTCTACCAATTGGATTGATATTTCAGATCGCTTACCGGGTGGCTGCCTCTACTCATATGTTTCAGATCGTTCAGTGGATGGCAGTCTCTACTGGTTCTAGGTCCAGTGCATTGATTTGTTCAGCATCTTCACGACGTGATGGGACTCGTGGCCGTTCTCGGCCACGCCCCCTCGCTGGGCCTCAAGACAGGCCGTGTAGCCTGCTTTGCCCAGTCTGTCTTCTGCCGCTTTGTCTCCTGTCCCTCATCATCGGGTCCTGGGTCCCAGTCGTCGCCGTGTCGGTCGCTCCTCGCCCCGCTGCAATCAATGACGCAACAAGTCGAGGGTGTAGCCGGCGAAATGACGACAGGGGCAGAGCATTGTCTTTGTGGCCCCAGCCTAGGCCAGAACTGTTTCCCATCAGTCACAAGCGGCCTTGAAGAGTTTGAGATCTGGACTGAATCTCTCCTCTCTTCCTTTTCCTTGTGCTGCCCCTTCTCCCTTACTCCCCATTCCTGCCTCCTCCCGTTGGGCTCTCATCGGGCTCCCGCTGGACTTCCAAGGGCCGCAGGGCGCCTGGGAGGTCTCCTCGGTGCTCCTGTGGGCCTCAAACATCTTCCACTGCACCCGTCTCCTGCTCCACCAGATGTTTTTCCCTGCTCCCCATCCTCCTTTTCCATTTCGCCCCCCCCCCCCCCCCACCCCCTACTTACCAGCGGGCGGTCCAGGATGCTTCCATAGCTTCATCCATCGTATGAAGATAGTGACGTGGTGGCCGAGGGAGGGTGGACATGATGATGCTCATCATGGTGATGGTGATGGTGCTGCCGATGATGGTGACTATGATTATGATAATGTCGATGATCATGCTGATGATGGTGGTAATGGTAAACATGTTGGGGCCGATGATGCTGATGCTGATGCTGATTCTGCTGCTAATGATGATGTTGATGATGATGATGATGGTTACGGTGATGATGTTGGTGGTGATGATGCGGATGCTGATTCTGATGGTTATGATTCGGACGTTGGTTCTGTTGATCGTGATGGCGGTGGCGGTGATGCTGACGATGATGGTGGTGATGCTTGCGATGCTGCTAATGAGGATGACGATGAGGCTGCTGATGGTGTGGTCGGATGGTGATGACGATGGGTGTTGTGGTTATGATGCTGCTGGTGATGTCGCTGATGATGATGATGATGCTGCTGATGATGATGATGATGATGATGATGGCGTGATGATGTTGAATCTGATTATCACTTTTATGCGATGCTTATAATGATGATGTTCATGCTGAGTATGATGCTGTCGATGAAGATCACGATGATGATGGTGATGGTGTTCTCGTTTATTTCCTATTAGGCGAAAGATGAAGGTGCTGATGATAATGTGTATATATGTATATGGGTGATGATGGTGTTATCATGCTCATATTGATGACACTGTCGCTGATGTCGGTTATGATGGTGGTGGTGATGATGATGAGGGTGATGATGAAGACGAGGGAGTCGAGCTTGAGGGTGGTAATGATGATGAGGGTGGTAGTGATGACGAGGGTGGTGATGAATATGGACCACGAGCTTGATACGTGAGCGGGGATACACTGAGAAGGAATACAGTGGTGCTGGTGACGGAGATGATGACGGTGATGTTGGTGTTGCAGCCTCTGCTTACGGTGATGTTGAGGATGATGTTGAAGACGACGACGATAATGATGATGGGTTGTGGAGGGAAACGAGGCGAAGGAGGAGGAGGAGAGGGAGGAGGAGGAAGAGGAAGATGAGGTTGACGAGGATGAGCTGGAGGATGAGGAGGAGGAGGAGGTCGGGGAGGGCGAGAGGCCCGGAGCAGGAGGAGCGGGGGGGATCTGGCAGAGGAGGTAGAGGAGGTACAGGTGCAGGGCAGGTGAAGGGGAGGTGGAGGATGATGATGCGGATAAGGACGAGAATGGCGAGGGTATAATGTTGGGGAGGATGGTGTGGAGGAGGGGGTGGAGGCGGCGGAGGAGGGGGAGGAGGAGGATGACCACGGGGATGACTCTCATTACTTCGAAGCGGAAGCCGGACACCAGAAGGAGGAGGAGATCCCAAAGGTCTCGGGAGTGTCCGGTAGTGCCAGGAGGCTCCTGGAAGTTAAATGCAGGCCCTTGGAAGATTCAAGTGTTTCAGTGTTCTCGTGAGTCTAGGATCTCCCCTCCTCGAGCAGAGAGGATCGAGGATTGAGAACCCTCGATGCTCGATGCTCGAGGAGGGGGTGGCGCCGCAGGAGAAGCGCACGCTCACCATTGAGGACAATGGCGTGGGCATGCAGAAGGCAGAGCTGGCGGCGAGCTCGGGCCGCCTCCTCACGCCGTGGTGCCTCCTGCGCCCGTCTTCCTGCTGTCTTGTTCTCCTCGCTCCTCGTTCCCCCTCCTCGTTCCTTCTCTTTCCTCCTCCTCCTCCTCCTTCTCCTGTTCGCTTCTCCTCCTCGTTGCTCCTCTAAATCTTCGTCCCTCCTCGTTCCTCCTTCTTCTCCTCGCTTCTCCTCCTCCTCGCTCCTCTTCCTGCCTTTTCCCTCCTCCTCCTGCTCCTCCTGCACCTTCCTGCTCCTCCGACTTCTCCCTCGAGGTTCGCCCCTCGACTCTTGCTTTTTCTCCCGTTGCTCCTTCTTCTCCTTCGCCTCCTCCTCCTGTTCGCTTCTCCTCCTCTCTGCTCCTCTTAATCTTCGTTCCTCCTCGTTCCTCCTTCTTCTCCCCCTCTCTTCCCCTCCTCGCTTTTTCCTTCCTCCTCCTCCTCCGCCTTCTCTTCTTGCACCATCCTGCTCCTGCTTCTTCTCCCTCGAGGTTTGCCTCTCGGCTCGTTCTTTTTTCTCCCGTTGCTCCTTCTTCATCTTCTTCGACTCCTCTTCGTCCTCATTCGACTCCTGTTGGCTACTTCTCTTCCTAAAGCGGAAGAGGCGCACGGGTGACGGCGAGGGAGAGGAGGCGTCTGGCTGCCGGACCCCCAGGACAGCGGCAGAACAGTGTGTAGTCAGGGCTCCGTGCCTCAGGGCAGTGTCCAGTTCGATTCGATCGATCCGATACGATATCATTCTCGGCCAGCTCGATTCGAATCGCGTCCGATTCCCCTTGAAGATTCCGATGTGGCCCGATGCCCACATGGCGCCCGCAGCCGTTTCGATCCGATCTTGACTCCGCGCCGCAGCCCGACCCGTCCTCTTCCGCTCTGCCGATTTTCCGATGGGATGCTCAATCATCTTGCAAGGGAGCAGTAGGCATTCGGGGGACGCCAACTCTTCTCCTACACAGATCCTCATGCCGATCCCGAGCCCAGGATTGGTGCACACCCCGTCCTGCCTTGGCCAGGAATGCATACGCCGATCCTGGGCCCAGGACCGGCCTGGCCAGGTCCTTCCGGGGCCCTCT
Organism: Prorocentrum cordatum; assembly: GCA_963575745.1. Lineage (NCBI taxonomy): Eukaryota > Dinophyceae > Prorocentrales > Prorocentraceae > Prorocentrum > Prorocentrum cordatum. The sequence goes on along the minus strand of CAUYUJ010008524.1, from coordinate 340,392 downwards.
GTTGCCTGGCGGCCCATCCCGCCACCATCCCTCTCCCCCCACGCGCCCTGCCTCCAGCCTGCGTGCCCCTCGCCCGGCCGCTGGTTGGCAGCGCCCTCTGCGAGCACGGTCAACCTCGTCGAGGAGGCACTGGGAGTCACGCGGGCGGCGGCTCAGCAGCCGTGGACGAGCGCCCGAGCCGCCGCCGGCCGAGGTGGAGAACCTCGGGCGCATCGCCCGCTCCGGCACCGCCAACTTCGTGAAAGAGCTGCAGTCCGGCTCGGAGGGGCCGCGGCCCGCCCGGGCGCGAGGGGCGAGGAGGGAAGCAGCCGGCTCTTTTGGCACTTGTCCTCCCGGCGCAGCGAGCGCCACCGGGGGGGGAGGGAGTCGGGGCCCCCCAAACTTGTTGGGGGTCTGCAGGTCTTTCCGTTGATTCCTGGTGGTTTCCCTGCCTCGGGAGGCGTTCCAGCTGCTTCGCCTCGCCAAGAGGTTACGGGGCTGTCTGGATCGTCCCGAAGGGCCGCCGGAGGCCCGAGTTATGACCCGAAAGCCACCAGGCGCCGCAGATGCCGGGGGCTCCCAAGCAGTACGGTGACCACACTGTGTGGCGAGTCAGTGGAGATTCGGGGTGACCGCACGGTTTTGGGACTTGTGTATTTTGTTTGAGGATGTCTCGGGCGGCGGGGACCTCCATGGTCCCCAAACCGTGCGAATGGAGGGCCGCGCGGAATTTTGTTTGTTTGTCTTCGTCACCACGGCTGGGCCCGCATCGAAAAACGGGCTAGGATGGATCCCCGGAGGATCCCGCGGGCAGATTGGCAGCGGATTTGGGCTGTGTGGGAGAGCATCGAGGAGGAACATATGAATAAACATGCTTTTTCAGAGCTCCACGTGGATTTCGTGGATCGGCGCTGCCCCCCTCGTTTCGGCAACTTCGAGCGCTCAGCCACGGGACAACAGCTGGACAACCATTGGACAACCACGGGGCAACCACGGGACCACTGGGGAGAACCGTTGGGATACTCATGGAGGCGTCTGTGGGACCGTCAGGACAGCTCCGGGTCAACCTCGGGACAACCTGAGCCTTCTGCCCGGCGTGGATCCCTCTCGACCTCGGGCAGTTTCCCGTCGCCCGCACGCACAGCACGCACGTCACGCGCGATACGAAACGATCTATAGGGATATCGATTTATCCGCCCCCCAACTTCAAGTCATCTCGCCATTTTCGTCATCGCGCACGCATCTTGTTCCTCCCACCCCTGCTGACACCCTGACCCTTCCGCGTCCTCCCGACTTTCCTGACACTCCGTCCCTGAGGAGCATTGTCCCTTTCACAGCAATTAACAGCAATGTGTATCCGGTATCTCTGGTTCGCTCTGGTCTATGTAGCAGCTGCTGAGAAGAGGGAGGACGACGTGAGCCTGATCGGCCAGTTCGGCGTCGGATTCTATTCCGCTTTCCTCGTTGCGAACAAGGTTGAGGTCTGAAGCCGTCGTCATCGTCGTCGTTGCTATGTGGATAGGAGAATGAGGATGGAAAGGGGTGGTGGTGATGATGGGGAGGATTGGTCAGGCAGGAAGGGGAAAAGGAGAAATATGCAGGAGGGGCAGTGGAAGGGAGGAAGACGAGGGGGATGGTACTATGGAGGGAGGAAGGAGGAGACAAAGGAGGAGGAGGTGGAGGAGGAAAACCAGTTTAAACCCATTGCACATCAAAGATGTCTCAGTATATCCGCCCTCCAGGTTCTCCTTTCATGTGTCCTTCTGTATCTTCATTGTGGGATGTGCCCCATTGGAAGACACCGCCTGAGAATCCACAGTCGTGCCCAAACGCGATTCTTTGAACATCAACGCCACGAATCGACGAGACTGCTGCGTCCTGACATTCCTAAGTCGTGCCAGACTACCATGTCCCGGCACTTCAATACAACGAATTCGTGTGACTGTTGCGTCCTGACAATCCCAGCTCGTGCCAAAGCACCACTCCTGGGACTTCAACAGTACGAATCCTTGAAACGGCTGCACATTTCGCCACGCCTGTGCGCGGCCTTTCAGGCGAGCGTAATATTCTAAGAAGGAGCCGCCCTCCATCCTTCACACCGTTGCAGACGCTTAGGTTCGAGAGCCACATTTTGAGCACGACCCGCCCTCCATCCTTGAAGCTGCTGACAACGTTTGGATTGAATGTGCGCAGCGCTCGGGCAAGTGCCACATTTTGCAATAGAAATGCCTTCCATTCTTCAACCTGGTGCAAATTCTTGACGCTTCGCGTATCCCCATGTGTCCTGCGTGGATGCGTTTCTGATGCTGCGACGGTTCGTTGGCGCTGTCAGAATCACCTCCTGCTGGACGACGTCACCAGTTTCTGTCTGCTCATACCCGTCAGACTCCCTGGATTGACTTTCCCGCACGGAGATCGTTCCCTACCCCGCGGTTGTCTCGACACGATCACGGCCTGGAGCGCACTGCGCGCCATTTTGGCCGCGCCTGGCTCGCCCGGATGGCTGACCTGTCAGACTCCCTGGGTTGCAGCTTGCACGACCGCCTCAGGTGACTGACCTTTCAGACTCCTTGGGATTGCACGACCGCCTGGCCTCTCAGACGCCCTGGGTTGCCGCTGCTTTGCCGCCTGATCCGCGGCCCCGCGCGCGCCGGGGAATTTAGTCGCGGCCGCAGCCCGACCGTGACTGCTCGCCGCCGGCGCTTCCGCCTGCGGTTGTAACAAAAAATATCCCCATGTGTCCGTAGCCACCGGCTCAAGCCTTGGCTCAAGCCACTGGCTCAAGCCGTCTCGTTTCGAGGTTGGTCGGCGCGACCTGGGTCCGCCGCCACCGTGCTGCGGCTTGCCATGCCAGGGGATGTGGGCGCCGCGCCTGCCGGCTCCGCCGCCACGCGCCGGCGCCGCCGCCTTCGGCGCGCCGCTGCTGCGCGCGCGGCTGCCGCCGCCTTGCCGCCGCCAGGCCGTTCCTGGCTCCGCGGCGAGTGCGGCGGTCCTGCCGCGGCCCGCGGCCGAGGCGGCGCCGCGCCTGGCGCCGCGCCGCCCCCTGCTGCCGCCACCGCCTCGAGGCCGCCTCGCCGGCCGGCGCGGTCGGCCTCGCGGTGGACGCGGCGGCTGCGGCTGCCGCCTGCGCCGATGCCGCCGCGGTCGCGCCTCGCGCGGCTCTCTGGACGGCTGCGGCCACGCTGGCGCAGGCCGCTGCCTTCGCGGCCGGCGCCACGATGGCCGCGGCTGGCGCCACCTCGGCCGACGCGGCCGCGGAGGACGAGGACGAGGACGAGGTGGACGAGGACGAGGTGGAGGGCGTCGTGAAGGTGGATGTGGTGGGCTCCTGGGACCCTGTGGGCTCGCAGCAGCTGGCAGCGCGGAGAACCTCGCCGATCGAAGGACCGACGAGTATCGGATTGTCAAAGACACTTATGCAAACCAAGCTCCCGGCAATCCTGTGTGTCCAGAACAATGCGCGGAGGGGTGCCAGCCAAAAGATCTCGATACTCACAACGACGTCTCGGAACATAGCAGAAGCAGCAGCTGCAACGTGCCACCCCCCGCTTCGTCGACAGATGATGACGTCCCAGGGGGGAATCGAGAGGTGGTTGAGGCAGAGGTCACGATACCACCCCCCGCATCGTCGTCAGACGATGACGTCCCAGTGGGGAATCGAGAGGAGGTAGCCTGCAGTGACAAGTGTACAGCTCACACTAACGACCCCCCCTTCAGCAGCACCATCAGGCCAGAGGAAAGGAGCGGGAAGTCATGGCGGAGACGGCGGCGGCTGCGGAAGCGGCGGGGTATCCCCCTCAGGACAATCAGTTCGTCAACAGTCCTCTGGGAGAGCCACGCACCCTGCAGGGGGGGCCACGGAGCACCCGCCCAGACGCAGGACATCGAAGCCATCTGCTGGCTCGTCGGGAGAAACCTCTTCGCGCCTATTCGCCCCCCTTCCTTGTCAGTGAGCTTCTTATGGACAGCGAACCCCAGGCGCCCTCGTCAGGCGTCCAGGGCACCACTGGCAAAGCATCTTGCGCCCCGGCCATGGAAGCTGCGCCGCCGAGTGTGCGCGCGCCCGGCACAACCAGTGGTGCCCCAGAGGCCGGAGAGAGCCCCGCGCCGTCCAAAGGGGGCGCACCTGGGAGCGACGGCGGGCACGCGCCCGAAGGCGAACGTCAGCGAAAGGGGGCCCCTCCCCACGAGCCACAAGGCTGCGTCTGCCCTGGCCGCCCGACGCGACCCGACCCCAGACTGGCGGCCAACCGTGCGTCCTGCATTTCCCCGCAAAACCCTGCCAGGCGCGCAGCTTGAGCTGTCGCGAGCAGATCGCGAGCCCCCCAGCCAGGACAACGAGGCCCGTATGGTGGAGACTTGCGGCCAGGATACGCGGCGGCACCAGAGGCCCGACCCGCGTCGATGGCCAGAGCCCAAGGACCCCGACACGGGACAACAGCTGTACAAAACAGGAATCAACAACATCCAGTGGGGCCTCCCCGGGGAGACACCCAGCGAGGCGATGCGACGACTCCAAGTCACACTGGGGCCGATGTTCACGGGCACCTTGCGCGCTCTCGCCAAGCGGCAGTCTGTGCCCGGCAGCAAGGGCGCGCTTGACCCGCCTCGGCGCGACCCAAAAACCTGCCATTTCTTCTTGGAATCCTTCCGCAGCCACGAGTGCGACGCACGGGTCCTCAGCGACGCGCTGGGCCTCGACGTCGACTGGGCCCGGTGGCAGCTGCGCCTGGGTCGGAGCGGCGGAGTGAACAGTGATCACCGCGCGGCAAAGGGCCGCCCGAACCACCAGGCCCTCAAGGAGCGCAAAAAACAGTGGTGGGCCGTCCCCCCACAGTAGCCTCGCCACCCCCCTCGTGGATCGCAAACGCGGGGACCTGGTGCGTGGAGGGCGGTCACTGGCAACGGGCGCGTCGCTGCCCTGCAGAGAGTTTGTCTCGCGGCGATTAGCTGCGCCCCCCTCATGCGCTGATGTTCTAGGCGCGCAGCTGCTACTATGTCACTCGGATGTCCAATCGTAGATGGGGCTCCTGCAGGCGCACTCTGCTGGCTCACGCTGTGTATGCAGCATCGCACTCGTGGGGATCAGGTGCGAGAAGGATGGCCTCTGACAGCAGGCCCGTTGCTGCCCTGCGCGCCCTGCGTCGTGTCTCGACTTCTGTTTCGTTCAGAACTTATACCTCTTCATCTTGGCTGTTGTCTACGTTCTGCGTGTGTGGCTATACCGTCGACCTCAGTATTTGTTTCCTCTGTCTGCGCGCTGCTGTTGTGGCTATGCCATGGGCAGTCTGGATTTCCACCCTGAGATTCACCTCCTCAGTTGACTACGAGTCGTACGCCGTACTCATCAGCGCGATTGGGGGTCTCATTCTTTCTCCCTCTTGGTTCCGACGAGCTGTTGTCGGACGTGCCGCGCAGCTCCATGGAACACGCCGCGCAGTTCCAACGACTTCGACGACTACGCCGACAACGACGACGACGACGACTCCGACGACGTCGACGCCGACGCCGACCATGGCTCCAACGACGACGGAATCGACCTCGACGCGTAAAGAGGGCGACGGCGACGAACACTGTGTGGACTCTGCGACTGGAGCGTGAAGGTTGGCGTGACCCGCGGGTTCTCCTGTTGCTTGCATCCTGGCGCCGGGCTCCCTGGGGGGCCGGTGCTGGCCCCGGGTCCGCCCTCTGTGGCGCTGGTACTCTTGCATCCCGCTTCCGTCGGTCAGCGGGGTCGCCTACAGAGTTCAGCGGCCACTGGCTGCGCCCCCTCTTCCTTATCATTCACAATGTCTCTGCGGCTCGTGGCTGCGCCCCCCACCGGACTCATTCGCAATGGCTCTGCGGCTCTCGGCTGCGCCCCCCATCTTGTTCGTCAAGATTGCGCCAATCACTGCGTGTCAGGCAACTGGGCGCACCCTCCGCGCCTCGTGCTGTGGCGGTGCTCCCTCCTCCTCCTCCTCCTCCTCCACCTCCTCCTCCTCCTCCTGCTCCTCCTCCGCTTCCTCATGCGCAATGTCTCTGCGGCTTTTGGCTGCGCCCCCCCCGTGCGAAGACTGCCGCGGCCGCAGAGGTGCGCTCGCCCTGAGACCGGCCTTGGGCGCCCTGGTCCCTCGTTGTCGATTCCGCTTTTGTTCCACAAGGGCGCCTTGGCACGGGAGCCGTGGTCGAGAAATTCCGTGCATGGAGGCCCAGGGTAGCGCCATCTGTGTCCAGCGGCTTTTGGCTGCGCCCCCGCCCTCTCATTCACTTGTCTCTGCGGCTTTTGGCTGCGCCCCCCTTCTTTCAACAAGGTAGAGAGCGCCGAGTGGCGCAGCCTCCCGCGGTCCATGTTCGTTCGCTCTTTTCGGCGCAGCCACGAGCATGGAGAGGGTATTTGCGACGAGGGGCGCGGGGTGATCTTCGGCTTCTACTGCGGCGCTGCGCAGTGTGGCCGCAAGATGTTCGTCTGCGCCGACTGGAAGCATGTGCCGTCAGCACCGACGACGGAGCCGACTGCGACGCCTGCCCCGACTCCGACTGCGACGCCAGCGCCGACGACGGAGCCGTTGACGACGCCTGATCCGACTCCGATTGCGACGCCAGCGCCGACGATAGAGCCGATTGCCTGATCCGGCTCCGACTGCGACGCCAGCGCCGACGACGGAGCCGACGGCGACGCCTAATCCGACTCCGATTGCGACGCCAGCGCCGACGACGGAGCCGACTGCGACGCCTGATTCGGGTTCGAGTGCGACGCCAGCGCCGACGACGGAGCCGACGGCGACGCCCACTCCGACTCCGACATGCTCAGTCTGCGTGTCGCAGGGGCTCGTGTGCGGAGACGACGGCTGCGGTGATTCGTGCGGCCAGTGCTCGTCGCCAGAGTACTGCGCGGCAGCGTGGCAGGTGTGGTTGGGTGCATCTGTCAGCCATGCACTCGGTGTCTCGGTGTTTGGCTTCGTTGAGCGAGTGACCCTGCGTTGAGTGATTCAGCCTTCTGCAGTTCGTGGTCGCTCTCTTCTGAACAGCCCCGGCTACCAGCCCTCGCCACTACCTTGCATCGTTGTGCCCCCGAACTGCGAGTCGGATACGATGCGCACGCACTGGCTACAGGCTGGAGGTGGCTCAGCCTCGTGAGCGCACGCCAGTGTTTTTTCTCTACTGGATGGCGCTCTGGCGTGGTCGAGCCACACCTCCGGATGTGAACGGCCCTGCATTGAGTGGTTCAGCCTTCTGCAGTTCGCGGTCGCTCTCCTCAGAGCATTCCCAGCGACCAGCCCTCGTCAGTACCGTGCATCGTGGCGCCCCCGATATGCGCGTGTCGGAGACGATGTGCTCGCATTGGCTACTGGCTGGAGGTGGCCCAGCCTCGCGAATGCACACCTGTGGTCTTTCTCGGCTGGATGTCGCTCTGCCGCGGCTCAGCCCTTTAGCTTCTGTGGGCCTTCATGAGACTGGCCTCTTCCGCCGCACCTCGTTCACCCAGGGTGCTGGTGTGTGTCTGAGTTCGTCGCTCGCGCTCGCTTTCTTCCCCCCCCCCTGCCTCTTGCCCCGCTTCGCTGCTTCCCCCCTCTCTTGCCCCCGCTTGTGGTTCGGCTGGAGCTTGGCGCCGCAAGGGCGACTTTTCCCTCCGCACCGCCTGGCCTCCGCGCCTCTGCGCCCCCGCCTGCTGGGGCGCCTGAGCCGGTCACCTCTAATGAGGGTCATTTCGTCTCTGGCGCGTGCGCTCGCTCGCCTTTGCGGCTTTCGCGCCGCTTTGGCCAATTATCTACTGTCTGAGGCCCAGTCGGTAATCCCGCTTCATGACCTGTCCTGGAGCCGCCAACCGAAAAAATATCCCCATGTGCCTTTCCCGTGATGCACTCGCCCGCCCATCGCCACCTTGGCGTGCTGACTTCGTGCTCGTGACCCTGTTCAGGGCTCGTGGTGGGTCAGCCTGGCGCCACCTCACGCATTGGTCCGTGGTGACCCGCGCCCTTTTGGCTGCGTGGCAGCTTTGCTGCTTCCCGCGCCCGCGCGTTTTCCTGCCTCGGGACTACGCGGCTACGGCCGCCCTGGGATTTGGCAGCCCGCCAACGCTCTCGCCTCCCTGATTTAATTATTTGACCGACGGTCCTTCGGGCCACCCTGGTACTCACGCAGTTGTCCGGGGTTGCGTCCTTGCATTCATTTCGACTTCTGGCCCAGGTCGTCGTGTGCCCCGACTCTCCGGAGCCCCCGCGCTTTGCATACTTGCGCGCCGGCAGTGCGACTCAGTTTCAGCTGCCCCCCCGCTCGCCGGTCCGCCGCTGAGCTGCTGCGTGAGGGCTCGGGTAGCCCCCGTAGGTGTGGCCACCCTCCGTCGCTTTAGGTTAATTCGTCGCTGCGTGCCCCGCTTTGACTGGACCCGCCGCCGGCGCGCTCGCCCGCGGCCGCTGACTAAAAAGATATCCCCATGTGCTGCTCCCCCGCCGTGGCCGCTTCCGCCGCCGCGCTTCCTCTCTCGCGCCCCAATTCGTCGTCCTCGCGCACGTGGGTTTCCTGGCCTCCCCCCTGGCGATCCGGACTTTTTCCGTGGGGCGCCTCCACGCCCGCCTTCGTTTTCCTCGACTACGCGACGGTGGTCTTCGAGTACGCCGGCCTCTCGCTCGTCGCCATTTTGGCGTTGCGCGTGGACTTGGTGCTCTTCATGGTCCTCTTTGCCTTCTGAGTTGCAGCGTAGGTCGCTTCTGCGCGCTCGAAGCTTAATTTAGATCGTGGCTTGCTGCTTCGCTCTGACGGCGCCGGGCACACCTGCGCGCTCGCGTGCAAACAGATCCCCATGTGCGTATTGGGGTGGTCTACAGCCGACTTTCCATGCGCGTGGTCGCCTTCTCTCACCACTTGCGTTCTGATTGGCACTTCGGTGGGCGTGACCTCGGTGCTGGTCTGCGATGCTTCCCGCGCCATTTCGGCAGCGCCGCGCCCAGCTTCTGAGCCGGGCGCCGCTCTCCTCGCTGTCTGTTCCTTTGCTTCGGCGCGGCCCGCCCTTGCCGCGCCCCGCTTTCGGCTTGTTTCGCGAGCCCGCTGACCAAAACATATACCGACCACCCCATCCTTAACCTGAACGCCAGGCGAGATGCCTTGAGTGTAGAAGCGTGCAGTGCAACGACCGCCTTGGAAGTGTTTCCCCGGAGGTCTCTTGGAACCATCTTGGGTATTTATGAGGGTCCTCGCGGAGGCATTTGGGGCCCCCTCTTGGGGCCCTCTCGGGGCTATTTTGGGGGGGTCTATGGGGCCCTCTTGACGCTCCTTGGGGGGGGGTATAAGGGGCCCCTTTGGGGCAATCTTGGGCTCACTGTTCAAAGAGACGGGCTATCAGAAATTCAGGCCCCCACCCATCGGAAGCTCAAACATAGCATCTTGGGGCCGCCTTGGGGCGCTCTTGGGGCGTTATTTGGCCGTCTTGGGGCCGTTTTGGGGCCCTCTTGGGTTTCTTTTGGGTTTTTTTGTTTGGCCATCTTGCGGCCACTTTGAGGCCTCCAAGGCCTTTCGAAAACGACAAGGCCAGAAGGCAACGCATCAAGTAGTCTTCGGTCTTGACCCATTTTTGTTTTTTTGAGGGGTCCTTGGAGGGTCCGGGCGGCACTTGGAACTGTTTTGAGGCCGTCTTCAGGCCTCGTGAATGTGTGATGGAGGATATCTTGCGCCATCTTGGGTTTCTTGAGCCTCTTGTGCGCGGCCCGCCCCCATTTCCTGCAACCTTTTGAGACGAATTTGCGCGTTGCTATGGCGAAGACGGTATTTCGAAAACGGCCCGCGATCTCAAGTTTCAGGGTCATCGGTGGTGAGGAGTTCTCAGGCGCAACGCGTGCCCCGCCCTACAGAGTTGTATTGGGGGGCGGCACGGACGAGAGAGTTAGAAGAAACATGATGGAAGATAACTTATGATGCTGATGATGATGATGATGATGAGGATGAGGATGAGGATGATGATGATGATGATGGGACGACTTGGACCGCGACCTCTCCTTCGGATCTTTGTTCTACGTGCAACGCGCTTCTCATCTCCTCTGTGGAATCTCAAGCCCTCACCTGGCCTTTCCCTACCTCTCCTGTCCTCCCTGGCAGCTCCCTCCCCCTGCCTTTCGCCCTCAAACCTTCACTTTCCTCTTCCGCAGCACCCAGCACGAACAGGAGTAGGGACTTGGCCAGGGGGCCAGGACACTGGTCACCGGAGGGAAGGGCGATTAGGAACATTCACCGCTCGCCACCCTGGGGAATACAGCGCCCACAGGTACCGTGCGGCCACAGCCTCTTAGAAACAAGAGACACACCGACGGGGGCACCACTCCCCCACCTCGGAAGGTGGCGATCCCGCTCGGGCCCCCTCCTCCCCTCCCTCGTATTCTTTTCAACCTAGCGCGCTTACCCTCCTCGCAGGTTCGTTGCAGCCGTTCCGCCTTGTTACGACGCTCAGCGCCCACGACCATTCCACGCACTGTTACCCACACCGCCTATTCCCGCTGCGTGCCGCTGCGTCGCACACGCCTCCGCCCCGCACGCCTGTTGGACCTCAGGACATTGGGCCGATATGGGGGCGGGTTTGCATTCACCCCAGGGGGGCTGGGGCTTACGCTCGGGCTACACCGGCACGCGCCCCGCCGCAGACTCACGGCTTTCTTGTTCCCGAAGGGGATCCATCATCATGTCGACCATCCATTGCCTCCTGGTTTTTGTTCGCCCTCCCCCCGCAGCTTGTGTAAGGGGAAGAGAGCTCGAAGGCTTCAGTGCCCAGCGAACATACAAACCGCATCACCGAGTCACCGAGCAGGAGGAGGAGGAGGAGGAGGAGGAGGAGGAGGAGGAATAGGAGGAGGAATAGGGGGAGGAATAGGAGGAGGAGGAGGAAGAGGAGGAGGAGGAGGGCCACCCCCGTCCGCGCGCTGGCCCAACTGCGCCGAGCCGCCCCGAGCCGCGCGCTGCGCGGCGCGCGCCAAGAGGTCGTGTCCAAGAGCTTCAGGGACCGGCCGCCCCTGCAGCGGTCGAGCGGCGTCCGTTGAGGCGGGGAAGGAGGGGGAGGAGGGTGGCGAGGAGGGAGGAGGGAGGGGGGGATGGGGGAGGGTGTGAGCTGGGGCGGGGGAACGGAGGAGCCGTGGCGATGAGGGCGCCCTAGGAGGTCCAGTCCGTGGAGACAGGCGGGGTTGCAGCCATGAGCTCGGGATGGCAGCCATTCGAATTCGGCGCGCGTGTCGAACAAGAAGGGCCGTCTACGATTCCGATTCGATTTGGTTTTGGTTTACTGGCATCGGTTTGGGCGTGCCAGAGCCAGGCGCGGCGATCCGATTCCGATTCGATTTGGGACGATCCGTTTGCGCCCCGATGCGTTTCCGATCCGACCCGACCTTGCGATTCGATTGGGCTTAGGCCTAACAATCGTCAAGCGCAGGTCCTGCCCAAGGATGGGACCAGGCATGAGTTCCCTCAAATTCCCGTGCTCTTTTCAGTCCACTTCCTGCCCCTCGAAGACGAAGAAGGAGACATCACATTCATAAACATAAAGTGTCGGAGCACAGCTCGGACCTCAGACAGTTTATATTTATGCATTTCGTTCTTCCTCCAGCTCCCCCTTATTTCCCCACCCCATCGTCCTCGCGCTCCCTCCCCTCCCAGCCCGCGTTGGAGCCGCGCAACGGGGAGGTGGGGGGAACCTGACCTTCAGGGGTAGAGTTGACATGTGATTGCCCGTTCGGACCATGCGAAGCCTTCCAATGATTTTTTGTCTTGAGTTGAAGCCGCTTGCCTGCTTGACTGCCTGCTTGCTTGGGTTCATGGCCGTCCTCATCGGGGCTTATGGATGCACTCGTAGAGCGACGCAATCGCAACCGCCGCCGCCGACATGCCTCAAGCCTTTCTGGCCAGGGCGGCTCAGCCAGTTGGCCTGACTCCTCTGGGCGATGGGGTCAGTGAGAGAGGGCAGGCCTTCTCACAAGTCGGCGGGGCTTCTCCAGAGCCATCCAGCCTCATAAGGAACCGCCTCTGTCTTCGGAGGAGGCTCAGCAAGCTTCTCGGAAGGCCATTTGAGCCTTTTGAAAAGGGCCGCCTCCTCCCCAGCCGGGTGCGCCGCCTATCCTCCCTCCACGCCCCACATGGCCGGCCCCCCCCGCGTTTCACACGACGGCGTTCAGGCCGTCCTGCCCGGTGGCGCTGCGGACCGGGACGGCAGTGCTGACCTGGAGCAGGGCTCCCACCCGCAACTGAACGACCTGCTGGCGCGGGGAGACGAGGCGCCTCCTCCCACTGCCGACGCCGCGCGGGACCTCGCCCAGCCGTGGCCCGCGGAGACCGCCAGCCAGAGCTCGAGGGAAGAGGCGGGCTGGCGCTGGGACGGAGGCGCGGCCGCCGCCCGCTGGAGCTTGCCGGACGTCGGCCGCGCGCAAGAGCGGGCCTTCGCTGGAGTGACCTCTGGAGCGGGCCCGCAGGGGCCCCCCCAATCACTGGCCGGCGCGATTGGACTTGGCGCCTTCCCGCCCTCCGCCCCCCCCCCCCGCCCCTCTGGGAGGCCGCGCGCCCAAGGCCGCTCTTGCCTCGGGTCGCTCTTGCGTGCGGCCCAGGACGAGCCGCCCACCCCGGCCAGCTGGTCGGATGGCTGGCGGGCCAGCCGTGGAGGAGGGGCGGGCGCCGCCGCGGCCCCTGGCGGGCACGGCCTTCTACAGCTAGCTGGCCGAGGCTCGCGCGGTCCGCGTCGGAATCGGGCCTGGCGCGCGGCCCTCGGCGGGCGTCCCCGGCCAGGTTCGAAAAAGAACACATCGGCATGGTGAATCGGGAGGCTCGCCCCGACCGTGATGCTGCTGGCGGTGGTTCTGCTCGCCGACGTGCTGGGCGTAGTGATGCTGCTGGTCTCGGTCGTGCTCGCCACGCTCATGGATATGCTCTCAAGCGTACTGCTCGCCGACGTGCTAGGCGTAGTGTTGCTGCTGGTCTCGGTCGTACTCGTCACCCTCGTGGTGCTGCTCCCGGTCGCACTGCTCGCCGACGTGCTGGGGGTAGAGTGCGGGAAAGGGGGCTGAAGAAGGAGGGCTGGCCGCCCTTACTTCGGGAATGGGCACCTGAATTGCGATTGGAAACTACTTAAATATAATTCAGAAAATCGAATTATACATTTACTTGGCATTCGCTGGGCCGGCTCAGCGCCGGCCACGACGTACACCGTGGAGAGCGCGCCCCACTTGCCGACGCTGTTGAAGACCATCTTGCAGCAGTATTGGTTCTTCGCCTCGAAGCTGGTCACCGACGGGGTCGTCCAGATGGCATCGCACACTCCCTCCTCGAACTCGACGTCGAACTCGCCCGTGATGCCACCCGTGATCGCTTCGAACGACCCGGGGAAGCAGTCGAAGCGGCCCGCGCCTTTGGTGCCGCCCGTGCTGACCGTCACGATGGCCTCGGACGCCGCGCCGTGCCCGGTCGAGTCGCCGTGCGCCCCCTCGTCGCTGGTGGGCCTGACCATGTAGCAGGCGCCGCAGGCCGCGCCGTTCGCGTACGCTGGGGGGTCCTGGCCGACGGAGCCGTGCATATCCTGCTGGAGTTACGGGGCGAGCATCGGGTCGGTCGTGCTGCCGATGGGGTCCCGCACGAACTCGCACGGGCCGTGCGTGTCCATGGGCGTGGCGTTCGCGGACCGCCACGTCGTGAGCGCGCCCTGGGCCGCGGCCACGGACGCCCGGGCCACGAGGGCGAGGCAGCCGGCAGCGACGGGGGCGGCGCTGCGGCGCATGGCGGATGGTGCTGGACGATTGAGAAGGCAGGGGCGGGGGGGCCCTTCGACGAGGAGTGCCTGGCTCGCGGCTGCCAGGGGTCGCGCTGCAGAGGTCGGCGTACCGGGGGGCTGCTGCCAGGGAGAGTTCCTTCCCTCGTCCTCCGCGTCCTCCCCCGCGGGTCCAGGGCCCGCTTCCCCCGGGGCCCCATCGTGCCAACCTGGAAAGCAGCGGGCCTCCCGAGTCGAGGCCGCCTATCCTCGCCCTGCCCCCTGGTGCGCCCCTGTGCGCCCAGCCATTTTGCCAGCCTTCTCCCTCTCCCCCGTCCTCGGGGCTCGAGAGGCGGCCCAGACCCGACTGCGACTCCCTAGGCCGTGGCGGTCCGGCGCCGATTTGCGCCGCTCCCGCGAGTCGGAGGAGGTCCGGTCGAGGCAATGGCGGCTCTCCCGCCGGGCCCGCGCCCGCTCAAGACCGGTCCGCCGACGCCCTCTCGGGGCCCGCTCTGCGAGGCGGGCCCGGCCGAGGCGACGAGGGCCCCCCCGGGGGGGCCCATTGTCTCGATCGAGCCGACCTCAGGGGCAACGATAAGGGGGGTTAGGGGGGATGCATCGGCCCCCCGTCGCCAACTGATCGCTGATAGGGGCCCAATAGCCCAAGCCTGCCCAGGAACCTGCAGAACCACGATCTGGGGCCTATCGCCGATCTATTGGTAATGCATCGGCGATTCCAGGTCGATGCATCCCCCCCCTAGGCCCTTACGCCTATCGCCCCTGTCGTTGCCCCTCGCACCTGTCGAAAGCGCAGGGCCTTTCAGTGGGCGGTTAGCCGCGCGCTCACGGCGCTCACGGTGGCGCCCGCGGCGGAGCACCGCAGCCCAGTGACAGTCGGTTGTGCTGCCGAAGCCGGTCGAGCCTGATCCGTGCCACGGACCTTGCTGGGTCGGCGGCGGATCCCGCCTTCCATTCGGATCAGGGGCAACGTTGGGTGGGGGAGGGGGGGAGATGCTCAGGGGGAAACATCGGCCTCCAATCGCCCACTCATCGCCGATGGGGGCCCGATAGCACACCCTGCCCAGGAGCGTCCAGATTCGCCACTGGGGGCTATCGGCGGCGAAGTCCGAACCCTACCCTCTCCGACAAACAATTCGGGCAGCTCGATGAGAGGTTTGGGAATTCGTCGAGCACGTGGCGAAATCCGAACCGTGCGCCCGGCTCCCATCGATTCAACAGAATCAACGCTTGGTGGGGGTAAATTTCGGACGTCGCCACCAACCCCCTGAGCTGGTCACTCTCATCGTTCCCCCTCATCGGCGGGATCTGTCCAGAGGGGCCGCCACCGCTCGTCTCTTGGCGGCTCCGGCACCGCAGCCCCCCGGGCCCACGGGAGTTGAGCCTCCCCTCTGGTCCCGGCCGTCGGCGCTGGGGTCGCTCCCGTTGCTCGTCGGGCGCAGGCCGTTTTGCACAGATGCAGCGGTTTGCGCTCTGCCTGGCTGACTGGCTGAGGCGCTTTCTGGCCTGGGAGGTCGCCCTGAAGAAGAGGGGTCATGCGCCGGGGATGGAACACTTGCACCGGCACGCACGTTCGGATGTTGGTGTGGATTTCTTGGGTCGGTGCCGGGTCACCCTCCTGGTGCGCGGTGCGCGCCAGGGGGGATCTGGCGCCAATCCAAGAAATCCGCTCGGACCTTCGAAAGGTTAGCTTGATGTAGCTTTCCTTCACCTAGTCCCGCCCTTTACGGGACGGGGTGGTATATGCGATGCTGTCGCCATGAAAGGGTCAGTCTCGATGCCATCGGTCCTGTTTGATCCCGATTCCAGTCGATGTGATTCGACTCTCCGACGATCAGTTCGGCCTGATGCTTGCACGGCTCGACTGCGCATCTTGGCGCAACCGATCCGGTTCGGTTTCGACTCCGTGCCCATGTGGCCCGTCATGACGCGCGCTCCGATCCGAGCCGATTTCCCGACCCGATGCTGACTTCTCTTGGGGAGGGAAGGAAGATGAGGAAGGACGGAGACCAAGGAGATAGCAGGAGGAGCAGGAGGAGCAGGAGGAGCAGGAGGAGCAGGAGGAGGAGGATGAGGAGGGAGGATGAGGGTTCGGATGGAGGGAGGGAAGAGCAGTCGGGAGGAGCGAGGAGGAAGGAGCAGTAGGGAGGAGGGAGGTGGCAGGAGGAAAAGGGAGTATTGCTCAAGATGCTGCTGCTGATGCTGATGATAGTGGAGGATGAGAAATAGGAAGCGGATGATGAGGATGAGGATGATGATGCTGATGATGACGATGCCGAAGATGATGTTGATGGTGATGCTGATGCTGATGACGATGCTGCTGATGATGGATGGTGATGATGATGATAATGATGATGATGATACTGATGGTGATGATGATGCTGATGCTAATGATGATGATCATGTTGATGATGATGATGAGGAGGAGGAGGAAGAGGAGGAGGAGTAAGCGGAGGGGGACGAGGAGATGGAGGTGAAGGAGGAGCAGGGAGCCGTTCGATGCTCATCGTCGCCGTCCTCGGTGCCGAGCCGAATGCGCTCGCCCGGCGACACTTAGGTACTAACTGGCGTCAGTTCTCGTGTTCTTCGTCGAGGCCAGCCTTGGCTACCTCCTGGGTCCTTTTGTGTGCAGACCCAAGCCTTGTCACCTCTCCCTATTCGTCCTCTTTTCCCGCGCCCCACTTCCGAGGTGTGATGAGGATGAGGACGAGGATGATGCTGATGATGACGATTCTGCTGATGATGCTGATACTGACGATGATGATGCTGCTGATGATGATGAGATGCTAATTTCGATGATAATGATTCCGATGACGATGCTGATGACGATGCTGATGCTGATGATGATGGTGATGATGGTGGTGATGGTAATGTTGCTGATTAGGGTGATCATGATGATGATGGTGATGACGGCTATGCTGATGACGACGATGATGTTGATAATGGTGATTGTCATGTTGATACTGAAGGTAATGCTGATGATCATGATCATGATGACGATCATGACGATGATGATGGCGTCGACGATGATGACGATGACGAAGGCGATGACGATGACGATGCCGACGACGATGATGATGCTAATCGTGTTGATGTTTATAATGTTGATGTCGCTGAGGACAATGATGATGATGTAGGTGATGATGCTGATCATGATAACGATGATTGTGAGGGTGCAGTTGATGATGCTGCTGATGGCGATGACGATGATGATACTGATGCTGGCGCTGATGCTGATGATGATGATGATACTGCCGCTGACGATGATGACGACGACGATGATGCTACTGATGTGGTTGATGATGCTGAGGCTGATGATGATGAAGATGATGATACTGATGATGCTACTGTGATGCTGGTGCTGATTACGATGCTGATTATGAGGAGGATGATGATTATGCTGATGATGATGCTAGTGCTCATGCCTAGAATGATGATACTGGTGATGATGATAGTGATGCTGCTGATGATGATGAGGATGGTGACGCCGATCCTGATTGATGATGATAACGATGATGACTCTGGTGCTGATGCTGCTGATGATGATGTGGATGATGGTGAACATGCTGCTGTTGATGATGCTGATGATGATGATGATGATGATGATGATGATGATGATGACGGTAAAGATGATGACGATTATGGTGAGGGTGCTGTTGATGATGCTGCTGATGGGGATGACGATGATAACGATGGCGATTATGATGCTGGTGCTGCTGCTGATGACGATGCTGATGATGCTGATGATGATGATGACGATGCCGATGATGGTGATGACGATGCAGCTGATGATGCTGATGATGCTGATGATGATACTGATGATAATGACGATGGTGCTGGTGCTGCTGCTGCTGATGATGATCATGCTTCCGATGATGCTGCTGATGATGCTGGTTACGATGATGATGCTGATGAGGGTGGTGTGATGGTGATTGTGATGGTGATGGTGATTGTCATGGTGATGGTGGTGATTCTGATGACAACGATGACGATGCTGATGCTGCTGCTGATGATGACCATGCTTCCGATGATGCTGCTGATGATGATGCCGATGCTGATGCTAATGCTGATGCTGATGCAGATGATGCTGTTGATGATGCTGGTGGTGATGATGGTGATGATGCTGATGATGACGATGCTGCTGATGATAACGATGATGATGATGCTGATGATGATGATGATGATGATGATGATGATGATGATGTTGCTGATAATGATGCTGATGCTGATGATGAGGATGATGATGATGATGATGATGATGATGATGATGATGATGACGATGCTGATGATGAGGAGGAGGAGGCCAAGTAGTAGGAAGAAGGGGGGAGCAGGATAAGGACGAGAAGGAACCGGTGCAGGAGGAGCAGGAGCAGCAGCAGCAGCAGGGGGCAGGAGTAGGAGGAGGATTGTCCTTCTGCTTGCTCATGTCTCCTGCCCCCCCTCTGTCTCGCGGCCGCCGGCGGCCCTACCCCCCAGGACAGCGAGGAAGACCGCAAGGCCTGGAGGTGGATCTCCGAGGGCAGCGAGTTCACCATCCAGCCCTCCCCCGACGAGGAGTGCCTGCCGAGGCGGGGAGGAGTAGTGCGGCAGGAGGCGGGGGGTGGGAGGAGGAGGAGGAGGAGGAGGAGGAGGAGGAGGAGGAGGACCAGCGTAAACCCAAGACGCATCAACAGTGAAACGATACTTTCTCCCTCCAATTTCCTGCTTCATTGGTCCCCGCAAGTTTTCTTCATTGCGGTAAGTGCCCCGCTTGAAGCTAGCGGCCTGAGTATCGTCAATCGTACCAAGGCGTTGTTCCTGGGAGCTGAACACCGTGAGTCTGCGTGATTGCTGCGCTATGGCAATCCTCAAGGGTGCCAGTACACCGTTCCTGGGACTTCAGCACCACGATTCAACCTAACTGTTGCGTGTCGACAATCCGAATCGTGCCAGGACGCCATCCCTGAGACTTCAACCATACGAAACCTCGAAATTGCTGCAAACTCTAAGACGAATGTGCACGGCGCTCAGACGAGAGCCGCATTTTAACAAGGACGGGCCCTCTTTCCTTGAGTCTGTTGCAGGCTTTGAGGCGAATGTGCGCGGCGCTAAGGGGAGATCCGCATTCTGAAAAGGAGCCCGTGAAGTTGATGTTGATGTCTATGAAGGCGAAAGTACATTTGGAAAGTCACCCGCCCTCTGTGAAGCTGTTGCAATTTCGAAGCTCCTGGGTCGTAACTGTTGGAGAAGATTCCTGCGAAACGTCCAGCCCGCCCTGCCGACACGCCTGGGGGTGCGACAAGGAGGAGGCGGAGGATGAGGAGGAGCAGGATGAAGTGAAAGAGGCGGAGGAGGAGGACAAGAGACACTACGCCCTGGCGCTGGGGGAGACCCTCGTTGGTCGCCTGTGGTGGCCTCGGGGTGGCCCCGATGGCGGCACTGCTCCGGCGGGCCCCGTGGCGCTGCCGCTGCCACGGGCCTCTGCGCAGGGGGCCCCCGGGGGGCTGCCGCCTCGAGCCCCCGATCTGCGGAGGTCCGTGCCAAGGCGCCCGCCTGCCGTGCGGGCAGTGCCTCGCCCCCGCCCTGGAGAGACGAGCGCCCCGCGGGCCTGCCGATCCGCCCGGAGCCCCGTGCGGAAGTGTGAAACCCCAGAGAAACGGTGCGGGCGTTCGTCAAGGAACGAGCTCGTGGCCTCAAGAAAACGGGCCCCCGTTTTTTCAGCGATGGATTGTTACCTCGGGAGGGTGTGTGCGGGGGGATGCACGCGGATCACGCGAGTAGAGGGGGATATTCTTGATTA
Source organism: Prorocentrum cordatum (assembly GCA_963575745.1). NCBI lineage: Eukaryota > Dinophyceae > Prorocentrales > Prorocentraceae > Prorocentrum > Prorocentrum cordatum. Next base: position 320,929 of record CAUYUJ010008524.1, on the reverse strand, counting down.
GTGCATGCAAGCCCTACCAGACAGACCTTGGCGTTCTTCCACGGCTCAACGTGCACACGACACAGTGACACGGTGGCGGCTTTGTAATTAAGGATGGGGGATGGGGGAGGACGTGGAGGAGGAGGACGTGGAAGAGGACGTGGAGGAGGAGGAAGGGGAGGAAAAAAAGGAGGAGGAGGAGGAATAGGAGGAGGAGGAGGCGGAGGAGGCGGAGGAGGAGGAGGAGGAGGGAGGGGAGGAAGGGAGGGGAGGAGGAGGAGGAGGAGGAGGAGGAGGATTGAAGAGGATTGAGGAGGATTGAGGAGGAGGAAAATAGGAGGAGGAGGAGGAGGAGGAGGGATGGAGGCTGCGAGGGAGGAGGAGGAGGAGGAGGAGGAGGAAGAGGAGGAGGAGGAAGAGGAGGAGGAGGCGGAGGCGGAGGCGGAGGCGGAGGCGGAGGCGGAGGAGGAGGAGGAGGAGCAGGAGGAGCAGGAGGAGGAGGAAGAGGAGGAGGAGTTCTCTGAGATCCGACGTCGTGAAACACATTCATTGTCATGGGCAATCACGCCTGAAGACCTCATTCTTTCGCTGCATATCTCGAGCCGGGCCGATCTGCAAGGGGCTTCCCGCGTCCCGAAAAACTGTGCGACGACGCCCTGGTGTGACCCTACCGCGATGCCAGGACTCTCATGAGTAGGTCAAGGACGATGTTAGGGGGATGTACGGTTCATGAGGCTCGAGGTTCGAGGTTTTCAGATGTGTTCTGAGGTTGACGCCAGTTCTGGCCCGTTTGCCAGTCTCGGAATGCATTCCAGCAGCTGCGCCTCGTCGAGAGCAGAGTTATGGCCCGAAAACCACGGGGCAACGTCAGGGGGGATACTTCGGGTCAGGGGGGGATGCATCGACCCCCAATCGGCCATTGATCGCAGATAGGGGACCTGACAGCCTACCCCTCCCAGGAGCGTTCGGATTTGATATCGAGGGCCTATTGCCAGTCTATCGCCGATTCCAGCTTGATTTTCCCCCCCCTCCCTGAGCCAGTACCCCTGGCGTTCGGGTCATAGCTCGGCTTTCCAGCGGCCGTTCGGGACGATTCGGGCACCCAGGAACGCTCCCGGCGGGGCCCAGCTGCTGGAAGCCGTCCCGAGTCTGCAAGACCGCCGAGAACCGACGAGAACTTCTGAACACCTCGGACCTCAAACCTCGAGCCCGAAACCTCCTCCTCTACCGCTGCACCGCGATGCGGGAGGAGTTCTTCGGGGAGCAGAGCGGCACCAAGCTGATCCTGCACCTGCGGGAGGAGGCGCAGGACGGGGCGCCGGCCTCTGCCTTGGCCGCCGCCGGGGCTCCCGGGCTCCCCCGGCGGGTGGCGCCAGCTCGCGCCCGATGGCCGAGGAGAGCATCGCAGGAGGAGGAGGAGGAGGAGGAGGAGGAGGAGGAGGAGGAGGAGGGCAGGATCGTCGATCCTCGTCCTCCTGCGGACATTTTTGGTTCCGTCCAGGGGGATGCGGCCCCTCCCTACCGGCGGTCGCTGGGGGGAGGGACGAAAATATCTTGGCGAAGGACCCAGCCATATGCAGTTGTGGATACGGCAATTTTGAATATCTTCTTTGGTGAAGCTCCCAATGGATCCACGAAGCGCTGCACTGGTTGGGGGGAACGCATGCGGGCGGTACCACTGAGGCCGTCGGTGGAGTTCCCTATGGAGCCACGAAGCGCTTTACTGGGTGGGTTGAAATGCTAAAGTGTGTGTGTGTGTGTGTGTGTGTGTGTGTGTGTGTGTGTGTGTGTGTGTGTGTGTGTGTGTGTGTGTGTGTGTGTGTGTGTGTGTGTGTGTGTGTGTGGGGGGGGGACGCATGCGGGCGGTCCCACTGGGGGCTTCGGTGGAGCTCCTATGGAGCCACGAAGCGCTGTACTGGGTAGGTGAAGATGCCAAATTGGGTGTGTGGGACGCGTGCGGGCGGTCCCACTGGGGGCTTCGGTGTAGCTCCTATGGAGCCACGAAGCGCTGTACTGGGTAAGTGAAAATGTCAAATTGGGTTTTCGGGACGCATGCGGGCGGTCCCACTGGGGGCTTCGGTGGAGCTCCCTATGGGGCCACGACGCGTCGTACTGGGTGGGTGAAAATGCCAAGTTGGTTTTCGTGACGCATGCGGACGGTGGGACTGGGGCCTTCGGTGGAGCTCCCTATGGGGTCACGAAAAGTTTGAAGGGTGTGCAAAATTGGGCTTCCGGGACGTATGTGGCCACCCCCACTGGGGCCTTCGGTGGAGCTCCCTATGGGGCCACGAAGCGTTGCACTGGGTGGGGGGGAACGCAGGGAGGAGTGAGGAGGGGGGAGGAGGGAGGAAGGATGCGGGAGGAGAACGCGGGGACCGTCTCCAGAACGAGGACCCAACACCGCAGGATGATTGGGAAATGCCAAGATGTAAGGAGAGAGAGAGAGAGAGAGAGAGAGAAATAAAAAAAGAGAGAACGAGAAGACGGGACGCCCGAACGGAGGACACGGCACTAGAGGTATTCAGGTTCCTGCTTGTGGCGGCTGGCGTGCTCATGGGGAGTTGGCACGAGCATGGGCCCCAGCCTCCCTGGGGGAAGCAGAGACCCACCTCGGCTCACCTCTCCTGGAGTGAGCCCTCCGATCTTTCTTCTAATCGGAGGTTCAAAGGTGGAGTTTGGATGGAGGCTCCTCGTTTGCGCGGCTCCTCCCCTCCTCCTCCTCGTCCTCCTCCTCCTACTAAATTCGAGGAAGCACAAACGTGGAGTAAGGCGTGTGGATTAGCGACGGGTCGCATTTCCGTCCTGATCGGGCGGCATTGGCGCCGTGCTTCGGGGGTTACGCTACCCGATCGTGCTTCGGGGGTTACGCTCCCCAGATCCACGGATTCGTAATCCATGCTAGCGTGCGCCCGGTTGTTGAAGGCCACGAGGATGATGGAGTCCAGGGTGAGAGAGACCCGATACGTTGCGAGGATTGCGATAATGATGATGGGGGGGACTTTCAGGAGTACCTGGACACAGGCAAGTTGTCTGACTTGCTGAAGAAGTACAGCGAGTTCATCACGTTCCCGATCGAGCTCTGGAACGAGAAGGTCCAGTACGACCAGGCATCCCACCATCGGAGTTCCCACTTGGCCTGTGGATGTGCCCTGCAGAGGCCTCTAGAGGCCCAGAAACGAACCTAGTGCCTCATACACCGACTCTTCCTTCCCTTCGTCGTCTTCGCTTCCGCTCCCGTCGCCGTCGTCGTGTTCGTCGTCGTGTTCGTCGTCGTCGTCGTCGTCGTCGTCGTCGTCGTCGTCGTGGTGGTCATGGTGATTGTTTTAGTCGTGGTCGTGGTTGTGGCCGTCGTGGTTGTCGTCGTCCTCGTTGTCCTCGTCGTCGTCGTTGGCGTCGTCTTTGTCGTAGTCCTCGTTGTCCTCGTTGTCGTCGTCGTCGTCGTCGTCGTCGTTGTCGTCGTCGTCGTCGTCGTCGTCGTCGTCGTCGTCGTCGTCGTCGCCGTCGTCGTCGTCGTCGTCGTCGTCGTCGTCTCTGCCGAAAGCTTGGCTGCGAGCCCTGGGCGACCTCTCTCGCTCTATCTCTTTTTCTTCCTTCTCTCGCGTGCGACACATCCACCAAGCACAACGCGTTTGGTGCTGTCCGTACGGGGCAAACGGCAAACGGGTTGGCATCAGAGTCAAGGCAGACACCCAGGAACCGAAACAACTCACCCTGGAACTCCGCGGGACTGCCGCTGCCGTCGCCAACGCATAAATGGTAAGGACGTCTCAGGTCAAACGCGCACCTCAAAGGCTACCTCTTGCCCAGGGTCGGTCACTCTTGCGTGCGGCCGACAGGAAGAGAGAGAGAGAGAGAGAGAGCGAGAGAGAGAGAGAGGGAGAGCGCGCAAGTAACCCCCCTCGCCCGAGCCCTCCGTGGGCCTGCACGCCCTGCGCGGCCCCCGGCGCATCTCTGCTGCAGGTGGTCGACGAGTCGGCGCCGCCGCCGAAGGACTGCGTGCCGCGGGCCCTGGCCCTGAGTGAGGGGGGGGGGCCCTTCGGGCGGCGGCGGGGCCGCGGGGGGTGGGCAGGGCCTGGGGAGGGCGGAGGGTCCGGTCGGCCTGGGGCGGCCAAGAGGGGGGTGATGACCCAGGACGCGGGGGGATGGATGTCATGGCCAGGGCCACGACATCTCTCGGGATCTCATGCTTCCCCCCCTCTTCTTTCAGCACGTGCCCCCGGTTACCCCTGGGCCGCGCACGTGCCGCGGGCCATGATTTGCGAACCTCGTGGGCACCCGCGATTCGGGCGGCGGCGGGCTCCTCCAGGGTCCTGACCGCGTCGCTTCACCGATGCATCGCCGACGCGGCTCGATGGGGAGCCCTTTTTTTCTCCACGCCGAGGTCGCCCGTGCATTGCCGACGTCGCCGATGTATCAGCCATGCGTCGGCGATGCATCGGCGATGCGGCGCGATTCTTCCACCCCGTCAACTCGGACCTCATTTGGGGGGCGTGTGGCCCTGTGTGGGGGCCCCAGGGTGGGTGGAGGCTCGGATCGCGGACGGTAGCGGGGGGATATGGCGGAGGGGTGGCGTTGCCAAAGCGGAGGCTAGAATGTATGGCACGTTTTCGTCGGCAGGAGGTGCCGAATCGTCCCAGGCTGAAGTTCTGACCCGAAATGCAGACGACGAAGGTCACCCAAACGGGCGACTGGGAAAGGGAAAGGGGCGGCACGGAATCTGCTGCGTGCTGCTGATTTCGTCCCTGCCTCCAGCCGCGCTCTTCGATGCACGGCACATCTGGCGCCTGGAGGCGCTTGGAAAACCTGCCACGTGAGCTGATTCGCCAACCCCTCCTTTACTACCCGCCCTGTCACGGGGGAGGAGGGGAAAGGGAGGGGAGGGCGAGAATTTCTGCCGCTGCCTATTCCTCGTCGCCACGGCCGCATTCGCTTCAGAATCCTGGTCAGCGCACCAATGGAGAGCTCCGGGCAGTAGATCAATCGGGAGATTGCCCTTTGCCCTCCAGCGCGTAACGGTCGTTACCCTGGCCAACCCCCCTACATTCTATTGGGTAACGGTAGTAATTCTACGTGGGGGGAGGGCTGGACCCCGCCCACAGATTGGTGCTCGAGCGCATTCTGTGGCGATCGCTCGCAGCGCACTCCCGTCCCGACATGTCCCACCGCGCGTACGGATTATTTTTCCCGGAGCCCAAACTCCCATCCCACCCCCTCGGGTGACGACCGTTTTCTTACCCGATACGTAGCACCCCGCAGTCGCGGAGAAGAGTGAGGGGGCGGCGGGGACGTCGGCAGCCTGCGAGGTTCTGAAGATGTCCGCCGCAGGCATTTAAATTATACAACGAGCCCGCCGCAGGCGCTGATTTTTCGTTAAAGCGATGTGGGTGGGTCGCGGCGTGGTTCACGGGCGGGGTCGCGGGTGGGTCGCGGGTGGTTCGCGGGCGGGTCGCGGGGTGGGTCGCGGGGTGGGTCGCGGGTGGGTCGCGGGGTGGGTCGCGGGTGGGTCGCGGGCGGTTCGGGGGGTGGGTCGCGCGTGAGTCGCGGGCGGGTCGGGTGGTGGGTCGCGGGTGGGTCGCGCGTGGGTCGCGGGCGGGTCGTGGAGTGGATCGCGGGCCGAGTCGCGAGGGGGACGACGTCAAACAATAACAGAAACAACAATAACAACAATAATGCGCATCGCGGAATCCCACTTCAGCCACGCACCCAGGTATAGTGAATGACCGTGCGGCCCCCTTTCACTCTGATAATACACGATAGAACAACAGTGCTCAGTGTCTTTAAGCTCCCCTGTGAGGAGAGGGAGGCGCAGTGAGTCCAGGGAAAAGGGGGGAGGGAGGCGAAGGGGAGATCCAGGAGGGGAAGTGGGGGTAGGGGGTGGGAGCGGATGGCAGGGTAAGGGGGCGAAAGGGAATGTGGGGATGTGGGAATCGGGAGGGAGGGAAGGGCTCCAGGAGGTGGGGGGGGAGGGCGTAGGGCTTCAGGCCGCTCAAGCGGGGCCCGAGGAGGTGAGGCCCGAGGATTACCCAGGCTATACGGCACGGTCTAGATCTTAATATTTCATTCCCGACACCGCCGATGCTTCGGCGATGCGGTGCGATCTTCCGACCCCACGTGCTCCAGCCCAGTTGGGACGGCCTCCGAGGGCAGGGCGGCCCAGGAGACGCCCGACGAGAGGCGCTGGGAGGGGTCTGGGAGCTCCCGACGGGCGTGTGCGGTTTTGGCTACTCACGGGCACGGGCGAGGGGGAAGGATGGGGAGACGGCAAGGGCAAGGCTGAGGTGAGGTTGGCGGCCAGGATGCGGGGCGGTCGGGCGCCGATGTGACGGAGAGGGTTTCTGCGTAGCCGCGAGAGGCGCCCGAAGCAGACGTTTCCTTTGCCGCTTCGTTGTTTTTGTGATCTTCGGGAGGGCTGGGAGTTCGGGGGAGGTGGGCCGAGGTGGTGGGCCCTCCCCCCCTCCGCCCCTTTCCTTCCTCCTTGCTCGGGCCTGCGTCCCCTCCCTCCTCTGCCCCTCCTCTCCCTCCCCTCCCTCGTCTGCCCCCCCCCCCCCCTCTCGCCGCCTCACACACGTCTGCCTCCTCTCCATCCCCTCCCTCCCCTCCCCTCCCCTTCCTCGTCTGCCCCTTCTCCCTCTTCCCCCACAGCCTTCCTCCCTTCTCCGTCCTCACCTTCAGTCTGCCTACCTGCACACCTCCCTCCTCGCTCCTTCTTTCTCCCTCCCTGGTCCCCGGCGCCCGAGGAGGGCGAGAAGCCGAAGATGAAGAGCGTTCCGCGCTCGGTCTACGAGTGGGAGGCCCTCGGCTGGGAGGAACATGACAACGGATCAGGGGGAAGAGAAATACAAGGAGGAGAAGGAGGAAGAGGAGGAGAAGGAATACCAGTTGACGACGGCGGCGGCGGCGACCAAGGTGGCGACGTCGACGAGGACCATGCTGCTGCTGCTGCTGACGATGACGACGATGATGCTAATGATGATGCTGATGATGATGCTGATGATGATAATGGTACTGATGATGATGCTGATGCTGATGATGATGACGATGCTGGTGATGATGCTGCTGATGATTATCATTATGATGCTGATGCTGATGCTGAAGATGAGGGTGACGATGATGATGATGATGCTGATGTTGATGACGATGATAATGGTGATGATGATGCTGACGGTGCTGATGATGCTGATAATGGTGATGATGTCGCTTGCGATGATGACGATGATGGTGATGATGACGCTGCTGATAATGACTATCATGATGATGCTGCTGCTGCTGCTGCTAATGATGCAGATGAGGGTGACGAAGCTGATGCTGATGATGATGACGCTGATGCTGGTGATGATGCTGCTGAGGCTGATGCTAATGGTGATGGAGCTATTGCTTACGATGCTGATGATGCGGATGATGATGATGCTGATGCAGATGCGGATGCTGATTATGCTGGTGCCAATGCTGCTGATGTTGGTGATGCTGCTGATGAAGATGACGACGACGATGATGAGGATGATGACGATGATGATGCCGTCGTTTGTGTTGTTATGTCTGATGGTGATGTTTGTGATGATGTATGTGATTTCGTTGATTACGCTGATGGTGCTGCCGATGGCGACCACGATGATACATTTGATGGTGCTGCTTCTGATGATGATGGTGATGCTGATGTTGATGATGATTATGATGCGGATGATGATGACCATGATGATGTTGATGATGATGGTGTGATGATGATATGTGATGATGATCCGGATGCTGTTGCTGACGATGATGCCGATTATGCTTATGCTGATGCTGCTGCTGATGATGATGCTGATGGTGATGCTGATGATGCTGATGCGGCTGCGTCTGATTAGGTTGATTGATGTGATGGTCCTTAAGGTGCGGATACTGATGCTGCTGATGATGATGATGATGTTGATGCAGATGTTGATGCTGATGATGCTACTGATGCTGATGCTGCTGATGATAATGATGACCATTTTGGCGTGGAGGAGGAGGAAGAGGAGGAGGAGGAGGAGGGGCAGGATGATGAGAAGGGAGAGGAGGTGATGAGCATGAGGAGGCGTATGGGCAATGTGCGGGAAGAAGCGACGTGCGAGGGGCAAGGAGGGAGGTGGGAGTAGGGAGTAGGGGGTGTGGATCGAGGCGGGACGAGGATCTGCGTGGTCGTATGAGGTAGGAAGAAGGCATTGGGGATTGAAGACGGAAAGTGAGGAAGAGGACGAGGAGGAAGATTAGGAGGAGGAGGCTAAGGCTGAGGAGCGAGGACCAATCAAACTAGATACGGGACTGAGGAAGAGGGTGGACGAACACGCAGTGATGCATACTTCTAATGTGGAGGGGGAGGATATGAGACACGCGGCGCGCAGCAGGTCATGAACAAGATGAAGCCCATCTGGTTGCGCAACCCGGAGGCGCCCACTTTCGGTTGACTGAACCCAGGAAGATGAAGAACATTGTGATAATGCTGCTGCTGATGATGATTATGATGATTCTGGTGATGACGATGATGACGATGACGATGATGATGAGGACTAGTATCAGGATGATGATGCGGCTGCTGATGATGCTGATAATGCTGCTGCCTATTGCTGCTGCTGATGCTGATGATGCGGCATGTGCTGCCTTGATCATGATGGTGCTGATTACGACGATGCTGATGATGATGCAGATTCTGACGACAATTGTGACGTTTATTATGATGCGGATGGTGATTCCGCTGCTGCTGCTGGCGATGATGATGCTGATGCTGATGCTGAGGTTGATGCTGATGATGATGGTGCTGATGATGCCGCTGCTCCTGCTGCTGCTGCTGCTGCTGCTGATGATGATGATGATGATGATGATGCTGATGATGATGATCATGATGATGATGATGATGATACTGATACTGATACTGATACTGATACTGATCATGATGATGTTGATGATGATAATGCTGCTGGTGACAATGCTGCTGTGAGCGATGATGTCGCCTCTGATGTCGATTCTGCTGCTGCTGGTGTTTGTGGTAATTGTGCTGTTGTCCCGTCACGGGGAACGTGGCCCCGCAGGGAGCTCTACCTACGGCCTCCGCGGGAGGGCCATCATGGCGATGCTGCCCATGTCGGCGCACTTTTAACAAGGATCGTGGCCCGAAAGGGAGCTTCAGCTACGGCCCCATTGATAGTGTCCGCATGGTGGTGCAGCCTACTTATGTCAGTGCACCTCTCACGAGGATCGAGGCCCAGCTTGGGGGCTTCATGTTCAGCCTGAGTGGGAGGGTCCGCATGGCGGTGCCGTCCATTTCGGCACGCCCAGTACGAGGATCGTGGCCACATGGAGAGCTGCACTTCCAGTCCATGTAGCCCGGCCAGCATGGGGAAATGGCAAACCCCCCGTGAGGATCGCGGCCATATAGTGAAGACACTCTGGTCAATCATGAGTAATGTGGGTCTGGGCCAACGAGAGGCTTCGTTCCCACTTCGGCGCTCCTTGTGCTAGCAGCTTGACTGCACACGGAGCTCCACGTACGGCCCACTGGGGGGATCCGCACTGCGACGCCTCCTATTTCAGCGCAAATCGCACAAGATTCGGGGTCTCATATGGGAGCTCCACATACGTTCTCAGTCAGTGGAAAGGGTTGCATGCATACTTCACCCGTTTCGGCACACCCTACACACGAGCCCCATCCACGACCCCAGTGGGATACTCTGCATGCGCTTGCCCGCGCATTTCGGCGTACAGCTCACGCGCTTCGCGCCCCGCAGTGAGCTCCACACGGCTCCAGCTGGAATGTTTGCATGCGTCCCAATTGGCCTTCGTTGTGGTCAGAGCTTCTTCTCAGAAGCCCTCGCGCCTTTCAGCAGCTCTCCGTGCCTTCGGAGAAGGCCTAGAACGCTTATCAAAGGCCAGATAATTTCCAAGCCTGCTAAGAAGGCCCGCCACTTCTCACTTTCCCTCCCCTGGCCTTCCCGCCAAACTCAATTCGGCACATCCCTCGCACGGCCGTGCGTAAAGAACAAAGCTGCCACAGGGCTGTGCCCCTCGCCGGAGCTGATGCTCGGCAGCTGCTGCCCCCTCGGGCCTGTGGAGGCCTCTGGAGGCTTCTGGAGCCTCTGGAGATCCCCAGAGACGTTCAGTGAGGGAGCGGGCAGGAGTTCGGGCCGAACGAAGGGGGGGCATCGAGAAAGGGAGGGGTACGAAATCTGCTACATGCAGCCGGTTTCGGGCCCATTGCTCGATACATGGGCGCCTCCCGGCGCCGGGAGGCGCTGGGAAAAGCAGCTACGGGAGCCGATTCTCTACCCTACCCTTTGCTATCCCCCCCTTTCGTTCCTCCCCAGGAGTGCGAAGTCGTGTGTTGCCAGAAGCGTTCTTGGCCCACGGTGTTCCCAGGACTTCTTCCTCAAGGAGAACCCGCAGGGCCTCCATGGCGCTCCTTAAGAGGCCCATGGGGGCCCAGGGATTCCAAGACGGAGTGAGAGGCTACGACACTTTGAGCCAGGGACACCTTTAGCAACCCCCGACGCAGGTGGTCAACCAGTCTGAGTACACGGAGTTCTACAAGACCACTTTCAAGGCGCGCCGCCCCATCTTGTGCGCGGTGCCGCGCGTGACAGGCGAGGGAAGTGTCAGGCCGTGTTTGCAAGATCTTTTGGACGAAGCGACTCATCTCGGTCGGCCACGATACTACATTGGTCGGTTGGTCGAATTGAGGGCCTGAGCTGTCTGCAACATTTCCCCAGGGGTGACGCAGTTCGAAGAAGAACACTGCGACACAGGTGTCACTCCTCGGTGGTCCTCGCTGGGCCCCCCCCTGGCGGCGTCTCGGGCGCCGCCCCCGGCCCGCATCAGGAGGCAGCCTGCGACCGGCCTTGGACCCTCTCAGGCCGTCTTGGAAGCCATCTTGGACCATCTTTGGCGACGTGGAGGCCATCTTGGGCCATCTTGGAGGCCATCTTGGGTCAACGCGACCATCATAATGGCCATCTTGAGCCGTCTTGGCGATTTTCCGGTCGTTGAGGTGGTTTCGGGGCCATTCCGGGAACCTGGCGGGATCGGCCGAAGCCCCAGGGGGAGTAGTTCTTTGGGAAAAGAACCATAACCAACATCGAAAAGACCTAGCACGCCGGGCACCCCTGTGGGAAGCCAACAGGGGGCGGCGGATCTAGTAGCGTTCGGCCCATCCTGCCACCCTGCCTGGGTTCGGGCTCAGTGGCCCTGAATTCGTCCTCGCGAAGTTCTCCCAGGTGTTGTTTTCTGAGGTGCGGCGCATGGACGCGATTCTCGCACATCCCGTCGTCGTCCCTCTTCCCCTTTCCTTTGCTGATCTCTAGTTTTGCGGCGGCTCCTCCAATACAGCCGCACGTCGCCAGGACGCATTGGCCAAGAGTCATCCTTGTTGCGAATCCACCAGCTGCCTGAGATCGGCCGGCGTTGCACGGTGTCGTATGTCGGATTTCCCCCTTCCTATCTTGCGAGCCCGCGACCATCGCGTCCACCGCGTCCATGGCGTTCCTGCCGTTCCATCGCGTCCATTGCGTCCATTGCGTTCATTGCCGCCATGGCTTCCATCGCGATCACCACATCAAACCGCCCCGCGCTTCCCTGCCCACATGCAGCCTCCTTGCTGGCCAGCGAGCCCGCGCGCCGCGATGCGCGTGCAGGCGTTCGACGAGCCCCTGACGACGACGCACTTCAAGGCGCCGGGCTCCTCGCTGCGGCTGCCCAGCGGAGAGGGCCTCGGAGGGGCTGGGCGTATACACCACGTCGTTTGGTCGGCCAGGGAGCCAAGGAGTTCGTCGAAGGAGTTCGGTGCATAGACGCTCCAGCGCCCCACAGGTTGCAGATTGGGCAGCTGGGGCATCTTTACACGGAGCTCCGTAGCCGACCAGGCGACGTGGTGTACAACCCGTCCCCTTCCCAGGGCCCCTGCCCGCCGCGTCTTCGTCGTCGTCGACGAGGATGCTGAGGAAGAGGACGGGAGCAGGAGCCCCGGGGCAACGCTGAGGGGGGGAAGAGGCTCATGGGGGAAACGCGTCGATCCCCACTGGCTCACGGATCGCCGACCGCGGCGGGATGGCCCCACCTGGCCCAGGACCGTGTGGTTTCCCTATCTGGGGCCCATCGCAGATCAATCGGCGATGTATCGCCAATTCCAGCTCGATGTTCCCCCCCTGGCCAGATGTCGGGCTACGTCTGCACAAAAGGCGTCTAGCTGACGTTCGCCGACCTCCGCCCGCCATATCGATACCCTCCCTGGCCGCTCCGACGCTTTGGCGGCACGGGTGGGTGAGTGCGAAGAGGCGGTTGCTCTTCGTGGAGCGTTGAGTCGCGCAGGAAGACGAAACGGAGGAGGAGTAGGAGGAGGAGTAGGAGGAGGAGGAGGAGGAGAAGGAGGTTGTGGACGTTTTTGGTTCCTGGTGGGTCTCCGGAGGCCTCCAGAGGCCTCCGAGAGTTTGGTGAGGCCCCGAGGGGCCTCCAGAAGTAGGCGCGGACGTGGAGGAGCCATCTCCCTCATCTCCATCGGGGGAGCGGTGCTTCCTCCTCTTCGCCCTTCCTCCGCCTCATACCCCGCCCTGCGCCGTGTGCTTCTCCCCCTCCTCCTCCCTTGTCCCCTCCTCTCTCCGTCCCCCAAGGACCAAGGAACAGGGGGGCGATCGATCCCCCTCCCTCCTCCCCCTCTCCTTGCCCTTTCCTTTTACTTTCGGCGGTTCACAATTGGGGCCCTGAGGGACGAGGCCCTCTGGACAAGAGAGGATCCCAGGTTGAATTTGCATTGTTTGAGGCCTCTCGCCCTCAGGCACATCTCTCAGAGCCCCATCGTTGAACCGCCGATCTCGTCTTTTTTCCTCCAGGTCGCCCGCGAAGCCGCGAAGATGGGGTCGCCTCTCTGCGCCCCGCGGCCCAGGGTCGCAGAGGTGCCCCTCTCCAGGGCGGCAGGCGCGAGGGCGGGAGGGTGACCGCGGCGCCGCGCGCCACGCGGGCGCGCGAGTCAGAGGCAACGTCAGGGGGGGGGCGAGGATCAAGCGGGAGATGCACTGACCCTCAGTCGCCCGTCCATCGCCCATCGGGGCCTGGTGCCCATCCTGCGCAGGAGTGATGGGATTCGATGCAGGGGGCCCATCGCCGATCTTTCGGCGACGTATCGCCGATTTCAGGTCGATGTTCCCCCCCCTGGACGTTCCTCCTCACGGGAGGATGGCCGCGGTGCCGCGCGCATTGCGGGCGCGCGAGGCACGACAGGTGACTCGGTGTTCGCTGGCTCCCAAGATCGGGCTTGTGGACTTTTTCGTCGGCTTCTGTCTTTCTGCCTCGGGATGCGCTCCGACATCTGTGCTTCGCCGAGAGCGTTCCCGAACGGTCAGGGCCTACTTCGATCCGATCGGTCCGATCCGACATCGATTCCGGCCGGCCCGATCTGACTCGATTGCGATCTTTCGACGAGTTTGTGTGGCGCTGTTGTTCATCCTGGCACAGTTGAGCCGATCTCATTTCTCACTCCGCGACGATGCATCCCGATCCTATGCGAGTTCCGAATCGAGCCGGTTTCCGATTCGATGTTGACCGATTTTGCTTCCGCCCCTCCCTGCTCTCTGCTCGGCCTCCAGGTGGAGGGCCAGATCGAGTTCCGCGCGCTCATGTTCATTCCAAGCACCATGCCGTTCGAGCTCACAAGGGATCGGGGCTTTGCGGGGCGTGCCTCTCCATGTCCATCCCTCCATTCCTTCCTCCCCCCAGGGGGTCTGGTAGGGGGGGCTGGGCGTTTCGCCTGAGACTTCCTCACCGTTTATGCCCCGGACACACGGGGAATAGTTGGCTAGATTGAAGGGGTGGTGGTTTTCAAGATGGGGCTACCGCCAGAGCGCCGCGCAAACTCACATCATAACCGTGTGCCGATGATAAAGAAGGACCCCCCCACTTAACACGCTAGACTTGATTATCTACGGCCAACAAGAGTTTGGTCAGGGGCGCGATCGCTGTGGTTTACTATCCATAGAAACCGAGGCACATGATCTTCCCTACACGAGCAGATGAAAATCCAGATTTCCATTGTTCGTTTGCAAATGAGATTCAATAGGTTTGGAACTTTGGATTTTGTCCTCCTCCTCTTTCTCCTCCTCTTCCTCCTCTTCGTCCTCCTCCCTCCTCTTCCTCCTCCTTCTTCTCCTCCTCCTCCTCCTCTTCCTCCTCCGTCCTCCTCCTCCTCCTCCTCCTCCTCCTCCTCCTCCTCCTCTCTCTCTGTCTGGCTGTGTCTCCTTCTCTCACTCTCTGCGATCTCGATCCTCGATCCTCGATCCTCGGACTTCGATTCTCGATCCTCGATTCTCGGCTTTCGGTCCTCTTAACATCATCTCTTTCCCCTCCCACATGCTGGCCTCCGGTAGGCAACATGTATAATCCCCTGCAACCCTGAACTTTATTACCTTTTGGCATTAATCTCGGCAGCACAAGGTGAATTTTGCAGCAGTTGGAGGGATGGATGTGGTATTGACAATGGGGCTATCGCCTCGGTGACACGCACGCTCGTCTTCAAAGCTCGCAGTCGTTACAAGGATGGATGGGTTGGTGGTTTTGAAACTTGGGCTTTCGCCTTCGTGCCGCTCACACCCGTCTTACGAATGTATAGCAGTTGCCAGAATGTGGCTCTCGCTTCAATAACAAGGATTGAGGATCCCCTTTCCTGTTCAAAGTGTGGCTCTCGCTGAAAGTTTCCTCACACCTGAAGGCCATGCCATACAGTTGAACAGATGTAATGGCTAGACGCATGGATGGGGTCTCCTTTTCTACATTAGGTTTCCGCTTTAGATTTCCGAGGGTTGCATGACCAGAAGTGTCACCGTGTGTGCAGCCGTTACACGGTTGGTGTGTGGTCTCCCGCTGGGCTGGGAATGGCGGCGCAGACAAGGCCTTCTAAGGCTCTTGTCCATCGCCTTCTCCTTTGACTTTTCCCCTCTCCCTCTGAGTTCTCTCTGCGCTCGGCCTCCGATGGCCGCAGCCTCGCCTATGCCTAGAATGCGACAAGGTTGGGCACATATTCTCAGAGCAATCGGTTTACCGCCTGCGGAGTAGAGGTGCGAGAAACAATATTCCAAGGAGTGGCGCTTCCAGGAGGGCTCGGGGGCTCCTCAAAAGAGGGGCTCGGAAGGCCCACCGCCTTCTCAGAATGTCATCCCCCTCGCCCGAGCCCCTCGTGCGCGCCGTTACCCGGCGGCACACTGCGATCTACAATCAAGAGCCGAGCAATGGGTACAGAATAACTGCGCGCTTGCCCTTTCGTCCTCGGACTCTCCGGGCCGTCCTGATTATCCTGCGCCCATCCTCCACCGTCCAGCGCTGGTCCAAGACATCCGCGCGGACTTCCGTCGGCTTGTGTTTTCACAGTTTCCCCACCCGACATGTTGGGGCGATTCTGTTTTAAGAGACGAGCGCTCCTGGCCCACCTCGCAAACCCTGCACATCGCGGCCGCCAGGCCTAAAGGATCCCGGTGTTCCCTGGGTATCCCGCCTCACGTACTTTGGAGGGCGTCGCTCGAACCAACAGTTCTTGAAAACAAAGGGCGCGCCCTCAGGACATGTTCTCGGAGGGCGGCCGGGCTATGCGGCTGTACGTGAAGCGCGTGTTTATCAACGACAAGTTCGAGGAGCAGCGTGGGGGCCTGCCGCTGTCGACGGGGACGGCGGCGGGTTGGCGGCGGCGAAAGGCCCGATGTGGGTCCCAGTAGGAGGAGGAGCAGGAGGAGGAGGAGGAGGAGGAGGAGGAGGAGGAAAAGGGCCATTTTGAGGAGGAGGAGGAGGAGGAGGGGGGTGGAAGAGGGGGGACGTGGAAGATGAGGAACATGTCGGGTATGCGTATATCAAGGGCCAGTGGTCAAAGTCGGTCTAACGTACATGGAAGAAGAGGGTGACGACGAATAGGATGATGACGACGCAGATGACGATGGAGAGGAAGTTCAATCTGAGTATCAATATGATGCTGATGCTGATGCTGATGCTGACGATGGTGATGCTGATTGGTGAATGATGGTGGTGCTGATGTTCATGATGATGATGAGCCTGCTGCTGATAGTGCAGATTGTGAAAATAGATTGTGATTATACTGCTGGTAACGATGGCGGTGATGCTGATGATGGTTAGGATGACGATGTTGTCGACGACAATACTGGTCTTGATGGTGCTTTTGAGTATGACGATGCTGCTGCTGATGATGATACTGAATATGATGATGCTGATGATGATGATGATGATGCTGATGATGATGATGACGATGATGATGATGATGACGATGATGATGATGATGATGATGATGATGATGGTGCTGATTTTGATGGCGGTGGTGGTGGTGATGGTGATGAGTGTCATCACCATGGGGATGTTGCTGCTGATGATGATGGTGGTGATGATGCTGCTGATGATGATGCTGATGGTGATAATGATGCTGACGATGATGATGCTGGTGTTGACGACGATCGTGCTGTTGATGCTGATGCTACGTATGCTGATGATCACGAGTTTGATGTTGTCTTTGATGATGCTGTTGATGATGATGCTTGTGTTGCTGATACTTCTGCTGATGCTGATGAAGGTTATGATTCTGCTGAGGCTGATGATGTTGGCAGTGGTGGTGACGGTGATGGTGATGGTAGTCGTCATCGTATGATGATGACGATGGTGATGAGGTTGCTGATGATGTTGCGGATATGTCTGACAAGTTCGATGCTGTAGGTGATGATGCTGTTGCTGATGCTGTTGATGCTGTTGTTGATGACTGTATTGCTTTAGCAATTGATGCGTCTGATGCTGCCGTTGATGATCATGGTAAGCATGCTATTACTGATGCTGATGCTGATGCTGATGCTGATTATGAAGATGATGGTTATGAGGATGATGCGGATGATGCTGCTGCTGATGATGATGCTGATGATGATGCTGATGATGATGCTGCGGATGCTGCTGATGATGATGCTGATGATGATGATGACGGTGGGTTGTGGTGGTGGTGGTGATGATGAGGAGGAGAAGGAGGAGGAGGAGGAGGAGGAGGATAAGGAGGAGGAGGCGGAGGACAGGAACGAGAGAGAGAGAGAGAGAGAAAGAGAGAGAGAGAGGGAGAGAGAGAGAGAGAGAGAGAGAGAGAGAAGACGGACATACATTTGTAAAGGGCAGATGCGGGCGCCCCTGAGTAGGTACACGGGTGAAAAGGACATGCCGTACGAGGGACCATGTTTTTTTTCTTGCCCGGGATGGTGGCAAAGGTTCGAGCATCGTCAGGAAGCATAACGGCATACTGTCAATGTGGATGGTTGGTGAGGAGCGCGCTCTCACGACGGGCGTTCCAGTGGGCGTTCCAACGGCAGGAATGGTGCCGCTGCTGATAATTGTTGTGGTGGCGGGGATGGCGACAACAGCATTAAGATGCTGACGATGACGATGTCCATGATGATGATGGTGGTGATGTTACTGATGTTGGCGATGATGACTATGATGATGGTTGGTGTGAGGATTAGATTCGCCACGTGACCATGCTGCTGACACTTGTGACAATGATGGTGATGGTGCTGATGGTGCTCAACATGTCATTGCTCGGGCGGTTCTTCTTTTGTTTCAAGATTTCCCACTGGCCTCCTCGTTTCTGTCCTCTCTTCTCCTCCTTTCTGCAGCCGTCTGGCTTTGAGCAAACTGCATGCTTTGTGCGAAGGGGCTCAGCCCCTGAACTCGACCATGGCGACGCTCCTGATGCGCGGCGTCGTGCCGGTGGTGGCGGGACTCCTCCTCTTGGGGGGAGGCGGGCACCCGCCTGGAGCCGTTGCCCGCTCGGGGTGGGGGCCGCGGGGACCCACGGCGGGCGGCGGCAGCGCGGCGCCGCCATGGGGGGCGCGCGAGGGGGAGGACCCCACCACGCCCCTCGCCGCGTCGGCGGCCCCTGGTGGCAGCAGCCCGCGTCTCGTGCGGCCTTGCCGACGGCCAAGAGGCCAGAGCCCGCCTGGCAAGCTCGAGCACGGCAAGCCGAACGCCCTGGAGCCCGCCTGACGGCAAGCTCGAGTACGGCAAGCTGACGGGGGAGATCGGGCCCCTGATCGAAATCAGCATGGTCGTCGAGGTGTTCATGGAGTAGAATCGGCTCCAGGAGACGGCCTCGATCCGGCTCGAGGCGCTCAAGGGAAACGGGCCAGACCAGGTCCAGCTGCAGACCCAGCTGTTTGCTATTAGCTTGCAGCAGGCACCGAATGTGGCTGAGATTATCCTGCTGATGAAGATGCTCATCCACTACGACAGGCAGTCACATTGCGCATGCCACGATGGGGCCCTCTGCAGACACCCGTCGTGACACCCGTCGGCGCATAGAGAGAACTCAGCGCAACGGGAAGGGCTGTGTGGAAGGGGTAGGATGTCGGATATGGCTGGAGCGCGCCCTGCTTGCTCCCCCCCCCTCCTCCTGTCACGTTGCCCCTCTGCCCCTCGCAGCGTGGCTTTTCAGCCAGCACGCCTGCCTCTCCCCGGGACAGTCGGGATGGCTGCGCACAGCAAGCGTCGGGGGCGAGAGAAACGGGGCAAGGGGTAATCGAGGGTTGCAGGAATGGGGCCCTGCTGGGCCGCCGCTTGTAATGCCCGCCCCATCAAGAATGTGCACGAAATGTGCACCTTCCCCCCCCCGTCTGTTGCGCCCCCTCCCTTCCAAAGCAACGCCCGACAAGCGGGCATCATGCGCGCGGAGTGGATTGGCAGCAGACGAAGAGTGCTGTGCATGACTGGTCGTGTGCTAACGCTCTATCCCAGGGCGCCCCAGGGAGGAACACACCCTGCCCAGATGCTTGTTTGTTTTTGCCTCCCTGGGGCCCAATCTGACGGAGGGATCGTGCCCCTGAGTCCAGACCTCGAGGGCGTGGATATGGATACGTCTAGGTCACCAGCTGCGCAAAACAATCACGCTTCGCGCGTCGCGGTCTGGGCCAGAGCGGTGGTCCTTCTCCACGGGGGCGGCGCGAGGGCGCTGTGGCAGCAGCAGGATGAACAGATGTACTTTTGGCCTTGAGCCAGAACGACGAAGTACAGTACAACCTTCCCTGAGTGTCATAGCGGACAATCCTGGCTGCCCCGTGAGCTGGAATGCTGGGCTATACAAGAAAGATCAATATGCTAAACCTATCAAAGGACACCTATCACATGGGTGAAACTTTCTCCTAGGTTTAGCATCCCCTATAGGCAAAACAGTAGCTATACAAATAAGTCAGTGCTCAGGGAGAAGGAGAGAGGGAGAGAGAGGAGGAGGATCCTGGATCCCCGGACTCCGACACTGCGTAGCTCGACTGGAAGTCCTCCCACGAGATGAGTCGAGAGTCCTGGGTCAGCGTTCTCTTGGACGCTGCGTGGGATCGATCCTTGCTGCCGGGGTCGTGCTTGCGACGAGACATCTCTCCGTCCTCGTCCACGAGGACCAAACGGCCGGTGGCGAGCAGACTGCCTAGGGCGGCATTTCCCTTGCTAATGTCGTCTTTAGTCAGACTGTCTACTGGCATACGGGCGTGAGGAACCCACCTGATGTGGCCCCTAGCTCCTTCCAGAGCTTGACACACGGCTGCCAAATCCAAAGCGGTCCTCCTGTCACGTGCGCTGGCATTTCCCTCTTTTAACATGGTGTCATATATACTCTTCGCGTCCACCACGTGGACCTGGTCCTCCCTTCCTCCAAGTCGACAGTCCCGACGCAGGACCGTAGTAAAAGGCCCGGAGCATCGAGACATGTCCGAGACGTCGACATCTCCAAAAACTACATCGCGATAAAGTACTTGAAGAAATTCGACCTCAGACACGGCCTGTGCCAGTGCCTGGGTCTCGCCTGCGAGGGTGGATGTAACCTTACGGCGGAGCTTAGAGCTCCTCCAACCCAGGGTGGACGCTCTCACAGCGCAGTTATCAATCACGCTTCTGTCTGTCGCCAAAACCATCCAGGCCCCTTGCGTGGGATCGGCGGGCAGACCTTGATCGTCCAGGAGGCCCTCATGGGCCCCGACTCCCCCCGCATCGGAAAAAGACACAAACGCCATTTTCTCGGGATCGAGACGCCAGATCGTCAAGCCCCTCGAGGCCGTGGACCGAAGGTACCTCACCATTTTGTTGGCGACGGCCACGTCCCGGGTAGTGGCCGCTTTCAGGCGACTCGCCAAAATGCTGGCCGTTCCTGCGGCCTCCGGTCTGGATTCCCGCCCGACCCAGTTCAGCTTGTAAATGAGGGACCGAAGGGCCTTGAACTCTGGCTGAGTGAGGGGGGAGTCCTTCTGTCCAAGACGCCCACGCTCAAGACTGATCGCTCGCACTTCCTCCAGGATGTACTTTTCCTGGTCCACTGTCGTCTTCTGAGGCCCGATGGTGACGCTCCTACCGGCGTACTCGACGGCCCCGGCGTGACAGTCCCGATACTTGCCGAAGCGAAACCTGGAGGTGAGCGTGTCTCTGATCCAGGCCCGGGACTCCTGGGAGTTGCTGGAGATGAAGAAATCGTCCACCTCTAGCAGCACCATATTGAGGAGGGTGCCGTCGGGGGCGTATCTCATCCACCAGCACGGTTCCAGGAGGCTGCGAGTGAAACCTTTCGTCCTGAGATATCCGACGATTGTTTTGCGCCACGCAAGTGGTGCGTCGTCAAGTCCGTAGACATTCACCAAAAGCCGAATCAGGGACCCCCGTTCAACCTTGATGCCCTCGCATGGTTCCACGTATATTTCTCCCTGAGCACGGCTCATGGGATCTGATTGGCAAAAGGCATTCTTCACGTCGGCGATATCGCCGAAGTGTCCGAGATTCATCAACACTTGGATGAACATGAGAATGGAGGAGGTCTGGGGAGTGGGAGAGTAGACAAACAACGACCCGGTGTCTGGGTCTTTGTGCCCGTGCACACACCACCGGGACTTGGCGGTTGGTTCAGAAAAGGTGCCCTCCACGGGTTTCCACCGCCGTACCATCCGACTCGTGATGATACGGTCGGGGCACTGCTCTCTGATCACTTTCGCCTCTCGGGGCGGAATGACCTCGACCGCACCAGAACTGGCCATGCTCTGCCACTCGTTGTCATCTGAAATCTCGAACTTCCCCCGCTCAGCTGGAGTGAGCCTGCTCAGAGTGACCTCTCCCCCCCGGCTGGCCGCCAGGACCTCTTTGTGATCCTGAGAAGCCTCCTCAACCAAGAACACCCGCGCATCCTCGGCTCCCACCAAAAAGGAACACAACCCGTCTCCTCTGAGTCGCGATTCGATCTCCTGCACCCTCCGACCTACCTGGCCTGGTCCCCCTTCGGAGGTGCTGGCGTCTGAGTGGGTCGCGGTTGGCACCGCCTCGGTCGGCTCGAGACCCGGAGGGGGTTCGATCCTAGCTCGCTTCGAGTCGCTAACTCCCGGGGGACAGCTGGCGGCCCGCGTCTCCGCCTGCCTCTGCCGGATGCAGGCGGGAACATCGCTCGGCTGTTGCAGCCGACCTCTGGGCGTTCTCCTTCCTCCTCCCACGGCGGCGTCAATGGCGGCGGCAGCGGGAGAGGCAGGAGAGAAAGAGGGGGAAACCGGAGACGGGACGGGGGAAGGAGAGGGAAGAGGAGAGGCCGACGGAGGAGCGGAAGGAGAGGCGGCGGCCACAGCCGACTCGGGAGACTCCTCTGCCTCTGGCGTATCCTGGCGAGTGAGAGGCTCCTCGTCTCCGTCGTGGCTCTCTTCGATGACGGACGGGAGTCGAGTGATCTCGGACCCGGCCCTTGCCGCGGCGGACCCTCCTGCTGACGAAGGCCTCGACGTAGGGGTCCTCGGAGGCCCTGGTCCGATTGGGTCGAAACCTCGGCGGACCATCGGAGGTCCAGGAGGACCCAGGGGCCGCCCCGCAGGAATCTCGACGGACGGATCCGGCCGTGGCGGAGGCTCCGGACCAGTGGGCACGCTAGGCGCCGAGTCCGTCCCGGGATTCAGAGGTTCGTCCCAGGCGTCGTCAGGGGGCGGGCCCTCTCTCTGTACGTCAACAGCGGTAGCGCGCCTGGCCTGGGCCTGGGTCAGGAGCTCCTTCCAGCGCGGGTCCTGGGCGACCTGGAGACCGTACTCTTCTTCCGCACTGGCGAGCCTGACTTGTTCTGGCGAGCACTTCCAAAGGCGGGCGCGTACCGCCACCCACACGGTGCCTCGCTCGGCCAGGACCACCACCCCGGGACCGGTCCAGGCGTCCCGTCGACGTCCCAAGGTGTCCGCCCGGGGCCCCGCCCGCGTCATGCGGCGCCACACGAAAACCCACTGGCCTGGAGTGAACGACACCTGGGCCTGGCCGGGACCACGGGCCTTACTCGCCTTGGCGACCTTGTCTCGAGCAGTCGCTTCCAGAGCTAGCTTGCGAGCGAGCTCTCTGACCCGCTGAGACCTGGCGAACTCGGAGCCGGCCGAATCAAGCTCCGAAGCGGGTCGAATGGCGTCCTGCCAACCAGGGAGGCCCATGTGATCGTCCGATAACAACTCGTGGGGCATGCGGGGGTTCTCACCGAACACGAGCTGCATCGGAGAAAAGCCTCCTCGGTGCCAGAAGCGGTTCTTGTGAGCGCATAGCTCGTACACCAGTTCTTCGAGCTCGTCCACACTCCCTGGGAGACCCGACCCACCTTCGATCTCGCCTTTGATCCTATCCTTAACCCAGCCTCCATGCCGCTCCACACGGCCATTCTGCCAGGGCGAGTTGGCGTCGCAGACATGGTGGAGGACCCCCCACTGTTCGAGTCCTCGAGCGAAGCGACCCTCGAATTCGGAACCCCCGTCGGAAAGCAGGAAGTGGGGGGCCCCGAAAGGACGGACCCAGGCCTTGACAAACGCTCGCCAGACCTGAACAGCGGTAGGTTCCTCCACACGCACGCACACCTGCAAGTTGGAGCCGTGGTCGACTAGGTTGAGAAAGGCCAACGTCCGCTCCTGAAAGGTAAGGTAGAACAAGTCAACCCCCACAATGTGGTTAAACCTAAACGTGCGTGGGAGCGCAACCCTTCGGTGGACACTCGTGCGGGCCCGCTCTGCGCACTCGGAGCATCTGAAGGAATCCCTAATCCAGCGAAGCAGGTGTATCTTCACGCCACCGGCCCGGAGGACCCTGATAAACTTGCGGTTACAGGGATGGCCCATGTTGACATGAAGGCGGAAGAGAAGACGCTTCTCCTCCTCGGTGGGTTCTGGCGAGGGATCCTTGGCTCGGGGACCCGAGGGACGAGTCTCTGGCTCGTCGTCTTCGCTTCCGCTGGCTCCCTCGGGACCCTCTAGGTCCTCTGGCTCCCGCCCGCCTTCCTCTCCGCCCTCGGGAAAGTGGCTCTCGTCGAGCTCTGCCCATGTGGGCGCTCGGGACACGCTGGCACCACTCCACTGCTCCGTCACCGCACGAGCTACCGCCTCGGCAAACGCTGGGGGGTACTCCTGAGCCTTGGAAGTGCGGCTCTTGCCCTCGAGAATGACATGGGGGTGATCGCCGGCACACAGCCGGCCATCCATGATCTCCGACAGCCTCAGATGATTGGTGAGGAGCCCCGTGGGCTTCTTGTTGAGGCCCTCCTTAGTGACTCTGAGACCGAAGGTGCACATATCGATCCGGATCCGTCGAACACCTGGGAGCTGAGCCACAAACCGTACCACCTTGGCTGCCCAAGAGCTGGCAAACAACGGATGCTCGAAGGCGAAATAGCGACCCCTCTCGGCCTGATAGGCTGCGATCTTCATACACAAAATGAGGTCGTTTACTCCTTCGACCACAGCCTGATGCCACTTGATGGGGTCTCGCACTGCCTCACTGATCCTACTTATCGCCGAAAAGGTACGGCAGGACGGACAGAGCCAAATCATCTCTGGCCTGTCTTCTCCGATGGCAACCCAGAGCTCTCGTCTGTCACTCGTCCTGCGCGAATCCCAACCGGTTTTCAGGTCCCAGCTCGACTTGGCCCCCAGACGACCCCCCTTCTGCTCCACGCGAGGAGCGATGCGAGGTGGAGAAAACACCTCCATGAAACTAACTCCTCGGCTGCCCGAGAGGTAGGTGCCGGGCCCGGGGTCCTCCTGAGCACTCTCGGCACTCGCGCGAGACTCGAGAGCCGTTCGCACCTGTCGAGGCAGTGCGACCTCGTGATCATCATTCGTGTTGTCCCCGTCTTGCCACTCGAGGCCTCCGAAACTCCCCCCAGTCGGACTCCTGGGCCGCTGGTCCTCGGTGGCCCTCCGTCGGAGCTGTGCTCCGGCGATCCTGTTATTCGTGCCGCGTCCAGCCGAGAGTGACGAGGTCCCCCTGCGCGAAACGAACGTCGGGAAAACTGGAATCGACTGACTACTCGGACCGGAGGAAGAGGAGGGAATATCACCTGGAGCATCGAGAGAGCGAGAGTTGAGATTAGAAGGAGAGAAATGAGGCAAATCGGAGGAGGTAGGTGCACTCTCTCTTACCCCCGCACGCGTGCAGGGTCCAGAAAGTGAGCAACTGCCGCTCGCGAAGGCGGCCGAAAGGCCCAGAGACCGGCCCCTTGGCTCGGTCCCGGGAGTGCTGCATGTACTCGAGCATCTCACACGATTGGTCCTGAGCTGTTGCTGAGGATCTCCCAGGACTCGAGGCCCTGCTCCGGGATCGGAGCCAGGTTCGACGTCGGCGTAGTCGTGGCCGTCTGCTCGGTGGTGGTGGTAGTAGTCGTGTGCCACGGGTCGCCGCCCTGATCGATCTCGTGGTTCTGAGTCGGCGTCGGCGGCATCTGGGCTGGAAGGTCCGGCTCCGTCCCGAAGGTCGCCTGAGGCGGCGGAGGCTGCTGGACTGCTCCGAAGTGCTCCGGATGCCCCGAGGCTGAGCTCGCTGCCTGCCCCGCGCCTGAGCCCGCCGCCTGGCTGGCCGCCGCTGCCGCTGCCGCCTGCTGCATCCTCACCGCGTCCCACTGCGCCTCGACCTGCTGGCCGTTGTTGATCGCGTGGGCTATCGCCGATACTGCCGTGCCGACGTTCACGAGCATGAACCCGATCTGCCCGATCGCGGTCTCCATCCCCGAGAGCGTCCCGGCCATCGTGTTGACCGATTCCTGAAGAGTGTCGATCGCCACTCCGAAGTCCTCCAGCCCGAGCAGCTGGCGCTTGATTGCCGTCATGCCTTGAAACAGTTGCGGCAGCCCCTCCTCCACCTGATTGGGAAACTGCGCAGTCTGCGTCGCAACCTGGATCATCTGATCGACGACGCTCTGCACGTTCCTGAGGGCACGTACCCCTTCGGGTATCGACTCCAGCTGCCACTGCAGGCCCTGTAACAAGCCAGACAGTTGATTCACTGTTGTCAACGCCGCCCCTCCGGCTCGGAACTGGGGATCGTTCTGGAGAAGGTCGACAGCCTTCTGTGCGGACGATGCTGCTGCCCTGGCCGCCTCGGCTGCTGTGGGCGCCGCCTGGCCGTCCTGCCCGACGCGGTTGCCGCCCGGGACCCACGCGATTCTCTGGCCGCACATCATACACCGAGAGCCAGAGCCGTGCTGATTCCCGTAGTAGCGGATGGCGCTGGCCGGGTGACTGCAATACGGCGGCGCCTTGGGTGGCGGCTTGGTGGCTGCCGGTCCCGTCAACACCCCGGCTGGGGGTGTCGGTGCCGCCGCTGCTGCCGCCTCTGGTGGAGGCGGACCCGCTGGCAGCGGGGGCTGCCCTCGCTGCTCGGCTCCCGCCGAGGCCAGAGCGTAGATCGCCTGGCTCATCGTCGGCTGCGCCGATCCCTGGATCGGTGTCGGGGGTGGCCACTGAGACGCCGCAGCTGCAGCTCCCCACAGCGACGGCTGGGGCTTCGGTGGAGTCGGTCCTGTCGCTGGTGGCGCTGTCGCGGTAGCTGCCGTCGGGATCGCCATAGCTTGCCCAGGACCCAGTCCCATCGGGTTCGACAATTGCTGAAACTGCTCCAGCATCTGCTGCTGACTGAGTGCAGCCATCGTCGGTACCGTCTGCTGAGTCTGGCCCTGACCGCCACCACTGCCGGCTCCCTGCTGTGGCTGAGGAGCCATCTGCACGTCGCCGCTGACTGCCGCGGCTGCCGCGCCGGGCTCGAAGCTCTGCCCGACTGAGAATGCTGAGCCGTCGAACGCCTCCGAGGATACGTCCGAGTCCTGACCGTTGGCCTGGCGCCGTGCCAGTAATTCTTCGGTGAGTTTCTTGGCGCCGGGCTTCTTCTGGTTCTTCTTGCCGCCCGCTGTGGCCTGCACGGCCAGAGCGAGAATGATCGCCGCGCACGGCGCGAGCATCACTGGAACTGTGAATACGAGTTCTGAACTGAGATGGGTCGAAAGCTGGAGCGATTCGCTGGTACAAGCTCGAGCCCAAAGTCGCTACGGAAAGACAGAGGAGCTGCATCAGACCTTTGGCCATCTTGAGGCCGAGGGCTCTGAGGTGCGACGTAGCACTGCTGACGATGGGATCGAGGGTTCCGAGACTCCTCCTGAGGCCGGCCGAGGCACTACGGCACATCCTCGCGATGGGTTCGAGAGCTCCGGTGCCGTTCTTGATGGAGTCGGGGTCTCCGGTCTCTCTGATCTTGCGCGTGACCTTGTTTTGGCTGATCATCTTCTCGTCCTTAGTGTTCTGAGGGGATCCCGAGGCCCTAACCCGTTCTAATCTGGCCCGCTGAGCTAGTGACCCGTTCGTGCGGTTAAGCTCGAGCCCGATCGATGCCTGCACGGACTCGAGGTGACCGGGGATGGTGATGACGAGGATGGGTACGATGATGTACTCAGTCACCTCTCCGCTGGCACTCATCATAGGCGGTGCCTGGCCAGCCCGCAATCTGAAGGAAGATGCTGTCAGAAAAGGATACTTCTGAAGCGCACTCTCGGGAGCCTCGTGGCTGCCGCGTGTCTCTCGCACTATGTCTGCCATGCGATGGCCCGATCCGAGCTTGGTGACCGGGATATCCTGTGACAGATACTGCGAGATCAGAAGATTGCGCGGCAAATCCAAGACACAGCCGAGGAAGTCTAGCAAGTTCACGCTCAGGATATGCGGCACGTCCTCGTTCAAAACGGTGGTCTCCACCACGCCCATCACTCCTCCAAGACACAACGGATACAGGATGGTGCAGAGGACCTTCGCCTCGCCTCCGATGCCGTGGGCCTTCTTGGGTGCCTTGAACTCGCTGGACACCACCACGTAACGTAGGCCGTACTTGGCAAGTGCCTCTGACTCACGATTGAGCGAAGGCAGCCCCACGATGTCGCTCCCCGCGCCCGGGTCCACCAGGCCCTGAGTCACGGCGGCGTTCAGGTAGACGTCGCTGGACTCGACCTCCGCCTGCAGGTTCCTCAGCCTCTCGATCACGTCGGAGCTCAGAATGGGGAAGCTGCACCCGTCGAAGGTATAGCCCGTCATGCCTCGGCGAGGTCGATCCGAGCGCCTAGAATCATCCTCTTTCCGGGGATTGGGACACTCCCGGGCCCAGTGGCCCTTCTCCTTGCAGTTCTTGCAACGGGTCACCTTCATCAGTCGAAGGATCCGCGGGTTGGTGCCTGAGCTGCCGTCGTGTCCTCGCTGTCGGTCTCCGCGACCTCGTCCGCGTCCCTTGCCCCGGGCACCTCCGCGGCCTCCTCGGTGTCCGTCGTCGCCTCCGCGTGGCTGCCTGGCTCCGTAGAACTCGCGGTCCTGCTTGGCGGCCCGCTTGAGGTCTTTGTTCTGCTTCCAGGACCGGCGCTGAACCTTGCCGGTCATCTGGATGAACGCCTCTGTGGCCTCGTCCTCCTCGAGGTCGAGGTCTTCGATCTCTGCCAAAATGGCCATGACGTCCGACTCCGACAGCTCGTCGTCTTCCTCCTCTGGTCCCTCCTCTGACTCGTCGTAGTACGACTCGTCGTCTTGCTTCGCAGTCCCGGAGCCCAGGGCAGGATAGGCCTGGGAGGGAGGAGGAGGAGGGGAACTGGATCCGTCGCCCAGGCCGTCTTCTGCGGCCAGGACGGGATGGGACGAGCTGCCGCCGGGCAGCAGCTTCTCGCCACTGCCGTAGTCAAGTTGCCTGAGAGCCCAGGCAACGTCACTGTACTCGAGGCTGCCCTTCGTCAGCGCTCGAAGGTTCTGCTGGCCCTGAGCGCCCAAACCGGCGCCCTCCTCGAGCATGAAACCCTTCATCCGGTTGGACATCCAGATGTCGTGACCCTCGGCCTCCTGCATCTGCTGCTCCCTCCTGGCCACGAACTGTGTGAGGCTCTCCTTGGCGCCGCGGGTGCACTCGAATAGAGCTCGACGACCTGCCCGTCGCATGTCGTCACCCTCGCGCTCACCACTCATGATGTCCATCCTGGTCAGGAGGGTGTCCAACCACTGCTGGCTGCACAGGACGCCCTCGCTGATGTCTTCAAACTTGGCCTGCATCGCCCAGTCAAACAGCTTGAGGAAGCGCTCGGAGCGCCGCCACAGCTGCACATCTGTGTTCCGATTCCAGCGCTGCATGGCCTTCTTCCACAAACGGTAGTGCCCCCAGCCGGGCCATGCGGGCGGGTCCGAGTAGTCCCCCTTCGACCACCCGCCGCCGTCGGCCCAGCCGGAGCCTTGCCAGCCGGAGTCCTTCCAGTTGGAGTTGTCCTTCCAGTCGGTGTTCTTCCAGTTCGACTCCTGCTGCTGCTGATCCGACTGATCTCTCCCGCCGTCCTTGGACTCCGGCTGCTCTCCACGCCTCCAGGGGTCCCGGCCGGCGTCGCTCCACGGGTCCTGGCCTCGGGAGCTGTCTCGCCCGCTTGGATCGCCGCTGGGGCGCCCGCTGCTTCGATCATCTGCGCCTCCAGCTCCGCCGCCCTGTCTCGGACCCAGCGCCTCCTGCACGAGCTGCTGCACCAACTCCTTGAGCTGATCTGGCAGCTGGCCGCCTGAGCCCGAAGCCTGAGCTCCGGTAGCTGGGGCGCTGCCGCCTGCAGTCGTCCCCGACTGCTGCGTGCCCCCTGGATCGATCACAGCGTAGTTCTTGCTGCCGTCTTCGTCGTCTGCTGGCATACTCTTGCCGTGGATCCGCGCTCTGTCCAATTTGATGAGAGCAGCGCTCGCGCAGCAGCCCGAGCTGCTCCTGGCACCACCGCTGCCTAGCGGTGCCTAGGAGCGCCCATGCCGGCCGCGCCGAACACTGCTCCGCTACCAACTGTGGCAGCAGCAGGATGAACAGATGTACTTTTGGCCTTGAGCCAGAACGACGAAGTACAGTACAACCTTCCCTGAGTGTCATAGCGGACAATCCTGGCTGCCCCGTGAGCTGGAATGCTGGGCTATACAAGAAAGATCAATATGCTAAACCTATCAAAGGACACCTATCACAGCGCGGGGGCGCGAAGTTGGGTGACCTACAGTCAAGACAGCGACAAGTGGAACAAGGACCGCTTTGGGTTCGGAAGGGGCTCGCTGTTCCTCAGGTCATTCTGTGATTGCTCCTAGATCTAGCCCTCCTCGTGCACCCAGAGGCTGTTGGCGCCAGAAAGGGACTTCGCTCTTCATCTAGCGTCCCTCACTTCAGCAGCCCTTCTGCAGATACGTTCACCGCTCGTGGTTCCCGGCCTGCCGGCTCCCCCCACCTCCCACCTCCTGCGCTGCCCTCCCGCGGCGCCCGCCGGCCCCGCGAGGACCTGATCCCCCGCTGGCTGACGTTCGTGCGAGGCGCCGCGGCACAGCGCTGGGCCTTGTGAGGAGGGGGATGGGAACAGGTACCAACATCACTACGCTGGCCTCGCTTTCGGCTTTTTGGGCCTCGGGGGAGCCCTCGTCTCCACCGCTGGATTCGCCCCGAAATCCTCGTCAGAACGCGCGCCTGGAGAGGTCCGCGGAGTAGCGGTATCGGTACCTCTAGGTTCCCCCAGGTTCGGTAGCAATTCATGGAAGTTTTGTATGTTCTCGAAATTCCGTCTTCAGCGTGCGTGAGCGTGCGCTAGCGTCTGGTGGTCGATGAGGATGCGCCGATTCAGCGTCAAGTAGCGTCGACTTGGCGTCGATTTGCAAGAGCCAGCAAGACGGCATGGGGGGGTCCCATGAGTTGCCACGGAAGGTGGGCCGGGGATTGGGCGGACGGCATTGGCAAGAAGCAATACAGTTGGGAGGGATCGAGGACTGCAGGAAAGTGGCCCTCAGGGACCCCAAGCTGTCCCCAAATTGCCACCACCGGCCCATGATGTGTACGAAAGGCGCACGTTTCTTCACCCAACTTTTATCATTGTTCCCCGTTAGCGAGCACCCGAGGGGAGCTGGGAGCTGGGGGCAGGGAGCAGAAGAAACAGAACGCGTCGGCGGTTGATAGAACCCCGACCCTGCCACGTCTCAGGGGCAACGCTTGGGGGGGAGAGGCTCAGGGGGGACGCATCGACCCCCAATCGCCCATTGATCGCCGACTGGGGCCCGATAGCCCCACCCCGTCCGGGAGCGTGCGGATTCGCTATCGGGGGCCCGTCGCCGATGTATCGGCGGTTTCAAGTCGATGTTCCCCCCCCCCCTCCTCCCCCTGGCGGCGAAGTCCGAACCCTACCCTCTCCGATCAACGATTCGGGCAACTCGATGGGCGGAGGGGGTAGGGTCGAGAATTCGTCGCACACGTGGCGAACTTCGAACCCTACCCCCGCCTCCTATCGATTCAAGAAAATCGACGGTTGGTGGGGAGGGTCGGGTGTTCCCCCGCGAACGTTCCCCCTCATGGAAGCAGTGGGCCGAAGAAACAAAACGTTAAAGGTTGATGACACCCCGATCCTGCCTAGTCGAGCGCGGCCGCGGCAGGTTTGCGCCGTATCGACGCGGTGGCGACCTCGCCGCGGGCGTTCCTGGCTGAACGCCGCCAGTGGCCCAGAATCGTCTAATATTGAATGGTTTGTCGATCGGAAAAGCCGCCGATCGTCCAAGATTGTACGATCCACTCGGTGCTCGAAACCCACGCCAAAGTCGTCACGACACGAATCCTCCCCAGCGAGTTGCCAATGTTCGGTCCTCGGGAAGGCGTTGCAGCCGCAGGGGTGTTTGGCTGAAGCGCTATCTGTCCACCACCCGAGAGAAGTTGCACATCCATGAGCTATCGAGGCCGATCTCGACGATTCCGAGCGAGTCGACACTGAGTGGGACAAGCTGCGTTCGCGCGGCTGGGTCCGCGTGGCCACCACGAGCCGCGTCCGCGCCGAGGGGTCGGCCAGCCTCCACGGCGCCGAACACCGAGTAGGTGGCGGAAGCGCCCGACTGGCTCTGCCCCCGCCTCTTCCCGACGGCCCTACCGCGAGAGGTTGCGACCGCTCCCATCTCTCCTCAAGCGCATCGTAGCACAGCGGGCGCCTGGCCCCCCGTCTCTCGGCGGATCAAGGGGCTGGGCTCACTGTGGATGCATTGCCTGTGCTTCTTCTGCAGTGGGGACGCGCGCCACGAAACCGTATGGTTTTCGTCGGGCCGCCCTGGGTTTCTTCGTTCCTGGCGATGCGCTGTGACTTCCCCCATCCGTAAGAAATTGCTTGCCTCCCCCAACCGCACCACGCACGTTTCCTTTTCATGCTCTGGGAGGGATTTCTCGGGCCATGGTACCTTGGGTTTCTCCGATTGGAGCGCTTGGCCAGGACACCCAGGCTCTGGGCAAGACGCTTTTTTGGATTTTCAGGGCTGGTTTCTTTGCGGGGTGTTCTTGCGGCCGCATCCCCTCTGTACGCCAATGCCGCCCTCGGCGGTTTGAACTTCCCTCACTCCATTGCCGGCTTCGACGCTGGATGCTTCGTAGATGTAATCTCCAGAGCGCGCTTCCCCATATGGGCGTAGTTGAGGCACCTTGGTATTCATGTTCCTCTCCATCGCTGCGGAGGTCATCGACAGCAATATTATCATTTCCCCCTGCATCTATCCCATTTCCCCCAGGGTGTTCCACTTCATCAGTCTCCCTCATGCGACAAACATCGTGACGGATTTGGAGTCCTTTTCGGGCCGCGGGGGGAGGATTTTCGTAAAAGGTTCCAGGGCGTTGCGGGTGACCCAAAATTCTCCATAGGGTCGAGAAGAACGAGGATGAGAAAGTGGAGGAGCATGATGAGGAATTGCGTGTACGGGACGGACGGAGGAGGAAGAGAAGGATGAGGATGAGTAGGAGGAGGTGGAGAAGGCCTCTTGACGCCGCTCTGGGCGTCTCTCCTTTTCCTTCTGGCTTTTGCACGACTACCCGCGTGGATGTTGCCGTTGCATGGTGCTTTTCTCTCTGCTTCGCTTGGACGTCACAGCGTTGCGGTGGAAACGTGTCTACTGTACACTGTAAATGGAGGAGGAGGGCCACCCCCTCCTCGGCACGCCTTGCCCCCCCAGCAGTCCTTCGGGCCACGTTTCGACTGCACACAGTCGGGGCACCTGTGGACAAGCACACGCTGGCATTACCGAACGTTATGCGGACCATAGAAGGAAGTGCCGCCGTCTGCGCGCGGAAATGGCTGGTTCGAATGAGAAGGCCCGAGGGCCACTTCACTCCGTGCACTGGGTGTGATCTGCACTGGGTTCGATCGTGGTCGGAAGTCCCTTCGCTCTGCCGCCTGTTTGACGCGGGCGCGCCCCCCTGTTGGCAGGCGTCGTCGACTCTGAGGACCTGCCCCTGAACGTGGGCCGAGAGATCCTGCAGAAGAGCAGGTCGGGGGACGGTGGGGGGGTCGGACAGTGGCGGCTCAGGAGATCCAGACAAGGCGGCGGGGTGGGGGGGATGATCAAGACACCCTCCTAGATAGCAAGCCGTCTAGCTCACTCCCACCCGCCCTCCCAACACACAAGTAACACCCGAGCCTCAGCATGTTCAGCGGTCGTCTTTGGATGTGCAGCTACTGAGAACCAAAACCGAGCCCATGTGCGCGACGCTGGGGCGAAGTGCGCCACGCGTGCCATGCGCGCCACGCGCGCCAGGCACCCCTGGGGCCCGAGCGTGCCAGGCACGCCTGGTGCGCCAGATATGCCACGTTCCTCCGTGTGCGCCAGGTGTGCTGCATACTCCAGCCGCGCCAGGTGCGCCACGTTCGGGGCACGTGCAGAGTATGTCAGGTGCGCCTGCAAACGTGACAGTACACATCGGCAAAAAAGTCGGCCCCCGCCATCCTTGTTGAAAACCAATGCCCATCATTGTGTCTGATGGGCCTGCGCGCAGGAGGCCATATCAAAAACCGCTTGACAGTGCTCGCGGGGTGGCCTCGCATGATCCAGATTTAGCCGCGAGGTGCATTTGGTATAGTTCTTGTTCTCAGGGATGGTAGCCCTGCGCACAGCAGGCAATATGCTGACACGACCGCCGCCCCTGTCAACAAACACTCCAAAGTGCTCGCGGGCCTCCCGAAGATGGCTCCAGACTTTGCCCCAAAGTGTACCTTGTATTGTTTTTGTGGTGAGGGATGGTGGGGGGGGTCCTCTGGGAGTCCTCATTGTTTGCCGTGCTTGCGTGCCGTGCCGCGCCCGCATTCTAGAATGTACAGGGTGTGACGCCCGCGTGCCGTGGCATCCCGTGCCGTGTCGCGCGCGCGCATTTGAAGCCGTGACCCCGCCCTGGATGCCGCAAAGAGTGCCGCCCGCGTGCTGTGCTGTGCTGTGCTTTGCCCGCGCGCCGTGCCGTGCCCGCGCTCTACAAGGCGAGACATGTGCCGCCCGCGTGCCGTGCCGTGCCGTGCCCGCGTGCAGGACCCGCGTACCGTGCCGTGCCCGCGTGGTAGAGTGCGTAGCATGTGCTGCCCGGGTGCCCTGATGTGCCGTGCCGTGCCCGCGTCCTACAAGGCGAAGCAGGTGCCGCCCGCGTGCCGTGGCGTGGCGTGTCGTGCTTGCGCCGCGCCCGCGTGCCGTGCCATGCCTGCGTGCCGTACGGTGCCCTTGTGCCGTGTTGTGGCGGTGTGTTTGTGTGATCTTTGGGTGTGGAGGAGATGAACATATTGATTCAGGAGTGTGGATTAGCGGCGGACGCCGCTTCCATCCGAAATCGGCGCACCCCATCGCCGAATGAGACGGTATTGACCCTATGGTTCTCGGGGATGTTTGCACAATCTTTGGATCTATGTTTTCATGTGTCTGGGAAGGAGGGGGCGGCATTTTGGGTAGAGGAAGGGGGGGCGCATGAGGGGGAGAGGGACGGGGGCAAGCTGGGCACGCGCGCGCTATATCTGGCGTCTTACCCCTCCAACCCGTCCCTCCCCGTCGCGCTAATTTTTCTCTATCCGCCGACGGTTGTCCTGGTGGACCTGGATCCCCCCCAGGTGACCGCATCGTGTGATGCGTAATCAGAAAGCGGGGGCTGTGCACATTGGGGGAGGGGAGGAGGAGGCGGCGGATGAGCAGGAGGATGAGCAGGAGGATAAGGAGGATGAGGAATGTTTAGGCGGATGAGGATGCTGATTAGCAGCATGCGCTGGAGCAGGAGGGCCAGGGGAAGGAGGAGGAGGAGGGGAAAGGAGGGGGGGCGACGCCGACGAGGAATGAATCGGATCCAGAAAAGTGGCCAGCGCTGGAGCGATTTCGCCATTTTGAATGACTGGGGCAAGCGCTGATCCTGAAATGAGACCAGCGCTGCAGCGGGGAAACCATTTCGAGACACCTGGACGCGTCCCGCTTCGACAAGCAAGTACAGTCAGGGCGCATAGTAAGGACCAGGGGCGAGCGGGCCTCGTCGAGCGCGCAGCCGCGGCAGCGTAGGCCAGGCAGCGGACGCGCAGCCCAGCGACTCCCAGACCAGCACCACCGAGGTCGGCTCAGGCGAAAGACCGCACGCACCGCGGGGGCAGCGCCACGGGCGGTCGGCCAAGGCTAGCCCTGGCTTCGCTCGACTTGGGCGCGCCAGACGGGGCCCACCGCCCCCCAATCCCGAAGCCGCCATCGATGCTCCAACCCAGCCAAAAGATGTCCTGCGAGCCATATGGTGGGAGCACGCCGACCCAGAGACAGACCTTGTGCCCATCATGCCGGCAGACCTGATCCTCGATGGGCACCGACGCGCTGGCACGCTGACCGACGCTGCCATCTGCCAGGCCGTGACCGCCCTGGAGACCGCTGGGCTAGGCGGCGCCCCAACCGCCGGCGCCAGTCCACCAGCAGGGCCCCTCCGCAGGGGATGAGCACCCTTTCAAGGTTACCGTTGCGTCCTTGGCCCCTTGGCCCGTCGGGCCATCCTTGGCAACTTCCGCTGGCCAGCGCGTGACAATCTGCGCCGCGTCGCGCACCTTGGGGGCGTCGCTACGGCTTCGGGTCAGGAAGGGCGCCCTGGCGGATCCTTGCCGCCGCACTATGCGCACCGTCGCGCATCTGGGGAGCAACGCTGGAGGGCGCGGGCCAGGCAGGGCACCCCAGGGCGCCCTTGGGCGTCCATGCCGCCGAAGTGCGCACCGCCCACGGACGCCCTTTAGGGTCGGCGCCTTGTCCTCGGGGACGCGCGACCTCCAAGGGTACGTACTTACCCGTGCACCCTTGCGATGGCCTTGCAGTTGACCCAGGCGTCAATTCGGCAAGGATGGGGGTGTGTTGGGGTGTCCTTGCATCCTTCGGTTTTGGCCCGCGCCCTTTCGGATCACGTCAGCGTGGCCTGCCGATGCCCTTTGCAGCTGTGCCGCGCATCTGTACTACGTGCCCCCCACTATATCAAATTTGCAGATACTGAAGCCCTGTGTGAAAACAGCGCGTGGCGTCACAGCTGCTGCAGCCACAACTGCTGAATGCCACTGGTGCCCTTTCTCTATTACCCGACCTCTTTCCTCTTCTCCCTCCTCGCTATTCCCTTCGACAGTTGCACATTATGAACACTATTCCTCTCTGCCCTGACTCTGCCCAAAGGGTGTCCCGGCCTCTCCGCGCATTGCTTTTTTAGGGTGGATTTGGCGGCAACCATGGCCGGTGTTTCAAAATGATGTTTCTTTTGCAACGTGGGCTTCATTTTCGGACTGTCGCTTTGATCTACTCGTTCAGACTGGCGCTGTCGCCCCAGCGCGGGCCATTACCTGTATCCATCATTGCCGCCCCCTCTCCTTTCCCCTCCTGTCTTCGTCATCGTCCTGATTCTTCCTCCTCTTTCTCCTCCCGCTCAGCTCCCCCTGTCCGGCTGCGCGAAACAAGATGGGTTCGTTCATGGCGTCCCAGGTCCGATATCCCACGCGTCTGCAGATAGAGAAACAGTCAGCGCAATGGGAAGGGATGGGTGGGAAGCGCAGGATGTCAGATATGGCGCGGGCGCGCCCAGCTTGCCCCCCTCCCTCTCGCCCTTCCCCCCCCCCCTTTCCCTCCCCCCTCGCTTCCCGGCTCCTGGCTCACCCCACACGGCTGCGACGGCAACCGCGCGTCGCGGCAGGGGCCAGACGAGGCGCTCTTCTCCATGGAGGGGGCGGCGCGAGGGCGCGGAGACAAAGCGCGCGTTCTGCGCGGCGGGTGGAGCAAGGTTGGGTTGTCCAGTCCCTCCCTCCTTCCTCCCCGTTCCCTCTCCTGTACTGCCTCCACCTCCCCTTCCCTACCTCCCTCTCTCCCTTCCCCCCTCCCCCCCCTCCTCCCTCCTCTCTCCTGGCTCTCCCCCTTTCTTCCTCCTTCCCTTGCTGCCTAGACTGCAGCGCGTGTAGGACTCC
Source organism: Prorocentrum cordatum (assembly GCA_963575745.1). NCBI lineage: Eukaryota > Dinophyceae > Prorocentrales > Prorocentraceae > Prorocentrum > Prorocentrum cordatum. The sequence goes on along the minus strand of CAUYUJ010008524.1, from coordinate 284,445 downwards.
ATGGGAACATCCATCCCTGCCTCCTCTCCTCCCTTCTCGGACGCGTCGATCTGCCCGCGGTGCTGGGGATGCGGGAGGACGCTGAAGATCATCCGGAAGCGCCTCGTGCGGAAGGCGCGCGCACCCGCTTCGTTATTGCACTGGTGATCCCCCTCCTCTTCCTTCTTCTTTTTCTTCTTCTTCTTCTTCTTATTATTATTATTTCGTCCTTCTTATCCTGTACTTCTCCTTCTCCTCCTGTTCCTCCTCCTCCTCCTCCTCCTCCTCCTCCTCCTCCATCTCCTCCTCCGCTTCCTCCTCTTCTCCTTCTTTCAGAGGAAACCTTACGGGGGGACAGGCTCAGGGGTGACGTATTGGCCCTCAGTGGCCCATTCACCGCCGAGAGGGGCCCCATAGCCCACCCGCCAGGGAACGTGCGGATTCGCTGACCGGGGCCGATCGCCGATTTCACGGCGATGTATCGCCGATCCCAGCTCGATGTCCCCCCTTGGAGTCTTTCCCCCCCTCTCACCTTGCAGGTCATCGTGTTGGTCCGTACACTTCCCCCGTTCCTCCTGAGGAGGCGGACGGTGGACGGGGCGGGGAGGAGGACGGTCACCAGAAGGGCGGATCAGGAGGAGGAGTAGCAGGAGGAGGAGGAGGAGTCTTAGCATGTTTAGGCTTATCGTTGTCGATCATCCTCATTTTTATTGCCCCCCCTTTCTGGTCGAAGGCTGTTCCTTGTCTTCCCTGCTGTCTTCACTCCCGCTTCTTCGGTTTTGCCGCCATTCTCCCTCTCAGAGCTAAAGGCGCTATTATCAAACGCTATAGCACCGGCTTGACACCAGCCCGAAACATGCCCGGAGGCCCGATGGCCCCAGCAGGGACAATGGGCCATCGGGCCCGGAAGCCCGACGCCCTAGCCAGCAGCGAGGACAATAGCAGTGCAAAAGACACATTCATAATAGAATATGAATATAGGAAAGACTGCGCGCCAGGACGAGGAACTGAGGACGTCGTAGATGGCAATGTTAAACAATGCAACTGGGTGATTTGAAAACGCTGAACAACGTAGCAGAAACAAGCCGTTCCGTTTTTGAGTTTTTGGTTTGTTTGTTGGGACCCGACAGCCGCAACACAACATGTTTTCCAGCACGCCGAGCTAAAGCAACGGTAACAAAACACGCCCTGGGCGTAAGAAGAGCCACGGCGTTGAATGTGAAGTTTCTTGACATGAGGGGGGGGGGGTAGGGGGTGTTGGGCGGGCGGAACGCCAAATGTCATGGTTATGGATGTTGAGGTTCGGTACGGATTCAGGGTGGGGTTCCGCACGGGTGTTGGGTGCGCATCATCGAACGCATTGCAGGTGCTGGATTCGATCGACGACATGAGGGAGAAGCAGCGGAGCAAATACGACCAGTTCTGGAGCAACTACGGCAAGTATTTCAAGGTTGCTCGAGCCCTCCCACAATGGGTTCTCTGGGAGACATGGGGTTGAGGAGAAAGCGGTTGACGAGGAGATGCATACGTATGCTAGTGCGTGCGATAGTGGTCAGGATTGTGATCATGCGTGCGTGTAGGCGTATTTCTACGAGCGAGAGTGCGCGTGAGTGTGAATATGGTCGTAACTGTGGCACAATACGACTATGCGCATGCGTGTGTGTACGCGTACGCGCAAGTATTGGCGTATGCGTAGCATCATGACCATGCTCAGGCTCATGATTGTGATTACGTTGATGCGTGTCAGTATGAGTGCGGGGCCGAGTCTGATTCTGCATATAGGTACGCATACGCCAATGAACATGCGTCAGCCCACGAGGAGGAGGATGAGGAGGAGCAGGGGGAGGAGGAAGATGGTTGGGAGAAGGATGGATATTTTGCGGGGCGGACAGAGGATTGAGGTAAGAGCGGGGGCAGAAGGATGAGAGACTTTAGTAACGTTGCTCCCCCGAGCTATCGACCCCATCCCCAGCGCAGTGTGTCCGTCGCGGGCCGTCTTTTTGATAACCCTGGTCTCCGATCCTCCTTTCCCGACTGCAATTTAGATGTACATGCCGACAGTCCCCAAGAGCTCCGTTTTTAAAGCCCTTCTTACAAGATGCAGCGAGTCGCCCCAACGCGGAGGGACCAGGACGGGGTTCATTACGTTCCGATCGATGCGATTCGATATCGTTTTTGGCCGGCCCGATCCGAGTCGGCCCGATGCTCGAACAGCGTCGCCGAGTATCCGATGCGATTTCGCTTTCGATTCCGTGACGGGGCGGCCAGATTCGGTGTTGGCTGGTCCTGCCTTGGTTGCGAGGAGCCGTGCGCGCGGTAGGCAAGGGATGGGGTCAGAGGCGACCAGAGGGCGCGCTGAGCCGTCTCTCAGGCGCAACGTTAGGCGGGGATAGGCTCAGGGGAGAATGCATCGACCCCCAATCGCCAAGTCATCGCCGATAGGGGCCCGATGGTCCACCCCGCTCAGGAACGCTCGGTTTCGCCATCGGGGGCCTATCGGCGATCAATCGGTGATGCATCGCAGATTCCAGCTCGATGCTCCCTCCCCCCCGGGCCGGCTCCCTGAGAACATTCCCCTTCAGTCTCGCGGCAGGACAAGGAGGGGACATTCTGGGATTCGAAGATGGGGCTCTGGGGCGATTGGGCACCAAGGATAGAAAATGGCTTCCAGGTTTAATTTGCATTGTTCAAGTCCTCCTCGTCCTAGGGCCCCACCGAGACATCCGCCGATCTGTTTTTTCCAATCCGCTGCCTCAGAGGTCCGGACCACTTCCCCCAGGGCAGTCTTTCGTCCCCCGACCCACTTCTGATCGCCCCGCGGGCGGAAAACGGCACCCGAGGGCCGAGAGAAAGGAGCTACGCTGCTCGCGATCGGCCCGAAGACCGTGCCAACCTAGAACTCGGGGGGAAGATCGAGGCCCGTGCCTCCGGCACCCAGGCGACCAGGCGATCGTCGTGCATGGACTTCTTCACGGGCAGGCGGAAGGAGACACGCCCAGATCGAGAACATCACACCGTCGGAGGCCTGTGCGTGCCTCAGGGCCCCGTCCCTGTGGTGCCGGGGCACGCCACGCCCTGGGCTGCCCGCCCACCGGCCCAGCCGAGGAGCGGCGGCGCGCGCTCTGGGGCGGCTTTCTCGCGCGCCCTCCTCCACCCGCGGCTGCCCAGCTCCCTGCCGCCGCCTTCCCGCGGCCCCCCGTCGTGTGGCGACGAGGGGGCTCCTGTGGTGCTTGTCGCGGCTCGTGCCTGTCGTAGCGCCGAAAGCCACCGTTGACAGGGGGGGAGGCGTGGGGGCCTTCCCTTCTCCTTCCCCCCGCTCCGCCTCACCTCCTCCCCCTCTTCCTCCCCCTCCTCCTCCCCCCCCCTCTCAGGAGGAGGGCAGGGGTTCACTCACTGGCGAGGCGGAGGATGAGAATGAGCAGGGGGAGGGGCCCTAGCTTCTCCTCCTCCTCTTCCTCTTTCTCCTAATTCTCCTCCTCCTCCTCACTCCTCCTCCTCCCCCTAGCCGCACCGGCTACAGCAGGAGGACGCAGGTGCCGCGTCGCGCGCGCCGCGCCATGGCCGATCCGTGCGGAAAGGACGGCCCCCCCGCCCAGCAGCAATGCTTCCTTGCCGATGGCCCCGCAATGTTCCGCCGCCCAGTGTGGCCTCCGCGGGTACATCTCCGACCACACTCGTGCTTCGACGAGCGAGGGCGCGTCGCACCCACGCGAGGAAGTCCAAGGAGGCGAGCGTCAACATCTTCAAGCCGATGGCTGCGTCTCCTCCTCCTGGACTGCATCAGGCGGGCCCCTCAGCCGCCATAAAGAACATGTACAATAGCCCACGCTGGTGCATGCTTGCTGATTGAGATGCGGAACACCTGACGTCCCTACGCACGTCGTTTCGTCGGATCCCATCTACGGCTGCAGCGACGTCAGGGCCAAGACCGACGGGAAGTTCTCGGCGATCGATTGCAAGAAGGCGCGGCACACGAACACCCGAGTCCCGAACGAGGCCCCCTTTACTGAGCACCGTGCGGACTACGAATGGGTGCTTCCGGACGTGTAAGTGATTGACGAGAAGATCCAGTCGCACTTGTAGGCTGACGAGGAGACGGTCGTGTGCTCGGCATCGGCCAAGGGCGACAACCGCACCATCTCGAGGGGCATGAACCACGACACCTACAATACCGACGTGCATTGCGTCTCCTGCGCTCCGTGCGCCACCAACGGCCACGCTCCTGAGCTGAAGGCTGACAACAACGCGTTCGGCATGAAGGAGGGCTTGATGGCCACCGTCCACACCAATACCGCGTCTCACCCCTCACCCCACCGTGGACGAGCATAATCTCAGTTGGCCCATGATCGTGTTGGACGCAGGCTTGACTTGCGATATGGAGAAGGCGATGACCTACCAAGCGATCTGCGTCGAGTTCAAAGGGTCTGTGGATGGTTCCGGGTTTTATCCTGGAATCAGCATGCTGGACTCGTGGCGACAGGACGTCTCCACGAGGGTGAGCGGGCTTGAGTGTCTCGAGTGCAAGCGGCGTGTACTGATTACCAAAAATCTTTTTGTTGGACGCGCTCGAATGCGGCAGCTGTGGCATGTGTATCACCTCGTTGTAGTGTTCTCTGTTGTGTTTGCCTCCTGGCTTCCCCTCCCCGCTCTCTTGGTTCTTCGGGCTCACCCCCGCTTTGGCTTCGCTCCTTCTCCCTACGCCCCCCCGCTTGTTGTCCGTCGTTGTCTGCTAGCTCGCTGTGTTGTTGGATGATCGGGGTTGACCGAACTCTGTAGGCCAGCTGGGCTGCAGGATGCCCGAAGTCTCGGCAGTATGCTGGTCCTACGGCTGCCTTCGAAAATCGCAGCCGCTGTATATGCGAGGTAGCTGTGTCGCACATTTGGGCCCCTTGAGGTGTTCGTCGTTGTGTCCCCCTCCCCCTCCTCCCCCTTTTCCCCTCCTGTCCTTCTCCTTCTCCCCCTCTTCCTCTTCCCCCCTCCCCTCCCTTCTCTTTCCCCTCCTGGACGAGGAGGGGCAGGAGCGGTGGGAGGGCCACTGGCTGCCGCCCGCGCTCCCCGCTTCCCCCCGCTGCTCCCCACCACCCCCCAGGTCGGCCTCGTGGAGGACCTGGACTACAAGGACCCGGTTCGCCACCCTGCCGGCCGAAGGTCTTGAGTCCCGGTGGTGTCCAAGAGAAGCGGAAGAATACACTTTTTCCGCGGACGGGGCATACAACAGCCGCACGGGGACAGGCGTCCCCGATCGCCCGGTAGTTGATGGTATACTGTTCTTCGCCCGCTGAAGCGGTGTGGATGAGAACGCTTTCGCCGTCGAAGGGGGGAGGGGGAGGAAACGTTCGTTGGCTCTACGAGGTTTTCTCGCTCCGGGGTGCCTCCCAACAGCTACGCCTCGTCGAGGGCTTCCCGGGAGTGCCTGGATCGTTTGGCCCCCCTCTTCGGTGCACTTGAATTTACCTTCCTCTAATCGACGTGCAGGGATGAAGACAGGTAAGCCATGGCAGACACGCCCAACGTGGTAGAAATCAAAATCATTGGCGAGGTGGATTTTGGACTTTCTTTGAAGAGTCCGGAGAATACCCAGAAGATCCACCACGAGTCCAGGAATCGCCGAAGTCTTCACGCCCCTTGCGACTGCCGGCCTCCTCCCGCGCCGCTCGTCGCCGTCGCCGCCGTCATCGATCGAGGATCGAGATATCCAGGGTCCTCTGGACACCTCTTGGAGCCGTTTTGTGAGCCTTTTGGGGCCTCAAGGGTTGTCTTATGGGTCTCTTAGGCCATATCGAAACCTCCGTGGGCCGTCTTGCATACGGTATGGTGGCCTCTTTGGCCTTCTGGAGATACTCTTGGGCCATCTTGGGCCCTCCGGGAGCCCTCTGAGCCGTCTTGCGGCCATATCGGAGGCCACTCGGGTTCTCTTGTGCCGGCAGAGAGAAGCCCAAACATGGAGTATATCTAATTCGTAATAGGGCTCGGTTGTTTAGAACAATGCTGGGAACGAGCCAGAAAGTGCTCCCCCCGGAACATCCTGACGTGCATTCTTCAGACTTTGTTCGCGCTGACATTGACAGTAACTTCATGTCAGAAATCTTGTCTGTGTCATCAGACACGTCAAGGGCCACGCGGATGGAATCCTTGCTGGATTTTGTTAAGAGGGCGACGCAAATTGCTGAAAACCAGTTGCAGGCGTCCAGTGTATAACAGAGACGGCGTAATTGGAAGCGTGCGTACAGAGTTGCAAGTATGGATCAGTATCGATGGGCCTCAAAATTAATGGAATGGGAGCCGATTCGAAGCCAGTCAGGCTGCCTGTCGTTCGGCCGGCAGACCGAAAACAAGGTGGGACGACGGCATCTGGGAATACGTGCTTTCACATGACATTGGCGATTCATGGCACGCAAGAGACTCTGTGGAACTCGCTCGAAGAAGGGCTTGTAAAAAGGTGAGCCCAGCTGAGCCGTGTGAGCCTGCCCAGCACGCGCCGTCTCACTCTCTCCTCCTCTGAACATATTTGTCATGCCCGTTTGAATGCAGCTCTCTCTGTGATATTTTCCACATTGCCGATCATCATCTTCCAATGCACCCGGTATCCGGGACTGCGTGTCCCATACGCCTGCCCTCTGAGAGGACCGCCCCATACGGGCTGGGATGCGGGTCGCATCGCATCGTGTCGCAGAAGACCGCGCAGCGCCCGCCTGCTCCTCCAAAGTGCCCTGGAGCTTCGCAATCAACGAATTCTGCGCCCCAGCGAGTTCGTGATACAAATCCAAGTGATAATCATACTGAGCTTGAGCAGCCGCCAGCACCGCAGGAACTGATAACACCGCTTCAGACACAGGCGGGGTAACATGAGGCTGTGCACACTCCGAAGAATCCAGCTGGCGCGATATGATCATAAGGACATCCCGCCTAAGGCTAGAAGACACACCACGAGGATGATCGTGAACTCCGTCGGGCGCCTGGCATGCACGTCGTTGCCATCGCGGTGCACATACTCGACCACGAGGGCCCGCAATGCCAGCGCGCAATTCGATCTCCAGCTGCTCAAACATTTCTGCCTCCCAGGGATCCGAAACATGTCGAAGGAATTGATGAGTGTGCCGATATGTTGAAGTAGGCGGCGAACAGGAGTCGAAAGACCGCGCTGACTCCCATGCGCTGCACTGCGTAATCCACCATAGTGGTTGCCAGAGAAAGCCGTGATAAGCCCCAACGCCCTAGTGGCAATGCAGGGTACTTCACCGCAAGCCAAATCTACACCATCGTCTGCAAAACGAGAAAGAATAACACACAGATGTACAAGAAACGCTAATAATGCAGAGCTCAGAATTCAGATCAGAACATGCCGAGGCTCGCTTGAGCCCAAGCCAAAAGATGCCTTTCTTGCGCCACAGGGGAGGAGGATCAGGAGGAGGAGGAGGAGGAGGAGGAGGAGGAGGGAGGAGGAGGAGAAGGAGGATGTGGGGTGCTATCACACGTGCCCACTGACATTAACAATTGAGAAACAGATAGGCCCTGAGTGGCATCAAAGATGCAGCTTCCCACAGCGGTTGGCAGTGCAGGTGGAACTCACACGGGTCTCGACCCGCCCTGAAACTGGGGAATACCAATGAGGGAGGTGATGGCACCGCCATACTTTCGCAGTTCAACCCCGCTGGCATTCGAACTAGGACGTGTTTTGACATGCTGTTTTCGGACCTTGGGCACAAAACGAATCCTCTCGGTTCCTGAGACACCCCTTTTTTATAATAAAGAACCCTCGAAGAGTGAAGTCCTGAGGAGCGGAGGGAGAGCAAGCAGCAGGCGGAGGAGGAAGAGGAAGAGGAGGAAGAGGTAGGTAGGTAGGAGAGGAGGAGGCGGAGAAGGAGGAGAGGAGAGGAAGAGGAAGAGGAGGAAGAGCAAGCAGCGCAGGAGGAGGAGGAAGAGGAGGAGGAGGAAGAGAGGAGAAGGATGGAGGAGGGCAGAGGGGGGAGGAGGCGGAGAAATAGGGCGTGGGAAAGGGGAACAAGGAAGATTCGCACGCGAACGGGTACGGAAACATGGGTCCGATGCCCAACATCACATGTTGCTCAAAACCGACCGCGGCCGCTGTTGGGCAAGCGACTTCTGGTCTAAAAATAAACAACGTCCGCGTTGACGACACGCCCTGCTCAATACATTGGATAGGAAACGATGTCGGTGTTCGCACCCATGTGTCCGCGCCCATGTCTCGCCATCGCTCGGACGTTCATTCCTGGTGCATGTTTCGGCTGGGTGCGCGCACGTTCTTGCAAGATGGCCAAAAAGGCTCTTCGATGGCCCTCGCGGAGAAATGTGCACACGTCCAAGCCACGCCAAGATGTTGATCGCACCGAGAAGAGAAGCAACAGGCCAAGCACGCCGCATCATGCCCATCGGCTTGCTGCAGGCAGTTGTGGCTGCCGTCTCCCCCCTCCTGCAACACCTTGTTGCCCTTTCGCGAGTGTTGCCCGACTACGAGCGCGACGGGGCGGGCGGGCGTTGGCCCGCCGATGCTAACACTACGAGCTTTCGCTTTGCGGCCTGCCTAAGAAAGCAGGCGAAGTAGGAGGACCGGCAGAGCGGGGGGGATCTCAGCACAGCTCCCCAGGGCCCCGGAGGAGGAGCGCCGCTGCCCGCTGCTCCACACGATACCCGGCCTGCAGGCGCACCCCACAGCTCTTGCGAGGCGACGGCTCGAGCAAGATCGCCAAGATGGTCCAAGAGCGCTCCGTGGCAATGGTCCGAAGACGGCCCAAGAGGCCTCCACAACGCGCCAAGAGGGCTCCGAGCTGCCCCCCAAGAGGGCCCCGAGATGCCAAAGCGACTCATGGTCCTCGGTTCGTTTGAGTATAGCGTTCTCACTTTTTCTGGCTCCCGACGTTCCAAGACGGCCAAAGAGGCCCCAAAGATCGCCCCAAGACGGCCCAAGAGCCACCCCAAAAGGGCCCCAAGCCAAAGGCAATCAGAAGAAGAAATCGGAGGTCCGCGGAGGGGTGCCGGATCGGCGCTGGACCCCGCTGGCGCCGCCTCTAGCGCCGCCCCCGGCGCGCTCCGTGCGCCGAGGCAGCAACGGTTCAGCGCCGATCCAGGAAACCTGCGCCAGAGATAGAAAATTGTTGGTCTCACCTTTCTTCGAAGAGCAACGGAGAGGGGGAAGCAGGAGCGCGTTTTGAATTTCTCGACGCAGCGGCCGCCACGGGGCCCGCCCACACCAACAGCCCTGGTGACGTAACGTTTGGCGCCAGCGGTCTGGGAATGTCTAACAGTCTTGTACCTATCCTGGACCATTCCCAGGCACGCCACCAGGCCCTCCGCCCCACCGTGGCGCCGTCTACGCTGGAAGGATACAGAAGTGACAGGGGGGCAAGATCAGGCTCGAGAGTTTGTGAATGGTCTTATGAATCAGCATATGAACCTATGGGAAGACATTCCCCCTGGCCTCACCAAGATTGCTGATGAGGTCCAGCTCAAGCAGGTGGTGTCGAAAATGGTTTCCTCTATCGATGAGGCCATGGTGAACAACTTAAAAACAACAACATCATTTCGAGTGTTGCTGGTCGCGTGCGTGAGAGTGATGACAACGTTTCGACTTCAGAGGCTGCCGTTGGTGACAACTCGTTTCGTGCTGAGGGGCGTCTCGCGTCGAGCGAGCGTCCCAGTGCGGGGAATGTTTCACGTGGGCGTTCGCCAGGGCTGGCTGCTCCATTCTCTGCATCCTCCCTCATCGGCAGTGAGATTGTGCAAATACGGGCGACGGTGTTGTCGAAAGGATTGTGTCTTTCGTCTCATGCTCATGGCCGTATCCGCGACACAGACGACGGGGAAGCTCGCCCTGAGTTGGCGGTATCCACTCAACCGAAAAAAGTAGTTCCGATCGCTAAGCCGGTCGACTACTCCAAGTTTGATGACATAGTGGCCTTGGTGCAGATGGAGGAGACTTACGGTCAGATTCTTGCTGATTTGTGTGGGCTTTCGGAACCCGACTCCTTTGCTTCGATTCCTGAGCCCGATGTCGACTGAAAGCAATTGCGGTCGGTGGCGACACCTACACAGGACATGTGGAGTCTACTTAGGGCTTCGCTGCTGCTGCACCAGGTCCCAGCTTCCTTGTTTTCTGGTTCGTCTTCTACACCTTCAACCCCATAGTGTATTATGCAGTCACTCATTACCTGCTGCGCAGGCGGCGTGTTCTCTGAGAGTCTGCGGACACAGGAACCCCTTCGGGCACGCTCGACCTCCTCCCCCTCCTCCTGACACACTATTTCCCTATAGTCAAGGCGCTGAAATGCAGGCCGTTTTGTGCTGGGGGGGGGGGCTCTGGTCTTCGCGCCGCTCCTTGGGTCCATGTCCGGTAACCCTTGCGCGGCCGAGGTTTACTTTGGCCAGAAACCGCCCCCCCCCCCCGCCGCTCCACCATCCCCGTCCTCCCCCATCCCACCTCTTCCTTTTTCCTCGCGGTCCTCGCCTTTCTCCCTGGCCGGGGGAACCTTCGTTTCTCGGCGGCGCGCCCAAGGTGGAAGCGAAAAAGGTCAGACCTTCTCAGAAGGCGGCGAGGCTTCTCAGAAGGCTTCTGAGAAGCCCTGCCGCCTTGTGAAGAAGCCTGCCCCATGTCAGTGCCCCCCGGAGCTCGTTGCCGATCCTCTTCTTTCTCCTCGTCTTCCTCCTCTTCCTCCTCTTCCTCCTCTTCCTCCTCCCCGTCCTCTTCCTCCCCCTCCTCCTCCTCCTCCTCCTCCTCCTCCTCCTCCTCCTCCTCCTCCTCCTCCCCGTTCTGTGTTGGAGGACGAGCTCAAGCGCTTCGTGCGGTTCTACTCCTCTAAGAGCGGCGACAACATGACCAGCCTGCCCGAGTACCTCGATCGCATGCAGGAGGGCCAGGACAGGCGCGCGCCCGCGCGGCCGCACTGCTACACAGAAAAAGGCCCAGGCCCAGAGAGGGGGGGAAGGAGGCCAACCTTCGAATAACAATGATATTCATGATAATACCACACGGCGCAAACATCATCCTTCGGAGTTCCGAGCGGGGTTCTTGGATCCTTGGTGGCACCCAGTGCCGGCGTACCCGGGGCAGGGGCTGCGCACTGCGCAATTATCGCCACTTTCGTTGGCTCCTTAGAGGTCCAGCGAAGTCCGGGGCCACGCGGATCCATGTGGGACCTCGCTGTTCCCTGGGTGGCTGCGGACACTGCAACTGGCGCCACTTTCGTGGACTCCGAGGAGGCCAGGCGGAGGTGAGGGCAGCGCAGATCCATTTGAAACTTCGCGGTTCCCTGGGAGATTGCGAAGTGTGCAAGTGTCGCCACTGTCGTGAGCTCCTGGGAGGGCCAGCGGAGGTGAGGGCAGCGCAGATCCATCTGAGACCTCGCGGCTCCCTGGCAGGCTGCGCAGTGTGCAATTGTCGCGTTCTCGTCGCCCCTTTCCTCCTCGCCCCTCCCCGTCCGTTCTCCTCTTCCCCCTCGCTCTGCCGCCTCCATCTCATCTCCCGCCCTCTCCTGGAAAAGGGGGGGGGCAGCGGCGCGGTGGATGGTGGGGGGGCGGGGGAAGGGGGGGGAGAGATTAAGGAGGCGTTTGGCTTGGGGAGAGGGCCTGGGAATTCTACGGGGCGTTGCGGGGTCACGGGTTTGCTGGCGTTCAGAGGAGGGGGGCAGACATGATGATGATGATGATGATGATGATGATGATGATGATGATGATGATGATGATGAGCACGATGCTGATGATGATGATGATGATGATGATGATGATGCTGATGATGATGATGATAATGCTGATGATGATGATGACGATGATGATGATGATGATGATGATGATGATGATGATGATGATGACGATGACGATGACGATGATGATGATGATGCTGATGATGATGATGATGATGATGATGATGATGATGATGATGATGATGATGATGATGATGCTGATGATGATGATGCCGGTGATGATGATGAGTGGGGGGAGGAGGAGGAGGAGGAGGAGGAGGAGGAGGAGGAGGAGGAGGAGGAGGAGGAGGAGGAAGGGGAGGAGGAGGAGGAGGAGGAGGAGGAGGAGGAGGAGGAGGAGGCGGGGGATGGGAAGGGTGGAGGAGGAGGAGAAGGAAAAAGAGGAGGATGGAGGAGGGCAAAGGGGGGATGAGGCGGAGAAATAGGGCGTGGGAATGGGGGACGAGGGCGATTAGCACATGAACGGGTACGGAAACATGGGACCGATGCCCAGCGGCACATGTTATCCCAATCCGACTACGGTCGCTGTTGGGCAAGCGACTTCTGGTTTAAAAAATGGGCAACGTCCGCGTTGACGGCACGCCCTGCTCAGAATGGAGGAGGATGAGGATGAGGAAGAGGAAGATGAGGAGGAGGCCTTGGGAATAATAGGATGAAGGGCAGGGGGAGGAGAAGGAGGGGGCTGGATGAACATGGTGGGCAAGATGGTCGCACGAGCGGTGGGCACGATGGCCGCACGTGCAACACAAGCTACCTGAAGGCGTAGACTGCAGCCGATTCTCCACAGCCCCCAGAGGATGTTGGATCCCCGCGAAGTTGAACAAGGACAGGCATGGGCCAAAATCGATCCTTGAACCCCTTTGGTCCTCAATCCTCGAGTGCCCACCGCACACACACGCACTCACACACCAGGCGGACCCATGTTCCAGAACCCTGGCGCCAGCCAAGGCCTGCTTCTTCCCACTTCTGATCCTTGCATTGCCCCCGGTGTTTCCGACCCCTTCTCCAGCGGCTCCATCGCCTCTTCGATGGATCATCGGGGCCCCGACGTGGCCTTCGAGATGGCCGCGCTTCCGGGGGGCCGGTGGCAGAGGCGAACGTCTTCCGTCGGGGAATTTCCCGTGCGAGTAGATGAATGGGATGTGTTTGCCGAGTGCGGCTGGTTCACGCCGCGTTATTGCAGCGGTTACCCCCGCGCGGGCGTTCGAGGCCGAGCGCTGCCAGTGGCCTGTGGTCGGCCGGGACAGCTGGAGGATGATCGGTCCGAGCAGCGAGCCATTTCAGGGGCGACATCGCTCGAGGATGGTCGCTCCGCGCGGCGCTCGGAGCCAGCGACGACGCCGTCTCGGCGCGAGCCTTCCGTTGGCGCCCCCGTTCGGAACAGTGCTGAGCGCGCGGGCGCCTCGTGGCTCGGGTGTTGCCAGAGGCGTCCCTGGCTCAAGGTGTCCCCAGGATTCCCAGGGAGACGGGCTCCAGAGCACCTCTGAGGCCCAGGGGGCCCCAGAGGCTGCAAAATGGCGGGCGACGCTGGGGACAACTCGGGCCAGGGACGCCTCTGGCAACCGTCGAGCAGCTGCCTCCTGGAAGGAGGCTCGCTTCCGCATGAGCACCCAGCACTTGCGACGCCCCGCGCGGCCGCCCATCCCGCCGCCCCGCGGAGGACAAGATCTACTTCGTGACGGGCGAGGGCAAGAAGGCCGGCGGCCAGAGGAGGGAGGAGGGAGTTGGAGAGGGGGACAAACTAGGTGCGCTAGCGTCATATCTTACGTCCTGCCCCTCCCTCCCATCCCTTACCATGGCGTAGATCTCCTATCAATTCGCACAGCCAGATGCCGAGCAGGGCATTGATCTCAAGAGGGTACGCGATGGATGTAAAAACATGGACATGGCAGAGGAACGCAACGCATGACATCGCAAAGCAGTGCACAACACTGCGTTGCATTGCATGCTGTGGCATGGGACCGACGGAGGCCAGGACCGACGGAAATGAGACCAACGCTGCGGCGGGAGCATGATTTTGAAGGACTGGAGTGCGGGAGCGAGGCCAGGACCGAAAACGGGAATATGGCCACCGCTGCAGCAGGATCACGATTTGGAAGGACCGAAGCATGGGAACGAGGCTAGCGCTACAGCGACAGCTTTACTTGGAAGGTCCGAACACGCCAGTGCTGCTGCAGGATCACGATTTGGAACAACCGGAGGCGCGGGAACGAGGTCAGCGTTTCAGCGGGAGCACGACTTTCAATGACTGGAGCGCGGAAATGAGGGCGGCGCTGCAGTGGGAGCACATTTAGGAAAAACCGGAAACGACCGGATCGACAAAAACACAGGAAAAAACAAATGATACACTTTGTGTGCAAAAGAATCATGCGCGGAGAGGACGGGACACTCTTTGGACGGAGTCAGGGGAACGAGGAGAGTAGTATTCATGTTTGATAATTGTGGAGGGGGACGAGATGCGTCGCAGGAAGCGGTGGACTTGGGGGGGGGCGGGGGCTGGAGCGTTTCGGCATTTCCCCGATGGCAGCGCTGCCGTCCTCGACGAGCGAGGCGCCAAAGAGGCACTGGCGCTCGGCCATACTTGGCAGGTCACGCGCCCGGCAGACCCGCTGATGAAGGGGGCGTCCGAACCCAGTCTTCACCTCGAGCACCTCCTCCTGGAGGGCCTCCTGGAACACCCCCTCCCCGAAAACCCCCTTTGGAGCCCTGCGGTCCTCGCCACCCGTCTCTCCCAGATGTTTGGTAGAGCAGCCAGTCCCCGTCTTCGGGAGGTCTTGCACACTGCCCGCCTGACGTGAAACCCGAAGCACTTGTCTCAAGGTGCCTTAAACGAAAACGACGAGGATGAGGGGGAGGAGAAGGAGGACGATGAGGAGGATGAGGAGTTTGGAGTTGTTGATACAGTGGCTCGGTCGGTAACAGAGGACATTGAGACTACGTGGGCTGGCCTGGAAGAGTTGCTGTCTGCTTCTTGGCCGGCTTTTTGGCTAGCCCATCTTTGGTGCAAGCTTTGGACCAGAGGTTATGATGAATACGGTCTGAGTAATCGCTGCGATTGCATCTTACTCGTCGGAGACATCCCGAATACTGGGGAAGCTGAGACAGATGCTGAACCGCAAAAAGTTCACATGATGTAAAGAAACAGACCCCCAACCCCGCGGCAAATCTTACAACGTGGTTTTGGTGAACGCAACTTCCCGCAATATGCGCCCAGGCTGCAAAGACGAACCGCCAACAATATCGGACTATAAGCGTATTTCGTCGTGGGCCACGCGGTCTTGTCAACCTGGCTGGTCGACCACTGGCACTTGGAGCACTTGCTACGATCAAGCTCGCAGGATTGATGCTAAGAGTGGAATGTTGCGCGCACAACAGGAGCAGGAGGGCGGACGTTGGCAGCCTTTTTTCCCGCGCTTGCAACAATATCTGACCGCGTCAAGTTCCTCCGCCATCGGAGCCTCGATGCGGCTGCGGAGGACCCTCATCGCAAAACAAAAAAAACTACGCGTGATCCACCTAGTGAAACTTGGTGCGAGCCGCAGCAGGGAACCTCGCCACTTCTGCGCCCGCAGCCGCGGACGAGTCCGCCGGTTATTCTTCGAAAGCGAGCAGCCTCGGCGCGCGCCCTCGGGCGATCTCCAAGTCCTTCAGCTGGAGAAATGAGGGGCGCGTGCAGCTGAGGGAGGTTCATTGCGTGAGCAACTTGTCTTCCACCTCGGCATCGCGGCCTGAGGCCGATTGGCGCCTGAGACCATGCCAGTCCGAGGGCGCGCCCGCGTTGTCCGTGACGTATATCACTGCAACATCGCAGCCCCGAGAAGTCAGAGACAGTGCTAGTAGTTCTGCAGTGGCCGTTGTCTGCTGTCCTCCACGGTGCGCGCCCCCCCGAAGTGCGACATATTCACCTTATCACCAAGGCGGCGAGATTGCCAAGCCCAGCCCCTTGCGTCGAAGCTCCTCCGCTTGCGTCGCCAAGCGCGACAATGATCCGACCCTCCCTGCCGGGGCCAACGTGCTCGTCGCAGAAGCCGCAGACCGCGGTGAAACAGTTCCCGCGTTCTTGAGGGGCTTCAAGAGCTGGCCAGCGTGAGGGCGTGATCCTTCGCACCTAGACCGTCGAGAAACAAGCTCGGCCCCCCCCTTGGGCGAATGCCATCGTGAAGAGATCATCTGGCAATTAGTTGGCTGGGCGATCATGCTGGCGCCCTCGAAGCCGATGCGTCGCCGCCCGATGCGCGCGTTTGCATCTGGCGCGCGTCAGCGGCGCGGCGTGCGCGGCCAGGGGGGGGCCCTCAGCTACGGCGAGACGAATGCTTGCAGGGCGCCTGCCCTCGGGGGCCTGCCTCAGATGTGTCCAAGGCCGTCTGCGCCAAGGACCGCTCGCATCTTGCTTCGCGCCTGGCCCTCGGCCCGCCAACGTGTGCGACTGAAGCATTGCGCTTGCCAAAAGAGGCCAGCGGGCATATCGAGGGCCAGTCAAACAGCGAGAGACTTTGCTTAGAATCCCCGATTGCGTTCGCCGCCTGTCGTTCGGCGCCGCCCAGTTCGAAGGGGAAGCTGGAGTCCTGCCTTGCTGCGGCAGGTAGCCAATGGCTGTGCCCAGCGGCCCGCCCCATTGACGAGCCCTCTGAATTTCTGGGGCGCTCCGGAGCCCTTGGAACAGTTGGGGCCACGTCAGATTGATGCCGTGTCGTTTCGGCGGCGCCGAGGCCCAGCGCGAAGACCAGCCAGGGGCCTCAGAGCCCGCGGAGGAAACTTGCGAGCTGGGTCCACCGGGAATTTGACAGCGGGATTTGGACGGGGCTTTCATGGCGTTCAAAGTGGCGAGGCGTCATTTGACATCCTAGCCCCCTGAGAATCATTACCGGTGTCCTCGCTGAGGTGCAGCGTGGACTGGCCAAGGAGTCTGCGAAGCGAGCTCTCGTCAGCACCGCCGGCCAGGGCGCCTTGCTGCTTTAAATTAGCAGGCGAGCGACATCTCGCCGAGGTATGATCCCATGTGCGCATGCCCGCTGAGACAGGCACGCGCGAGCCTGGCTCCGTCCAACTCAAAGGTTGCCTCCGAGGTATTCCGCGCGTAGAACAACGTCTCGCGCGCGCCCGCCGTGCGACGGCATTGCCGTCTTGGAACTTCGCGCGCGCCCCGGAGCTCTGGCGCGAGATGGCCGGGCCGTCTCCCTGCGCACCTAACATGTGTCAGCCAGGCGCCTGCCCAGTTGCGTTCTCGCCAATTGCTGCGACCCCTTGACCGACTGGCGAAGGTCGACTAGCCGCGGCCGCCGAGTCACGCCCGCGTGCGCCGCGGCCAGCATCGACACGATGTGGCGCGCGTCGCGCTCGGCGAAGGGCGCGCTGGCGCTCGGGCCCTGCGCGGCCGATGGCCATGGACCGAAAGGCACGGGATGCGCGCCGCGCTTTCGTAGACACCTCGCCGCCATGCGCTGCTGCAGTCCAGCCCGACCACTTCAGCGGAGAAGCCCCGCCGGAGCGCGGCTTGAGCCAGTTGCCCCGACCGTGATGAGCCGCGATGAGCCTGCAACCGCGCTGCCAAGACTTCGACGATCGACCGTGTGAAAGCGCCCCGCGCAGTTGCGTCGCCCCTGATGGCTGCATCCCAGTGCGCCTCGCATTCATCCGCCTGCTGTCTCGCGCGCGACCCCGCGCGACCACCCCTCGCAAGATGCAGGGGCAGTCCAATGGCCCGATCACCTGCGCCCCCTTTCCCCGGCAACAGTGCTCCAATGGTAAGGGGGACTTAGTGTGGCCTGCATATATTGGACTGTGCGCGTGCAGACCAGATGCGCGCATCTCTGAATCGCCTCATTTGGTGGGTGGACCAAATCTTTCACGCTGGCGCGGTCGGTGACCAAGGCCGCAGTGGCCTGCGCCCTGCCCAGGGCGCGTCTCCGCTCGGCCGTTGTTCGCGGCGGCGGAGGCTTTGCTTCGACGCGCCCTCTGGTGTCATTGGAAGTATCCTCGTGGCCCTCGGCGCCAACTGCAACTCCATCCACCTGCGCATCGCGGGGGCTCGCACTGCGCCGGTGACGGCGAGGTCGGGCGCCGCGCCAGGATCGTCGCGACCGATGCGACATCCCAGTGGCTGGTGCCGTCTCTGCCCGCTTCCGACATTCAGCCACGTGCGCGCGTCTGCGCGCATCTGATTCTTTTGGGGTTCCTTCTTCAACTGCTGGTGGTCAACGTCGAACTCCGCAGCCTCGGCGGGCTGCGAATGATTCAAGACGTGCTGCCACCTTCCAGTCGCACGCGCCCCCTGCGACAAGCGGCCTGCAAGTCTCCCGTGCACGTCGTTGCAAAGCTGGCCTGCTGCAGGAAACTGCATGCGCGGTTGCCCCTCGCTACTGCGCCTGTGCCGCCGCCTTGAGGTGCTGCTGTCGGTTGTGCAAGCGCCAACCCCAACAATTGTCTGCCCTGTCTCAGGGATAGGCGTTTATCGTCGGCGGCGCGCGGCGCGCCGTCGATGACTGGCAAGTGGGGGGGGCGCCCCCCGCGCGACCTCCCAGGCGCGGCCTTGGAGTGGCGGGCGCGGTGGGTGACCTCAACTGATTTCGCCCACCCGCCGTAAAGCGAGATCACAAGGTCGCAAGCCTTGGGGCCACGGTGAAAGTTCACGGAAGAGGCGACTTAGTTCGGGTGAGATTTGCCGAACATGAACGAATCCAGCTCCCGCGCGTCTGTTCGAACCCCGTGCTCTTGGGGGAATTTCGAGCTCAAGTCGCTGACTCCGCAGGCTTCTCGGACGCGTGTTAAGTGGGTTGCAGGGAACCAGTGGATTCGCCTGGCGTCAAAGCCAGAGCTGACTGATTCGGGTCCGAGACGGGCGGCGGGGCTGCGGGAGAGGTGGCGGCCCCGGCCGCTTTGGGCGAAGCCAGTCTCGCGCGCCCAGGGGATGTCCTCCAAGAAGTCGCCAGAGTCGTCGGGGACAGCATTGCCCCCGCAGCCTGCGTCGACGACGTGGGTGGGAAAGGTCTGCCCTTCCCGTGCGCGCCCCCAAACGTGCTCGAGCCCGTTGCAGAAACGGGGTTGGTTTGTTCTTTATCTTTTGTAATATAGTGAACTTCTCATGTCTAGCCTCTTGATCAGTATCTGCGGCGCGGTTGGCTTTGGACGAGCTCCATTTGGACCTGGGCGCAGGCGCGGCCCCAGGTTCCCAACTATGCGGGAACCTGGGCTGCAGGTCAATCTATCGAGTTACGCTTTGGGAATCCGAAGGGGCCAGACCTGCGCTGAGTCTTACATGGGACGGACCATCATGGCGCGTCGAGCTCGGCCTGGGCATGTTTCACGCGCGGTCCTGTCGAGCCCATGGGGTCGAATTGCGCGGGGTCTTCTCCGCTTTCAGGTGCGCGGGGAACTTGGGCGCCTGAGCGAAGGACTTCGCTGCCGAGTGTTTCTGAGAAACCTGTCCGCGTGAGCTGTCATTCAGTGACAGTCCAATCTGCGGCTGTTGATCCGGGGCAACAGGGTGGCCTCGAGAGTGGGCCTTCATTTGCCGAGCCTGCTAACGTTCTCGCGGCAGACACCAATGCTTGAGACCCTGGTAGAATGAATATTTCAACTGATAAGCCTCGCGCGTTGAATGCGCGAGGCCCGGCGCCGTGGAAACCGTTGCCGCCGCTTGCCGTCGCTCTCGAGCTTATGGTTGCGCGGGCTTCGCCTAGCAGCTGATGTGCACGGTGGATGTGGGTGAGGCCCCGCGCGCCTCCCTTGTTCGCGTAGCCCTCCCACTTGTCCGCGGTTGACCTCGCGGCTGACAATTTGGTATTGGGTCGAGCTGAGTTGCTGAATATTTTGAGCAGTTGCTGCCTCGCGCGAGTTGCCCGCGTGCGAGTTCATGGCCCGCGCCTGCGCGCCCCGCGCATTGCTGCGCAGTCGCGGTCCGCCGTAGCGCCGTGAACGATGAGGTCTCAATGCGGGTCGCCCATGCAGGCCGCGCCGCTGAAGAAAAGTATCGCGGAAGTGGTCTCGCTGATCGAAGCGCCCCCGCGGGGCATTTTCACCGTGCCCCTGCTGGTATCTCCGTGGCCAAGTCCGGGCAAGATGGCTCGGGCGTCGCCGCGGGCTTGGGCGCGGCGGCCTTGGCGCGCGGCGCCGCGGGGGAAGTTGCTTTCCTCGGCGGCGCCGCAGATGCCGAAGGCGCGCAGGAAGTGCCCCCCTGCAATTCCAATGTCGCCGATGCCGCGCAGCCCGCGCCGTCGCCCTTCGACGCCGCCGACGCCGCCCAGAACGTCGCCTCGGAGTTGTTTTGCCGCCCCTTGCTTGAGCTGCTTCTCTTCGAGACCGCCTTCGCCAGAGACGTCTCCAGCAGCCGCGGCTTCAGCGGCTCCGCAGGCACCGCCTCCCCCGTCTCCTCCACTGGGGGTTGCCTCGCCGTTGGCGTCGAACCGCCTCGTCTCCACCTCCATGCGCGCTGCGACCTCCGCCTGCGTATTCTCGACTTTCGCCAGGAACGCACGCCTTGAGCTCCGCGGCCATCTGCGCGACTGGTGAGCGCCGCGTGGCGGGCTCTTGCCTGGAGGGCCTGAGCTGAGCTTGTCTTGCTTCTCGCAGTCCCAGTCCTCGAAATTGTCGCAGATCTTTCGTCTCATCGTGATTCCGATGGCGGAAGGGGATGGCCCTGGAACCCTATGTCTTCCACCGCGCCCCTGCGCTCTGGCCAGCGCCTCGGTGGTAGTTTTCCCTGCCGCCACCGTGCGCGCTAGCTCCAGCGCGGCCTGCCCCTCTGTACCTTTACATGTAGAGCTTGCCTATGCAAGCGAAACACCAGCCTTGAAGCCGCCCTCCAGGCTCCATCAGTCTGCGTCGACGCCTCTGCATCTTCCACTCAGTCGACGGCTTTCAGTTTAACCTCGAGCCGAGAGTGTTTCGCTTCGAGCGCGGCCTGCATGGGCCATCGCATGCTGATGAGGAAGGCTAGGGTCAGGCCGACGCGACCCTAACCGAAACCTTAGGGTTGCACCCGTTCTTCTCTGACGCACACACTTTCGTCCCTACGTCGCCGCCACTTCTTGGGGGGGCTGGGCTGCAGGGAAGGGCAGGGGAAGTCGGGGGCGGGCCTTCATACTGTCCTTAGGACGACGGCCGCCTGAAACCAAAGACCACGCGCCTTCCGATAATTTGCTTCTGACGCGCTCACTACATTCGCCTTTGAGTCCCTTGAGGTTGCTCTCCGAGTATCGGCCGCACCTCTTGCAAATAATGAGAGAGGGCTCGACGTCGAGGTTATCGCCAATCATTAGACGGTGCTTCTTGGGGTCTCTAATTAGCCGGGGCAGCGCTGCAGAATTGCCAGGGCAAGCTTCGCACGAACGGGCCTGGCGGGTGCAGTCGCTGCGGGCGCGAGCGTGACACGCTAGGCACAGCCAGTGGTTGTTGATCCAACCCCACTTGTGGCAAGCCAAAACCTGAGGGTTACGGCGGCCCGCGCGGGCTCGCCGAGGAAGACCCTCGGGGGGCTGAAGGGGGCGGGGCCCAGTCCTTGACCGCACCCGCGGCTCCAATAGGGGGGTTGGGGCTTTTGGGGGGCTTCTCGCAGGCCTTCATGCCCGTCTTTGGGGCGATGGGGCTGCCACGAGGAAAGCGCCTCCGCTGCGTACTTCGCAAATCGCTGAACTCTGCTGCGGGCTTCCTTATAACATTCTATCTCCATCTGGGACGGGGCGGGGATCTGGGCAGCAGCTAGTTTGGCGATCCGATCCGCCCAGCCATTTCCTTTGGCAATAAAAACCAGTCCCTCGAGCCAGCCCCCGGGTTCGAGAGATCCTGGTGGGCCTTCACTTCAGCAACCTCGAGTGAACTAAAACTGCCCTGGGCCCTGGCCAAGACGGAAACTCCTGCGTACATTTCTGTCCTACTTACCTCGGGGCTCTGGTGAACCGAGAGGATGCCTTTAAAGTCAGTCCACGCTTTCGTGACTTTTGGGCAGGAGACGGCAGCCAGAAATCCTAAGCGTTCGGCAGCGGGCGACGTGGGGGGGGAAGCTTGGCCCCCACGGGCCCCGGGAGGCAGCCAAGTAGGTCGCCCTCCTCATCGGTTTTGACCACGGACCAGGCAGGGGCATCGCAAACCGCGGGTCCAGGTTTCAAAACACTGCCGTCGTGGAGAACTTCACCTACCATGGCAACCTCCTTGGGCTGTCCATCGCGAGACCAATGTGCAGCTTGGTCAAGTCCTAATCCAGGGGGCCTCAGAGCAATAGGTTCAGGTCGAAGCTGGAACCTCAAGGCGCACGGGAAACCTCCCCTCTGATCCCTGAGCTCCTCCACGTCCCCATCCTTCAACATCCCCTCTCACAAGTTGTGGGTCTGCGGGCGCTCGAAGAGCCTGTGGGAGAGGGAGTCCCCGGGGCCCTGGCGCAACTCACAATTGACTTTTCTTTCGTAGCCTGCCTCGGCTATCTTACCTTTTGTCCAAATACACTGGCATCCGTAGGACAGCAGAGTCTTGCGCCTGTGCCCTTGGATACTGTCATCTTGCAGCGCGTGCTGCATGAGCGACAGGCCCAGCGGCTCGTCGAGACCAAGCTTCACGCTGGCCTTCAAATCGAGCTGCTGCTGCCACTGGGTTTGAACAAGCTTCTTGATTAAGGCTGTCGAGGTCGGGATGAGTGGGTAGTCCTGCCCGTTGGCATCCTGGAACACGAACGGGTCGGGCATAGTCCATCCTAGACGCCCCATGCTGAGGATCGTGGCCCCGGGAGGCCGTCTAATCTGGAGCCACTTCGTCGGGTGTTTGTTGAGGACCTCCAGGGCCTGAGTGCGAAGTTCAGGAAGCGTGGAGCTAGCAGTCCCAGGTAGATAAGCAACTCTCCAGATCAGATTGGCCCAATCGCAGGAAAGCGGTACTCCAAGTCGGATCCCCGAGAATCGACAACGCCGAAGACTTGGATCTGGTCGCGCATCTGGGTCCCACGGTCTTGAGGTACATTGATTGGGCCTCGTGCGCCTCGGGGTTAGTGAGACCGACCACCTCTGCCCCGTAGTAGGCGGCCGCCTTCAACCCTGTTTGGTAAATCTTACGCACAGTTGCACCCGCTCTCCTAATCTGCGCCAAACGGTGGAGACGACGCTTCATTTTTACCGACCGCTTGATGAGGGTCTTGCGTGACTTTTTGTTGGGCCTGTTCCCCATGGTGAAATCTACTCCGAGGTTTGGCGCAGATTGTTGTTGGTGGACGCCTTCGGGCCCGCTGTGCTTGCCTAGGGCCTTCGCCAGTCGCTGCTGCACCTCTGCTGACGAGCCCAGCGCCGTCGCCTTGTGCAGCGCGACCGAGCAATCGAGGTCCTCCTCGATTAAATCTAGCATGCTGACGGCGGCCTGCGCCAAATCCGACACGAGGGGCCTAAGACTAGTGCTGCTGCTGCCCAACATGAAGCCATCTATGAAGATGGAGGGTCCACAGTGGGGAACTTCGGGACCCAGGAGTCCATGGGGGGCACCGTGTACATTTGCACGTTGTAGGTGGCGAGCGAGCATCCCGCGGGGAAACCTTTAGTGGCGCAGCCAGCATAAGTTGCCGAGGTCCTCATTGCAAGTACCCTCGGGCCCCCATATTGGTTCATCACAACGCATACTAGCGTTTCCGAAAATCCAGAAGATATACCCCGAGACTTCCACTTGCCGCGGCTCACATTCTCATACTAGTTAGATAGATCCCACAGAATGCCACCAGTGTGAACAGCTTGGTAGCCAGCTAGACCGGCCTTGAGGGCCTGGGCATAAACAATTTCTAGCGCGCCTCGACCAGACCGATGGGCAAGATAGGTCCTCTAGTTGGCCCATTCCGAACGACGGGCTTCCACTTGGCGGATCTTGGACCATACCTTCCAGAGAGCGGGAAGGAGACCGATGCCTCGGTAGGATGGGCCCTCAGATTGGTCGGCTTTGTGCTTCTCGATCCGGGCAATGATAATACTGCGAATAGCGGTTGGAAATAATCCTATCTCTTCAATGACAGCCAGAAGCTTACACACCTGCTTCATGTCACGGTAACTCGGTCAAGCAAAATGACGAGGGTGAAACCCGTCCCAAGTCTGATTGGTTGATTTCGGAAATTCGTTGGTTGTCGATCGGACCTGACCAGGCGTAATGGGCTCCAAGCGGTCACGCTCGGCCGGCGGCAAGTTAAAATTCTTCTCCTGCGGCGTGACCTTCCAAAGTCCTGCCAGGCTGTGGGCCTCCGACTGGAGCAACTCAAACGGCCGTCCTGAAAAGGTCTGCAGATCTGGGCGCCATACTTTCTGAGGTTGCCAACTGGTGAGCGTTGAGGTCCAGCGGTGTGCCCACCCGACACCTTTGGACATGGCCTCCTGGGCCCAGTTTTGCCAGGCAGTGGTTTCACTGTGGGGCCCCTGGCATCCTCAGCTTGCAGCGCTCGGCCGGCTGATTCATCAAGCTCTTCGGAAACCTTCAAGACAAGTTTGGGGTCCAACACCCCGTTGCCCGGATCTTCTGCAGCGGCGCCTAGAGCAGTCCAACACAGTCAAGCAGACGGGCAAGCTCCTCGGTGCCTTCAAGCTCTGGAGGTGGTGACTGGATGCTGACCAAAATCTCCGAAGGGTAAAACTCGTCCCTGGAATGAACCTTGCGGATGGCATCTATCACTTTGTTTTTCAACCATCTAATCGGGATCGCCAAGCTCCTCCACTTAGCCCTCGGTTCCACCTCCCGAGCGGCTCCTGGTGCCCAACGGATCTTGGGTTGTCCCACTCGCGGCATGGTGGGCGACTTGATCGGCGTATCCGTGCGGATGCTGATCGTCTTCGCCATGCCGCTGGCGAAATGCTGGCACGTGGAGTTCAGGGTCAGCAAACGGGCCTCTATGTCGGTCTCCTGGGCGATGACCTGGTCCAGGAAGCCCAGGGCTGCTTCGGTTTTGTCCCAAGGCGGCACAAAGTTGTGGGCCCATGGGGCATGGTAGTAGAGAGCGGTTGGGGCTTCCCCAAGGCGGGCACCATGAAGGGCTTCCCACGCCCGATTTGAAACAGAACGGGTCTGTAGGGGCTCAGCGGGTAGTCGTCCAGGACGGTGGCACCCAAGAGGTCCTGGTCGAAGCGCGACGAGGCTAGGGCGAAATCGATGGTGCTAGCGGGTTTCCTCACCTTGCACGTGAGGGTAGCTGGGGCCAGAATCTTGAGGCCCGCTCTCAACGGGTAGTTCGACTCCATCATATGTTTGGCCGAGCCGTTGGACTTCCCCAGCAATGATGAGTGGTTGTCGCGCAGCATCCTGAATCCTTGCAGCCCCTGCTAGAAGTTCTAAGTTGCATTTGTTGAGGCCCGCCCCGTCGGCCAGGTTGATAGACTAGCGCGAAGGGGCGGTGCCCTGGAAGTTCGAGTGAAACGGCTGTGCAACGTGATTCTGCGACCCCTGCAAGAAGTTGCACTCTGGATGCTCCGAAGTCATGCCCGTCACGAATCAAAATGCCTGTGCCTTGGACAGGGTACCCTTTGTCACTGAGCACGGCTGGTGAAAGCATCGATTGCCACCCCGCGCGCTCGCACCGCTGAACAATGAATGGGGGCGCATCTGTGAAAACTCTGGCCTCCTGGCAGCAGGTGACATCCACTGCCTCAGCTGCTGGAGATTGGAGAAACTTCCTGATGGATCTCCAGCAGCTGCCGGTGATTGTGGCGAACCTGACCGTGTTACCCGTAAGGCGCTTTGTCCGCGGGGTCGCCCTTGCCGCCCTTGCCCTTGGCTGCGGCGGCGCACAGGGCCTTGGCGCTCTTCTGGAGCGCCTCGGTGTTCTCCTGCTGCTGCGAGGGCTGCGAGAGGTTCTGGCCTTGCAGGTTCAGCGCCTGGCCGACGGCCTCGCCAGCGCGCTTGATGCCCGCGATGCGCTTCTGCTCGGCGTTGTGCTCCTCGACCTCCATGACCTTCTCCTCCTCGTCGTAGGCTGCGGCCTCCTCGGGGCTTTTGTCAGCACCGTCTGCTGCGCCATCAGCAGCGCCAGGGCCCGCTGGCGTGGGCGGTCCGCCGCCCACCAGGGGAAGGGCTGGGACGTCGGCGGGCGCCTGGGTCGTCGCGCCGCCTGGGACCGCCTGGGCCGCGCGGGGCTGGGCCTCCGCGGCCTGGACCTGCTGCGCCGCCTGCGCCGTTTGCCACTCCACGTGCAGCTTGGCCGCGAGCTTCGCGACGGCCGTCTGCACCTCGGCGGACGGCGCGAGCCCTGGCGGGAACTGGCTGGAGATGAATGACTCCAGACTGGGGGCCTCGCATGCGTGCTCCTTGAGCGCCTGCTGGACCGCCGTCTTGTGCTGGGTCTCAAGCTGCTGCACCTCGGGCGTGAGGTCAGCAACGATATTGATATGCTTCTCGTAGTCGTTGGCCAATGTCACAATGGCCTCGCACGTCTTGCACATTCTTGCTGGGCGTTGGACAGCGTCGTCTTTGTGACCTCGAGCTGGTCATGCAGGGACTTCCTCTGCTGATCCCATGGTTTGGCTGCCAACGTTGATGCTTTCACTGCTTTCAACTCATTCACGGCCTGCAGGCAATGGTGCCCAGAGGTGCCTTCCATCTTCTTCCAAAACGTGGACCGCCGCCGAACACACAGCGATTGGATCTCGTTCGGATTCCTCTGGTGCCCGCACTCCCGTAGCTCCTTTGGGGTGACTGGACATCAAAGAGATTGGCGGAAGTAGCCGGCCGATTTCGGTGGGCGGCTCTCGGTGGGCAGCTGTCGGCGGGCGCCCCCTCTCTCTTTTATGTTCCCCTTGGGTTTCCTGTATATTAGTGATGTCGGTGGGCGTTACCTCTTTCTCTCTCACGCTCTCTCTCTCTCTCTCTTTGTTCTCGCTCTCTCTCTCTCTCTCTTTCTATCGCTCTCTCTCTCTCTATATATATCCCTCCTCTCTCTCTCTCTCTTTTGTTATCTTCTCTCTCTCTCTCGGCATTGATCACTTTTGTTTCGCACTTTTGGGGTTTCTCTCTCTCTCTCTCTCTTCATATATATACACATATGTATCCATTTCACTTTTTCTTGCTTCCCCGGCATGCAATGCATTATCTAATCGTTTTGTATGATGCTGTCGAAACTGCGGCTGGACATGGCCCTTTGGAACTTCTGGACCATCCATTGATTGGGGTTTGTCTCTGGTTTATTTTGGCGATCGAGGCTTAGGAGGGGTCTCGCTTGTGGGGCCGCCCCCAGATTCCGGTTGGGAACCTGCCCCAGACTTGCTCGCATCGTGCGGAATCGCGACGGGGAGAAACATGTAGCTGTTTTTGGGAACATCGCCGGGCCCTGGGGCCGCCCGAAGACTACGCAGAATGGCGGATTGGCCGTGGGGAAAGCGTCGGGATCTCCGCTGACCCTGTAGTGACCGTTGGCGGAGGGCGGAGGGCAAAGAGTCGTTACGAAGGAAGGGCGAGGGGCACGAGGAGGACGAGGGGCAGGACGGTAATTGGGGCAATCGGGCGAGGAGGGGGCAGCATTGGGGATGCGCGATGCCGCGAGGAAGTGCGAGGGAGGCGCGACCAGGCGCAGTCGTGGGGAGCTTCGACGTCGAACTGTAGGTTCCAGCGCCATGAAGTAGAATCTGGGCAAGTTGGGCAAGCTACATGGGCCCATCGAGACTGGTAAAGCTTCGAGCTGCGCACAGACAGCCCCAGCAGGGTGCCCCAGCTGATCCCAACAGGCCCCCCGAGTAGTGGTCCGGGGTGGTCTCAACGCCGCGGCGCCGTCTCCGGCCGGCGGCGCCCCCAGGGCGCTCCGCGTGGTCGGAGTGCTGAGACCGCCCGGGGCCACTCGAGGGGCCCGTGGAGGCCAGCCGGGACTCCCTTGGGAGGCTGTCTGTGCGCAAGCCGAAGCCTTGCCAATCGGGAGACATGCATCGAGGCATGTGTGTTCAGCTGTTTCGATTCCCGGAAGACGTGCCGCCTGCGTGTGGACGGCGCGCCCTGTGGTCTCACTCACCTTGCCTCTGTTGTTGTCGCTGACCGTGGCGTGGGCCAGGCGAGGGGAGGGGGAGGATTGGACTGGGAGTGGGGGGGAGTGTAGGGGGCAGCGCCAGGGGGGGACGCTCAGGGTGGCACGCTTCGACCCGCAATCGCCCGTGTATCGCCGATGGAGGCCTGCTAGCCCACACCGTCCAGGAACGAGCGGATTTGCTATCGGGAGCGAATCGCCGATCTGTCGGCGATTGATCGCCGATTCCAGCTCGATCTTCCCCCCTCTGAGTCGGTCCCTTCCCAACGCTCCCCCTCAGAATGGGAAGAGCGAGTCTAGGAGGGTGAGCGGCGAGGGAACGTGAGGCGAACCAACGGCATCCCATGAGCATCAGCTCTCCGGCGTTCGGGGACATCCGGAAGACTCAGTGTCTTTGGGTGGGGGAGGACGGCTGAGGATTTAGGGGCATGGGGAGAGCGGCCGGGACGGGGGAGGGGTAGGGGAAGATGGAGCACCAGAGGAGGAGTCCTGACAAGACCACAGGGGAGTTGGTTCCGCGGGGTCGGTCAGGGGCTCCCTTTTTGAGGAAAGGCCTGACCGAGTCTAGATCGCCCCCTTCGCCTTGGTTTGGTCGGGACTTCCCTCGGGAGCCAGAGCTCTGGCTCCTCTTCCACAAGCCGGCGTCGACCCCGCGGACCTCTCCAGGGGGGCCCCTGAATGGCCGAGGGGCCCCCGACCCTCGATCCTCGGCCTTGCCCGACCCTCGGTCCTCCTCGGTCCTCAGTCCCCGACGCCGACCCTGGATCCCGAATTCCCCTCCCGTCAATCCTTAGTCCCCGCCTCGATCCTCCTCGGTCCTCGGTCCCCGCCTCCTCGATCCTCAGTTCTCCCGTCTTCGATCCTACCCCGTGGCTGGATCCTTGGCCGTGCTGCGTCAAGCACAAAGTTCTGGTCAAGTGCTGGTCTGCTGTGCTGTTTCGAGCATCGTCGATCCTCCTCGACTCTCCCGCCGGCGTGGACGTGCCGCGCCGCCGCCGAGGCGGCGGAGATCGCGCCGGCCATGGAGAAGATGAACAAGAAGGGCTACGAGGCCGCCGCGCCCTCCCGCTGCCGCGGGTTGCGGCCGCCGCCGAGGAGAGCCGATGCTCGCGGGCGGATTGTCTGCTGATGTTGGTGAGTACCTACGGGAGTTGATCTATGGACATGTTTCCAGGCCCTCTTGCTCGAGCGCGGGTTTCTCCGAATGTGTGACGTTGCATGCCCAGCCGCGACGACAACGGCTCCCGCTCGATACCTCGTCGTCTTTCACCCCTGGACGGCCAGAGCGGCGCTCCTTGACTCCCCACTCGGGACCCCTGGACCCCTGGACACCCCCAATTCGGACACGGCGCTCTCGCTCGAGACCCCCTTGCAAGTTACTCAAGTTAGTGAAGCCCCAGCTGCGACGATGAGGGCTCCCGCTCGATACATCCCCCTAATTCTTCACGCTTAGCGTATTCCCACCCGCTCTTGGCTGCGCCCCCATCTTGTTCGCTAAGATTGCACCAATCGCAGCGTGAGTCTCAGGCGCCTGGGCACACACCCCGCGCCCTGGGCTGTGGCGGCGCCCCCTCCTCCTCCTCCCTCCTCCTTCTCCTCCTCCCTCTCCCCCTTCATTCACAATGTCTCTGCGGCTTTTGGCTGCACCCCCCCCGGACGGAGAGTGCTGCGACTGCAGAGGTGCGTCCGCCCTGGGTCGGTCCGTGCATGGATGCCCAGAGCGCAACATCTGTGTCCAGCAGCATCTGGCTGCACCCCCCTCCGTTCCTTCACAAGTCTCTGCGGCTCTTGGCTGCGCCCCCCCGCGATCAACGGCAGAGACAACATCGTGCGTGGGTATTGTGACATGCCCAGGGAGCAACAGTGTCGACCAAGCCCAGCAGGTCAGCACGCAACCTGCGCAAGGTGCGGACCTGCGGCCAGGCTGCGGCGGGTGTCTGCCTGCCCCAGCTCCGGTCGCATCCGTCCTCCGCAGGGGCAGCGTGGCATGTGGTGGACGGGGGTGGTACCACGCACCATGGTGAGTGCCCACGCCGTATGAGCGGCCCGTATCGCGTGGTTCAACCTTCAGCGGTCAGGTTGTGGTTCTTCTCGGCGCAGCCACTTGCCAAGACCTCGCCGGGACATCGCATTTTTGGGCCCCCGAGCCGCGTGTGCCGGATACGATGTGGATACTGGCTATCGGCTGGCTGCCAGCCTCCGAACGCTGCCGTGATGCGGCAGTGGAGTGGGGTGAGCCCTTCCACGGTGACACCGGCGCTCAGCGGCAGGCAGCGCCACCCCCCACCTGCGTATCGCCTTGGTTCTACGTTGACCCGATCATGGCGCCACCACAAGGACGTCCTCTACTGGCTTCATGACAAGTGGAGATCGGCGTGTTCGTTCGCCTCACTTCCGGTGTTACCTGATGTCTGGCTTCACCAGGGAGTGGTCCTGCACGAGTGGTTCATCCTTCTGCAGTTCATGGCCGTTCCCCTAGCAGACCTGTCTGCATCAGCCTCTGTCAGTACTTGCATCGTTGTGGCCCCGAACCGCGAGAGTCGGATACGTTGTGTATGCACTGGCTACAGGCTGAAGGTGACGCCACCCCGTGTTCGCTGACGGGGTCGCCTCCCTCTCATGTGCAAGGGCGGGCTTCAGCCGAGTTCTGCGCCAGGGAGCCATGCTGAGTGAGGCCATTCTCTGTGCCGCCCTCTCTTTTTCTTGATGATGCTGTGTGCCTGGCTGACGTCCGCACCGGCTCTCTCGTCCCCTTCTTGGCCTCGCTTCCGTGTGTCGTTCGGCCGGAGACAGGCGCCGCCAGGGCGGCTTATCCCCGCTGTTCCAGTACCGTTCCAGTGCTGGTCGCCGCGTTCCCACCCATTGGGATGCCTGGCTCGATCACCTGGCCACGCTGTACCGCCGTTGCCGCCGCTCGCTGCGACGTGGCGCCCCCGCCCGCCTGGATGTCGGCGCCGGTCTTCGGTGTTTAATTTGGGTCATTTTGTCCCTTGCATGTGCATGCGCCTCTTCGGCTAATTATCTTCGTTTCGCGCCCTTTTCGATGCCCCGCTTCCTGACCTTCGCCTGGGGGCCGCCAACAAACCAAGTATTCCCACCCGCCTTCGTCGCCACCGGCGTGAGCCCCATCTTGCCCCCCCCCCCCCCCCCCTGCGGCTCGTGGATGGCGTCGGCCATGCGGATCGACTGCGCGGCCCTGGAGATGGCTTGTTGGATGTGCCGGCGTGTTATACGCTTACGCTCTTTCGCGGCAGTGGCCACTCTGTGACGCCCCAGCTGTGTGCTTTGGCCTGCGCACGACGCTCTACTACAAGTTATGGCTCCTCCTGTTGGGGCTCTCGTTTTTTTCTTGGCCTGACCCTGAGCTGCGGCGGCGCGTTTCCTCTCTCTCTCTCTGTCGTGTGTTTTGTTTCGCCTCTTGTTCTGTCTCGTCCCGTGTGTCCCTCTTCCCCCTCGCGCTGTCTTCGTCCCGCTTGCGCTGTCCGCGTAGGGGCCTGTTCCTTTTTTCCGCTGATCGACCCTGTTGGCGGTGCGCGGCCTCTTCCGCGTCACTCGCAATCAAAAAGTGCCCCCGCCCGCCCGCTCAGAAACCGTGCCCATGAGAGCTGGCCGGGGACGTGCACGAAGAGACATCCAGTGACAAAGTAGGGCAAACAGGATGAACGGACATATTTGTGGGGCCTCTTCGGGCCATTCCTGGGGCCCGCGGGGGGGGAGGGGGGGGGAGAGGGGGGGCGGGGAGGAGGAGGAGGGGAGGAGGAGGAAGAGGAAGAGGAGGAGGGAGGGAGGAAGAGGAAGAGGAGGAGAGGAGGAGGAGGAGGAGGAGAGAGGAGAGGAGGAGGAGGAGGGGGAGGAGGAGGAGGAGGAGAGGGAGGAGGAGGAGGAAGAGCAGGAGGGGGAGGAGGAGGAGAAGGAGGAAAAGGAGGAGGAGGAGGAGGAGGAGGAGGAGGAGGAGAGGGAGGCACACTCACCGCCATTTCCGGCCCTCGCGGAACGCTTTTGTGGCGTTCTTAAACGTTTTTGGGGCCGCCTTGGGGCCCTTTTGGGGCTTTCCTGGGGCCCCTTGGGGCCCTCTCGGGGGCCCCGTCAGGCCCTTTGGGGCCGTCCCGTAGGGCGTCGATCAAAGGAGGGGTGGTCCTCGATTTCCCTGCACCTTCGGGGGCCCGCGGAATCGCCTCTCGGATCCCTTTGCTGTAAACGAAAGTGCCCCCAAACTCAAGAACGGCGCTGACGCTCGAGACTTCCCGCCACCCAAGTCAACCAAGTTGGTAAAAAAGGCCCCGCTACAACGAAGACTGCTCCCGTTCGTTTCTCCCTTAACCGCAAGATGCCCTTGCTCGAGAGGCCCCCAATTGAGGAACCTCGCTCTCGCTCGCGACTTCCTTGTCAGTTTCAAAATTGTGCAGGCCCAGCTGCGACGGCAACGTTTCCCGTTCGAGACATCCTCACATTTCATTCCGAGACGCTTTGTCCAGAGAGGCCTCGAGACGTGAACGGCGTTCTCGCCCGAGGTTTCTCGCATTACGGCCATGGCGGCGCGGTGCGCATGTATATTCACGGTTGAATGCTTCCCCTCAGGAACTGGTATTTGCAGAAAGCCCTTCCAAATGGCGGCGACACGGGGGAGGGAGAAACGCATGAGCGCCAAACTTTCTTGTCGGATCACATGTTGCCGAGGGTTCTCATATACATATATATATATATAATGGGGAACTTTGAGCCTCAGACTGCGTTGCTGGCTTCCGGTGTGATGCAACAGCGGTTCCGCCGGATGTTTCCTTTTATGTATTCGCAATCGCTCTCTCGCGAGGGATTCTTTTACAAGTGATCCAAACATCGCTTTCGTGCGGGACGTCGCTGCAATTTATTGAGGCGCCGCGCCCTCGAATCTCAGGAACCACGCTCTTGCTCTGGACCTCATTACGGTTTACCTAGGAGTCGCGCTATCGTTCAACATGTTCTCTCGCTGCATGCAGGATTGACGTTTCACCGACCCGCCCGCTCAACCCCGCCGTCTGGGCCCGCCTTCCCGACCCGCCCGTTAGGGTTTGCCCGCCCGGCCCGCCAGTTTGGTTCCGTCGCTGGTTTTTTTGGTCTGACCCCCCCCGCTAATCTTTTTCGTGCCCCATCCTACTCCCTTCCTCTTGTCCCTTCTCTTCCTCTCTCCCTTCCCCTGTTGTGGGGGCTGGGCAGGCAAGGAGCATATACCCTTGAGGGGGGAGGGTACGATCGAGGACGGAGAGGCCTCGCACCGAGGGGTTAGGACAAATAATGTGGATGACACGCGGGCAGATAAACACGATCAATATCAAGGTGTTGTTGTTGTTTGTTGTCGTTCTTGCTGGTGTTGGTGTTGGCGTTGTTGTTGCTTGTATTGTTTTTGTTGATGGTGGTCGAGTTGTTTTTGGTGCTGGTGTTGTTGCAGTAGTTGTGGTTATGGTTGTGGTTAGTTGAGGTTTTGGTTGTGGTTTTGGTTGTGGTTGCTGTTGTTACTGTTGTTGTTGGTGTTTATTTTGGTGTTGGTGTTGTTGTTTGTGTTGTTGGTGTTGCTGTTGCTGTTGCTGTTGCTGCTGCTATTGTTGTGGTTGTTGTTGTTGTTGTTGTTGTTGTTGTTGTTGTTATTGTTGTTGTTGATGCTGATGTTGGTTCAGGCGCGACCCAGCACCTCAGCCCCCCCGATCAACCAGAACCCCAGCAACCCCCACAGGGGGGCCGAAGGCCCTCCTTTGGGGTTGCTGGGATTGCCTACATAATTCTTACGGAACCCTCAAGGGCCTAACTGGGGCGCCTATAGAGTTCCATGGGGGCCCTATGAGATCAACGCGGGAACCTCATAGGATCCGTATGGAACCTTGACGGGGCCTTCCAGGATCTTTGCGGGACCTACTAGAGCCCCGACAGTATCTTTGCATAACCCCATCGAAGACACTTACGGCGAATCACCGCCTCTCCCTGCCTTTTGGAATCACTCATGTGGCCGGAAGTCGTGGCCAGAGCTCTGCCAAGCTATCGGACCATGTGTCCCCCCAGCCGTGGTGGAAACCCTTCGGAGAACGCGCGGGTGAGAACGGAGAAGCGGAGGAGAGGGAGGACAAATAGGAGGAGGAAGCGCAAAAGGAGGACCACTCTAAACCCAATATTCATCAGCGATGTCGAAATACATCCCCCTGCAAGATCCTCCTTCACAGACCCCTACAAGCGGTCATCTCCATTGAGGGAGTTACCCCGTTGGGGGAACACCGTGTGAGCATCTTGAAGCGAGCCAAAACACCATTCTCAGGACATCATTGCCCTGACTGTTACACCTAATCTGGCGCAACTCAATATCGGCACCTAATCTGGCGCACTCTGGGACTGGAACGCGGTCTCACCTAGCGAACGGAAGGCGCTCGCGTGATGTCCCGTTTCTGGCGACTTGCTGGAGGCAAAGCGCGGGCCGCGCCCGGGAGGGAGCGGAATTGTAGAACATACGTGCGTTGCGTTTCTGTTTGAAGATTTGTTGGACATCTCTTGGATGGCAACGGTTCCAAGGAGGTCAGAAAAAAAAAGGTGAAGCATGTTTCGCGCCGAAACAGTTATGTGTTTCACCAGCAAGTTGCTCGCTTCCTCAGCGAAGACAGGAGTTCGCTGCCGCTGCTGCATACAGGCAACTAATCGAGCGGGACGCGCAGCGCCCACGCTCGAATGCCGCTTCCAGACGAATTGTGCAAGGAGCTTTGGCGAGGGCGACAGATCGCCGCCGCCTCCAATCACTTAAGCGAGTTATAGACATGCGTCGCGCCGAGGCGAGATCGCCACTTTCAGTCGGAGTCTTCGCGGGGCTGAGTCGGAAGCGACATTTGCGCCCGCCCACCAGCGTGAGTCCAATTCTCAGCAGAAGTGAGTGCGGCACCGAGGCGAGAGCGTCACATCTCTCCCTCTTGCCCCTCTGATTCCTGCCGCGCATCTGGCAACTTCGACGCGGACACGCCGACGCTGAAAGGAAGCACGCCGACTACGTATGGGTCGGGTGGGGGCACCGGGATCAGGTGGCCACCTGCCGGTTAGGTGGAACAGTGTATGTATATACAAACATGGAAGAATGATCGGGTGAGGTCGGGAGGAGGAGCAGGATGAGGAGGCGGAGGGTTGCATCCGACGGATCCAATCGCTTTCAGGTTGTGAGCTCGTCGTGATGAGTAGAAGGAGGAGGAGGACCGACGCGCCTCGCTCGCCCCCCTGCGCCCTTCCCACACCCCGTTCCCTCCTCCTCGTCGTCCTCGTCCACCTCCACCTTTCTCTCTCATCCTCGCTCGTCCCTTCCTCCGCCCCTCCACTCCCCCTACAGTCAACACGCTGAGAGAAGGATTACCTTGGGCTCGGGAGAGACTCTGGTTTCAGGGCCGGCCGATCCTTGTATATTTTTCGGGGATTCTCCTAGTAGACGAGGCTCGCCGAGGTCAAAAGAGCCTCTCGTTCCTATTCAGCGTCCCTGATGGTAGGTAGCACGATGACGGTATCCCCTGCCATCCCATTAGTAACAATTAAACCTTATGAAAACGATTATCCGTCTTCACCTACAGTTGTCCGGAAGATCTCCCGCCTATTCCGCATGCTGTTGTTCCCAACCATCCTGTGGTGTTGGGTCCTTGTTTTGAAGAGACGGTCCCCGCGTCTCCTTCCTTCCTCCTCCCGCTGCCCACTCCCTCATCCCCCTCCTCCTTCCTCCCTGCGTTTCACCCACCCAATGCAGCGCTTCGTGGCACCCTGGGGAGCTCCACCTGCGGCCCCAGTGGGGGTGGCCACATGCGTCCGCGACACCCAGTACAGTGTTTCGTGGCCCCATAGGGAGCTCCACCCAGAGCCCCAGCGGGGGTGGCCACATGCGTCCGCCACACCCAGTGCAGCGCTTCGTGGCCACCTGGGGAGCTCCACCTGCGGCCCCAGTGGGGGTGGCCACATGCGTCCACCACACCCAGTGCAGCGCTTCGTGGCCACCTGGGGAGCTCCACCCAGGGCCCCAGCGGGGGTGGCCACATGCGTCCGCCACACCCAGTGCAGCGCTTCGTGGCCACCTGAGGAGCTCCACCTGCGGCCCCAGTGGGGGTGGCCACATGCGTCCACCACACCCAGTGCAGCGCTTCGTGGCCACCTGGGGAGCTCCACCCAGGGCCCCAGCGGGGGTGGCCACATGCGTCCGCCACACCCAGTGCAGCGCTTCGTGGCCACCTGGGGAGCTCCACCTGCGGCCCCAGTGGGGGTGGCCACATGCGTCCACCACACCCAGTGCAGCGCTTCGTGGCCAGCTGGGGAGCTCCACCCAGGGCCCCAGCGGGGGTGGCCACATGCGTCCGCCACACCCAGTGCAGCGCTTCGTGGCCACCTGGGGAGCTCCACCTGCGGCCCCAGTGGGGGTGGCCACATGCGTCCGCGACACCCAGTGCAGCGCTTCGTGGCCCCATAGTGAGCTCCACCCAGAGCCCCAGTGGGAGTGCCCACATGCGTCCGTCACACCCAGTGCAGCGCTTCGTGGCCCCATAGGGAGCTCCACCGAAAGGCCCTTGTGGCACCGCCCGCATGCGTCGTCCACCCCCAGTATTGCATTTCGTGGCCCCATTGATTGGGAGCCCCACCAAGCCCCAGTGGCACCGTCCGCATGTGCCCCCCCCCCCCGCCCGGTACATTGTTTCGTGGCCTCGTAGGGAACTCCAGTGGCCCGCCCGCACGCGACCCCCCCACCCATTGCAGCGTCTCGTGGGCCCATAGGGAGCTCCACCGAGGGCCCCAGTGGCACCGCCCGCATGTGTCGGCCACCACCCAGTGCAGCGTTTTGTGGCCCCGTGGGGAGCCCCACCGAAGGTCCCAGTGGCACCGCCCGCATGCGTCGGCCACCACCCAGTACAGCGTTTCGTGGCCTAATCGGGAGCTCCAGCGAGGGGCACCGCTCGCATGCGCCAGCCACACCCAGGACAGCGTTTCGTGGCCCATAGGGAGCCCCACCGAAGGCCCCAGTAGCACCGCCCGCAGCGTCTCCCCCACCCATTACGGGCACCCACAACGCGTTATTTTACAGAGGTTGTCAGCAGCTGGTTGTTCTTTTCAAGGCTTTTTTCGCTATGATTTGTTTCCGGTGTTGAAGAATGGTGCTCTTGCTTCAACGTGGGGATTCTCGGATCGGAGTTTTGCTTCCGTCGTTCAGAACAGCGCTCTCGCCCTAGTGCGGGCCACTTTTGTGGATCCGAGTGTTGCTTCATTGTGGTCCTCCTCATGTCCTCTCCCCCGCCTTCCCCTGGTCCTCTTGTTCCTCCCGATCCTTCCGCTTGAGTTCCTGCTGCTGCAATTCGTCTCGCCCAAGCCAAGGGCGGGCCACTTTTCTGAATCCGAGTCTTTCCCTCCTCGTTCCCCCTCCTCCGCCTTCCCCTGGTCCTCCTGTTACTCCCGATCCTTTTCGGTTTTGTACCTTCTGCCGGTGCTGCTGTTCGTTATCATTTTTTTGTTCCCCCGTTGATCCTCCTGCTCACCCGTCATCTCCTCCTCCTCCTCCTCCTGTGCACGCAGCTCCATTTTTCTGATTGCGCAGAACTCGAAGTGTTCTTCCTGTGGGAGTCTCGGGTAGGCTATGACACGCGTCCGCAGACAGAAACACATCAGCGCCCCAGGAGAAGGGGTGGGATGGAGGGAAAGGATGTCAGATGAGGCGCGGGCGCACTTAGTTTGACCCTTCCCCCTCTCTCTTGCTTCCCCTGCCTTTCCGTCATGCCCCTTTCCCTCCCCTCATCGTCCTCTCCCTCTGCCCCTCGCAGCTGCACTCGTCCTTGACGGTCCCGAGGTGCTCTACATGGTCGACCCGCTTGACGAGATCTGCAGCCAGAGCATTGTGGACTTCGACGGGCGGAAGCTCGTGGACATCAACAAGGCGGGCAGGGCCGTTGGAGGGCGTGGCTCGTGAGAGGAGGGGAAAACTGATGAGGAGAAATTCGAGCGAGAGAGGGAAGGGGGGGGGAGGATTTGCAGGACTCCTGCTGGTCCTCCTGCATCCCCTTCCCCTGTCTCCTTCTCCCCCCCCCCTTGGGGAGGATGGAGTACAGCGGTTGAGCTGAACGTTTCTGTAGGGCCCCTCGAGTCTTTACATGTGGAGTCGTGCGGAGGGCTAGCCAGGGAGGATGTGCAGGAGGGAGAGGATGAGTAGGAGGCTTCGGTACCACGTGGGTGTAGCCCTCCCCCAAGTGGCCTTCACCGTTGGCGGGGGGGAGGGGGACGGAATACATGAGGATGCTCGAGGATGCGCCAATGCATCCTTCAGGGGGAGGGCCACGCTACATTCGGCCTCGTACTAATGGGCATTGCCCCTCTCCTCAATCTCCTCTCCCCACTCCTCCTCCTCCCTGTGCTGCCTCCCTCCCACGTTCCTTCCTTTTTCTCGTATTATGTGTTTTCTCATCCCTTCCCCAAACAGTGCTTGCACTTAGGGTTGGTTTCTGACTTGGCTTCTAGCGTAGTTGAGCTTCAGTGGCGGTCTGGCCAGCTTGTCGTCGCCCGTCGCCGTCGCCGCCGCCGCTGGTAATTGGGCCCCAGTGGCGGTCCGACCGGCTCATCGCCGCTCGTTGCCGCCGTCGCCGCTGAATTGTTTTGCATTGCAACCGCATTGCATTGCTTTGCATTGCTTTGCGCTGCTTTGCGTTGCTTTTCTTTGCTTTGCATTGCTTTCCATGTCTTTACATGGATTTACATTGCTTTACGTTGCGTTGCACAACAGTTGCACCACCTAGATTGCACCACATTGATTGCGCCACCTAGATTGCACCACATACTTTGCAATAAATCAGTGTTCGGGGTCCACGCTGGCTGACATATTCTCATTCGTACCCTTACAGCAGACATCATCCGATATGACTTCCCCGACTCCTGTACAGGGCCCAGTGAGTCGCCCTGGATATATTTTGAGCCCAAACAATGGCCCCTGATGCCGAGATCCAGGAACAACCGACAGGACTGACAACATCAGACCGTCGGATACCTGGCACTATTCTCCCCCTCCTTTTACACTTCCTCCCCGCTCTGCCTCCTCCCCCTCCCCTGTTCTTCCCGAGTCGCGGCCCCCCGCCGACGGGCGGCAGGCGGGCTTGGACTTGGACAAAACTGAGGACGAGAAGACCAAGTTCGAGCAGCTCACAAAGGACGCGGGCAGGAGGAGGGGGAGAGTGGGGGGAGGAGAGGTGAGAGGGGGGATGATGATCGAGGACCGAGGTTTTGAAAGTTTGTCCCAACCATCCTATGGCGTTGGGGCCTCTTTTTTGCGAAGACAGCGCCCCACTTCACCTCACCTCACCTCACCTCCCTCCTCCGCTTCCTCCTCCTCCTGCTCCTGCTCCTGCTCCTCGTCCTCCTCTGCCTCTGCCCTACGCGCGCTCGGCACACCCCTCACGCGTTTCGTAGCCACACAGGATGCTCCGCCGAAGCCCTCAGGGGGGGGGTCGCATGCGGTCCCCCACTCATCACCGCACTCTCCTCCACAAGTTTAGTGGCCCCACCTGGCCCGGAGGTCCACCGAAGCCTTTGGAGGGGGGGGGGTCGCATGCGGTTCCAGACCAATTTCGCCCCCCCCCCCCCCCCCCTCCCCTCCATCCCCCATCACACGTTTCGTGCCCCCCATAGGGAGCTCTCTGAAGCCCTCCAGGGGGGGTCGAGGTCGCATGCGGTTCCCCAGCAATTTCGGCACAGCCCCTCACACGTTTCGTGGCCGTACAGGGAGCTCCACCGCAGGCACAAGCGGCACAGCCCGCATGCGTCCCCAGGCCCATGTCGGCCCGCCGCTCACACGTTTCGTGGACCCGCAGGGATCTCTACCGAAGGCCCCGGTGGCAGCGCCTGCATGTGTCTCCAAGCCCCCGCACGCCTCACGCGTTTCGTGGCCGCACACGGAGCTCCATCGACAGCTCCGTAAGTAGGCAGTGCCTGCATGTGTCCGCAGCCAGGCCCAATCCGACACGCCCCTTACACATTTAATGGCCCCACTGCGAGCTCCATTGAAGGCCCCAGACGCAGCGCCTGCATGTGTCCCCAGGCCCATGTCGGCGCACGCCTCACACGTGTCGTGGCCGCATTGGGAGCGCCACCGAAGCCCTTCAGGGGGGGTGTCGCATGCGGTTTCTTACCCATTTCGG
Organism: Prorocentrum cordatum; assembly: GCA_963575745.1. NCBI lineage: Eukaryota > Dinophyceae > Prorocentrales > Prorocentraceae > Prorocentrum > Prorocentrum cordatum. The sequence goes on along the minus strand of CAUYUJ010008524.1, from coordinate 244,660 downwards.
CACACGCCTCACCCATTTCGTCGTGGCCCGAGCTCCACCGAAGGCCCCAGTGACACAGCCCGCATGCGTCTCCAGGCCCATCTCCGCACGCCTTTCACAGGATTCGGGGGCCCATTGGGAGCTCCACCGAAGCCCCAGTGGCAGCGCGTGCATGTGTCCGCAGGCCCATTCTGGCACATGCCTCAGAAGTTTCGTGGCCGCACAGGGAGCTTCACCGAAGGCCCCAGCGGCAGCGCCTGCATGTTTCCCCAGGTCCATTTCGGCACAACCCCTCGTACGCTTCGTGGCCCAATAAGGAGCTCCACCGAAGGCTCCAGTGGCAGCGCCCGCATGTCACCACCGCACTTGTCTCGGCACACGTATTGCACGATTCGTGGCCCCACTGGGAGGTCGACTGAAGGCGGCACACAAGTGCGATCCTGCGCCAGGATAATTGTTTTGTGTTGTTTTGTGTTTGTGCTGCACTCCTTGCCCTATGTCTTCGGCGCGAGAATCGCCTCTCGCCCCCGTCTCGCTTCTGGCGGTGAAGCGCCTGGGCTGGGCTTTCGGCGGGTTTACTGCGCCCAAGCAGCCCTTTTTAGTTGCTGCCCCCTTCACGCTCCACTCGCTGGTCTCTGGTCCTCCCCCGGTGTGGGGCCATTTCCACGTACTCACGTGGGCTCGCCTAACGCAGCCATCCACCCGCGAAGCCGTGCGAAATTCAGGTTGCATCCCATTCCAGCTCTCGCTGTGTTGGTGACATTCCGTCGGAGGTAAAACATTCGTGTGTGTGTGCGTGTGTGTGCGTGTCGACTGCTGGCCTGCGGGCTCTCCTCGCTTTCGGCCTGCCTTCGCTGGCCTCCTGCACCGCTTTGCTGACCGCCTGCCGCCTTGACTCCGTGTCCATTCTGTCTGCACTGCGCCTCCACTTGCCTGTCATCGCTGGGCTGTGCTGCTCGGTTCCCCGTCCACCAACCCGGGTATGCGGATGGCACTGTTGATCCATGGCTAGATCCTTGGCCTAGCTTCTGAGGGGCTGGCCGCGCGCATCCTCTGCCTTTCTCTGCGTTTTTTTCTACACCTCGTCGCTGCGCGCGAGGCGGCGACCGCCAACAAGTGCGCATGTGCTTGCTTGCGTGCGTGCGTGCGCGCGCGTGCGTGCGAGTATGTGTGTGTGTGTCTGTGTGTGTGTGTGTCTGTGTCTGTGTTTGTGTATGCGTGTGTGTGTGTGTGTGCGCGTGTGTGTGTGTGTGTGTGTTTGTGTGTTTCTTGGTGTGTCTGCACACCTGGGGACCTCTGGGGAGGATGATGACGAGTGATGCGGTGGAGGCGAATGAGGTCTCTGGTGGTGTTCTGCAGCCTTCGGAGGGCCCCGGGGCTTCTGGACGCATCCAGATCCAACCCAGGCGGTGCTAACACTGTTCCGTGCATCGCAGCCGGTGTCGCCGTAAAGACTCGCTGGCACTACAGAAGCCAGGAGCACAGGATGTTAGTTCACCTCGACACAGGCAAGCTCCATTTGTTGAAAAGTCTCGTTGCAAGGAGTTCTGCCTTTTCACAGCCACGATCTGCATCCCGAGAATATAAATCCAAACCCACCCTGAGCGTGATAGGATGGACACAGAGCCCAGATATACGCGAGAATGCACCAACATATTGAGGACCACGCCAGCGAAAGCAAGTATTGACACTGCGAGGGGCGGGAACGAATCGATGAGCGATAATAGACAAACATAGGCTTGTGTGTGTACGTGTGTGTGTCTATGTCTGTGTCTGTGTCTGTGTCTGTGTCTGTGTCTGTGTTTGTGTGTGCGTGCACGAATTCCCCCGAACTCCTGTTCACGGAGCTTCAGATGCTGAGACTGCGCTTGCAATGGTCCCATTGACTCGTCTGGAATCTGTTTGAATACGACACCCGTCGAAACCTTGACTTCACGGGTTCCCAATCGGTCTCAATGAATGGAATTTGTCAAGTAAGAATACGCCATCCTCGTTGTCTTGATGGCCTTTCTGAGGTCCCAATCCCGCGTTTCATTGAGCTACGTATTCGCGGAGGCCCAACCAGGAGGAGAGGGAGGGGGAGAGTAAGTGGTGGAGGAGGGGAGGCACGAGGAGGCGGAGGAGGAGGAGGGGTACCCTCGCCCTGCTCGAGCCTGCCGCCAGAATTTGATCCTGGCCCCGCCCAGGGCCCCTTTCGATCCGATCGATGCGGCGCGAGATGAGCTCGCCGCACTCGATCCGACCGGGTCTCGATCTCCCGGCGATGCGATGCGGCCCGGTGCGGAGCGTGCCCCTGCGACCGCGTGCCCGCGGGGCTGCGCTCCGGAGTCCAAACCGCGAGGGCGCGCGGATGCGGATGCCTGCCGCCGCTCGTGCGCGGGGGACGGGTGGGCCGCCCCGTGCGCGAGGAGTACGAGGAGCTGGCCGCGTGGCTGAAGAAGCAGCTCGGAGAGCGGGTCCGGGCCTCGGCCCCCCGGGAGCCCCCCTTCCCGTGTCCCCCCCGGGTCCGGGTGCGGTGGGCTCGTGCCGTGTCGATGCAGCGGCGACCCCGCCGTGGGCGTCCCCCCTCGACGTTCCCCCCGGCTCCCGGAAGCAGTGGGCCGACGGAGCAAGACGTCGCGGAGGTTGGGAGAACCCATCCTGCCGAGCCGTTCGCGGCAGGCCCGCGCCGTGTCGACGCGACGGCGACCCCGCCGGGGGCGTTCAAGGCTCAACGCCGCCAGGGGGCAAGGGGATCGACCAATGTGGAACGGTGTGGCGATCGACAGGCCGCCGATCGGTCAAGGTTGAGTGATCCACGCGGTGTCAGAAGCCACCGCCAGGCCCTGCTGCTTCTTTTTTCAGGAAGCGCAGACATGGAGTATGGCGCTTGCATTAGCGGCGAGTCCCCAGGTGTCTACATGGGGATCGAGTGCCCTGCATTACGCGCTGCAGGTAATGCACCACAGGAAGAGTACTGCGCGTTGTTGCTGTCGTCTGCCGCCGTCGTCGTCGTCGTCGTCGTCGTCATCGTCGTCGTCTTCGTCCATGAACTCGTGGATACCTCTGACATCATTGCGCCATCACCACTTATGTTGTTTCTAAGCCTCCCAGTCCGAGCAGATGGGGTCGGTGGATCGCGCCGCCTCGCCGATGCATCTGCTATGCGACTCGGTGTGGAGGCCGATCCACCCCGCTGTCGCCGATGCATCGCCAGCGTCGCCAATGCATCGCCGATGCATCGCCAGCGTCGCCAATGCATCGCCGATGCATTGGCGATGCATCGGCGATGCTTCGCGATCTTGTGACCCCATCTACTCGGACCCCGTTTGGGAGTCCTCTACCCTTGGACTCTGCTGCTTCTGCTGTTCTTCCTCCTCGCCTGCCCTCCCACCCTCCCACTTGGCAGAAACACAACCTGTCGGAGATCCGCGCGGATTCCTCGGATCTGTGCTGAATCTCGTTGGTGGCGCCTCCTGAGTTGCCCTTGCGGCTTACTTTGTTTGGTTGTTCTGTCCCTCCGCGTCCGCCCTCGTCTGGCCCAATATTCGGCACGGGACCAGCTCTTCATCCTGAGTGGTTCTTGACGGTGCAGGGGCCCGGGAGAAGCTCTAGGGCAATGACAATCGCAACACGTTGTCAGGGCATTTGTCCCCCAGGTCTCCTTCAGAGTGAGGGGGCCGATCGGGTTTACACTCTGCCTGGGTGCGTTGCTGAAGTGGGGTTTGGCGGTGCACACTTTTGTGGCTTTTGAATCTTATTGATTTCGTAAAACCCCGCAGATGCGGATAAGAGTGATGGGGCGGTGAGGACGTCGGCAGCTTGCGAGACTCTTGAGCAGCCCGCCGCAGGCGCCAAAATTTCACAAATTATTCAACGAGTCCGCCGCAGGCGCCGATTTTTTCTTCAAGCCAATGTGGATCGGTCGCGGGTGGGGCTCGGGCGGGTCAGGTCGCGGGTGGGTCGCGGGTGGGTCGCGGGGTGGGTCGCAAGTGGTTCGCGGGTTGGGTCGCGGGTGGGTCGCGAATAGGTCGCGGATGGGTCGCGGGGTGGGTCGCAAGTGGGTCGCGGGGTGGGTCGCGGGTGGGTCGCGGATGAGTCGCGGGGTGGGTCGCGGGTGGTTCACGGGTTGGGTCGCGGGTGGTTCGCGGGGTGGGTCGCGGGGTGGGTCGCGGGGTGGGTTGATGGGTCGGTCGCGGGTCGGGTCGCGGGTTGGTCGCGGGGGGGACGACGGCAACACACAACAATAACAACAACAACAACAACAACAACAATCATTTTACCCGAACGCGTGGTGTTCTCCCCAGTGCCAGGGTTTTCATACGACACCAGGCAATACCCCCACTTCGTGGGGGGGCATTACAAGCTCTACCAAATATCCAAACGACTCTTCGCGACCACCCAAACCCAGCTTCCCGCCCTATGACGTTGGGACACTTCACTTCGTGGCGTGCGGACGACCGTGGCTACTACACTGGCGTGGGGTACACACCCACAGAACTTGGTCACTTATTCGGGGCGCGCATGTGCCCAGCATGGTGCAATTGTGCCATACAATACATAATACAGAGAGACAGAGAGAGAGACAGAGAGCAGACAGAGAGAGAGACAGAGAGAGCGGAGTTGGTCACATTTTTGGGTCAAGTTCCTGGGATGATGCGAATACAGATTCTGGCCCCTGGCAGGCGCGCGAACCCCGTTGCAAGAGCGTGCGAAAGTAGCTCGCGCGAGCTCATGTAACATAAATGTTGGAAAACCATTGGTTTTTTTAGGATTCGGACAGCGCGCGCGGGTGGAAATTTTGAAAAGTCGTGCAGCTGTTTTTCGAGGACCTACGGTGCGATTCGTGTGATTTTATGATGCGCGGTGGTAAAATTCTTAAGAACCCAATGGTTTTTGGAGATTTCGGCGTGCGCGCGCGAAGAAAAAACGAATGTGTCCCGCATGGTATTATTTGACAGGGATGATGGCCCTGGCAGGTGCGCAACCGTTGTCGCAGAAGTTCGAAAAAGTTGCTCGCAAAAGCCCGTTTGACAGAAATGTTTAAAAAGTGTTGGGTTTCCTACGAATCCGCAAGAGCGCGCGGGATGAGATTTTGACATTTTTTTGTTGAAAAACCATTGGTTTTTTTGATGTTTTTATGTTGAAATCGCTCCGAACACTAAGCTTTTGGAAGGATTTCGTCTTGCGCGCGCGAATGTCCACTTTACCTTATTTTTTGCAAGGGATTCTTGAAATTTGATTATATTAGAACAAGAAATGTCATTTTATAGTGTTTTTTGCAAGGGAAAGCGGGGGGGAACAAAACAACCGGATCTTGATCACATCGAATTACCTGAGGCTTCCTCACGAAAATGATGAAAATGTAGCTGCGGCCTAGGCGGCGCAGGGGGGCCGTGCACCAGGGGTCCCAACAATAATTATTCTTTAGAATTAATAATGTTCAACAACAACAACAACAGCAACAACAACAACAACAGCAATAACAACACCAACAACAACAACACCAACAACATTAACAACAACAACAACAACAACATCAACGTCAACATCATCAACGACAACAATAATCATTTTACTCTCATGCGCGATGTTTCCACACGAAGCATGCGACCATAATGATAACCATCCACGTAATGAGGGACTCTTGTTCTATAGCGGGGTCCGTTATTCCCATCCCCAGATCTCCCGCCCAGTCAGGTCTTGCAATCACCTCCGATACATTTCAACAGATCCCGCTTCATTGGGGCGGGGGGGCGGCCTGCGAAACTCTGTCCATGGCCAATGAAAAAAGGATGAGGGTTAGGAGTGCGAGCTAACTCGGATTCGCGAGGGTGAAGCGAAGTTAGACTCGCATCTCCCCCTCCTCGCTTATCTGCGCGTGCGCCTTTCAGCATGTCCGCCGCCATTTCGGGGTCGAGGTGGGGCCGCTTGTCCCGCCCTCCCGCGCCCTTTGTCGTTTCACGTCCAGCAGTGGCGCCGCTGCGCCTCCTGTCCCGATTGCCTGCCGCTCTGGGGCGGGGAGCGGCCTGCGAGACTTCTGTCCATGGCCAATGCAAAAAGAGGAGGGTCAGAAGTGCGAGCTAACACATGCCCGCGCCTTGCTGCGCCGATGCGAGACCGACAGTGGGACCCCAGCGAAGGGTGACGCACAGGATTGCCTTGATGGGGATGGGGGCAGTCGGCTGTGAGGCAAGGACCTGGCCCTGAATCGAAAGGGGGCAAGTCTCGAGCAGGGCTGCTGTTATTTTTGGGTGCGGCGCCAATGTTGAAGAAAGTAGGGCGCTAGTCCAGCGTAAAACGAAACGAAGTCTCGAGCGGGAGCGCTGGTTTTGTTGGGACGGCTGCTTTCGGCGGCGAGGAGGAACACCGCCTTGAGAAAGAAAGTAGGACGAATCGAGCGGGAACCGCGGTTTTGTCGGGACGGGGGCTGTCGGCGGCGAGGAACAGCACCGTCCCGAGGAAAAAGAGGAAATCTGGAGCGGGAGCGTTGTTCTTGCTGGGAGCGGTGCCAATTCAAAAGAAAGTCGTGCGCCAGCCCAGCGAACAACGGAAGGAAGCCTCGGGCGGGAGCGCTGGTTTTGTCGGGGCGGCGGCTTTCGGCGACGAGGAGGAACACCGCCTTGAGTAAGACGGGGGTCAGCACCGAGCGGGAACCGTGGTTTTGTCGGGACGGGGGTTGTCGGCGGCGAGGAACAGTACCGTCTTCAGGAAAAAGGGAGGACGCCTTGAGCGGTAGCGTTGTTCTTGCTGGGAGCGGCGCCGATTCAACAAATAATTGGGCGCCAGTCCAGCGTAAAACGGAAGGAAGTCTTGGGCGGGAGAGCTGGTTTTGTCGGGGCGGCGGTTTTCGGCGGCGAGGAGGAGCACCGCCTTGAGTAAAAAGGAACAAGCCTCGAGCGGGAGCGCTGTTTTTGTTGGGGGCGGCGCCGATGAGAGAAATATTTGCGCGCCGCTCAAAGGTACAACTGGAGGAAGTCTCGAGCGGGAACGCTGGTTTTGTTGGGACGCTGGCTTTCGGCGGCGAGCAAGAATACCAACCATGAGTAAAAAGGAAGAAGCCTCGAGCGGGAGCGTTGTTGTTGTTGGGGGGCCGTTTTTGGCGGTCCCCCACACCGCTCGAGCGTGAGCCTCATTTTCAATGAAAATGTAGCCGGCGCCTCGGCGAGAGCACCAGTGCGCCTTTAAGGTGTCCAACGATAATAACTGTTCAGCAATGAACATTCAACAACAACAGCAACGACACCAACAACAACGACAACAACGACAACACCAACAGCAGCAGCAACGACAGCAATAATACTTCGAATGACAATACTAATAATAGCATACTGAAAATGATAGTACTACTACTAATAATACTACTAATATTGATACCAACAACAACAGTAGTAACGACAACATCAGCAATAACAACAACATCAGCAACAACAATAACGCAACAAACGTAATCCTCACCACTGGTTCTCACGTCAGCCACGCAACCAGGGACAGTGAATAACCGTTCGACACTCTCACTCTGACGAAATATGTGCTATTGTTGGACCCCGTTCATGCGCCCTGTCACACTCACCTCTGCGCCGACTGCATTTTCTTTGAAAGCGGGGCTCGCGCTCGAAGTTATCGCGATTGCGCAGCAGACGCGCCCCGCACAAGAACAACAACTTCGCTACTGCTCGATGTTTCCGCACTTTCTTCAGGACCGGTGCCCTTGCTCGACGCCAGACATTGGCCTCCCACATATCTGACACACCCGCTGGTTCATTCCTGGGTTCATATTCCAGAGTAGCGCAATTGCCTCGGCGCCGCAAACCGGCCCCCCTTTCAACGTCAAACGCTCCCGCTCGACGCTGCCAGTTTTTCCTCAGGGTTGGCAATCGTGCGTGTCGGTGAACACTGGTCCTCCAACAACAACAACAACAGCAGCAATCCCGCTCGACACGTCCTTGCTTTTTCATCAGGATTGGCGCTTTCGCCTTGGCACCACAAGGTTGCCCCTTCAAAACAACGCTTCCGATCGACACTTGTTCTTCAATTTGTACTGAGGCGCTTATGCTCGCGGTCGAAAACCAGTCCTGCAACAAAACCAGCGTTCCACCCCAGCTCGATGTTCTCCCTCCTTTCGTACCTGCCTCTGCTCTCCGCATGTCTCTGGTTCGGTACACTCCTCGCACGTTCCGTGGCCACCATGGTAAAGCCCGGGCGTCAAGGTCCGCCTGCAGTCCCTCTCCCAATCGCGGCGCACTCATCACACGATTCGTGGCCCTAGTGGGAGCTCCACCGAAGGCCCGAGTGGCAGGGCCCGCTTGCAGTTCCATCCCCATCCGAGCGCACCGCCGACACGCTTCCGGGCTCCATCAAAAGCTCCACCGAAGGCCCCAGTGGCAGGGTCGGCATGCAGTTCCACCTCCGATCTCGGCGCGCTCCTCACACGTTTCATGGCCCCACAGGGGGCTCCACCTTGGCAGGGTCCGCATGCAGTTCCACCCCCCCTTTCGGCGCACCCCTCACGCGTTTCGTGGTCCCGCGGGGAGCTCTACCGAGGTCCCAGTGGCAGTGTCTGCATGCAGTTCCATCCCACCGAAGGCCCCAGCGTCAGGGTGCGCATGCAGTTCCACCCCCCCATCTCGGCGCATCCTTCTCAAGCTTCGTGGTCCCATAGGCGGCCCCATCCGTCGTCTCGCTACATACATGCACGTGGCAGGCAAGAAAGAGGGTGCGATCGAACACGAAGAGGGCGGGTACCGAGGGTTTGGGATGTACGTGGTGAATGGCACGCGTGCAGATCGGTGCGAACAGTCTTACAAACTATTATTGTTGTTGCTGTAGCTGTTGCTGTTATTATTGTTGATGTTGATGCTGCTGCTGTTGTTGTGCTTGTTGTTGTTTTTGTTGTTGTTGAATATGCATTTCGAAATAATCATTATTGCTGATCTCCGGAAACGGTTCCGCGCGCTCTCGCCTTGACACCGGCTACATGTTCTCTGAAAACGAGGTTTCCGCTCGAGCGATGGCTTGAGCCTAAGTGTGGGCCCTTGGAGTTACGACAACAACGGCTCCCGCTTGATACTTCCTTACAATTTACCCCGAAACACCCTGGCCAGAGAGGCCACCGAACTCAGGAACGGCGCTCTTGCTCGAATTTTCCTCGCAATTCCATGAAGTTTGCGGAGGTCCAACCACGACGACAAGGGCTCCTGCTCGAGACTTTGTCACCATTTACTCTGAGAGCCCCTGGTCAAGAAAGTCCCCGGACTCAGGAACGGAGCTCTCGCTCGAGACTTTCCCGCAATTCAGTTAGATTGGTGGAGGCCCGGACACGGCGACAAGGGCTCCCGTTCGATATTTCTCCATAGGTTGTCTGAGAGCCCCTGGCCAGAGAGGCACCCGATTTCAGGAACGGCGCTCTCGCTCGAGACTTCTTCGCACTTCAGTCAGTGGCCGACAAGGAAGAGATTCCACCCGAAAGGAGGTGCAATCGAAGACGAAGTGGGCGGGTATCGAGGGTCGGGGTATACGGAATGCAAGACACGCGTGGCAGTAAGAGCGAACAGTCTTAACATGAATATTGTTGTTGTTGGTGTTGTTGTTGGAGTTGTTGATGTTGTTTTTGGTGGTGGTGTTGTTGCTGCTGTTGTTGTTGTGCTTGTTGTTGCTGCTGTTGTTGTTGTGCTTGTTGTTGCTGCTGTTGTTGTTGTTGTTGAATTTTTATTCCTGAAGTTTTTGCTCAATCAAAGTGTGCCCTTCGACGCTCGCACCCTGGTTTTTTGACAGGGAAGGTCTTGGTGCTCAAACTGGGTCCCTGGCTCCCCGGATTACAACAACAACGGCTCCCGCCTGAGACTTCCGTCAAATTTGCTCAGGACCCCCGCACCTGAGACTTCTTCACAATTTACTCAGGATCGGTGCTCCCGCCTGTGATTTCCTCGCAATTTAGTCAAGACCCCCTCTCCCATCTGAGACCTCCTCACAATTTACACAGGAACGGCGCTCCCGCTTGAGACCTCCTCGCAAGTGAATCAAGACTTCATCACAATTTAATACAGACCCCCGCTCCCGCCAGAGAACCCTTCACATTTCATTCAGGAATTGCGCTCTCGCCTGTGACTTCCATGCAATTATTCAGAAATCGCGCTTTCGACGCTCAGGAAACACGCTGCGCCAAGGACGCCGATACAATCTACTTAGTAACCTCGCTCTCGCCATACTCAGGCATCCCGCTTGAATGTCCCACCCGCCCGACCCGCCCGTCAGGGGATCGCCCGCCCGTCGTGGGCTCCCGCCCGAGACTTCCTTCAGGAACCGCGCTTTCGCCTAGGACTTCCTCGAACGTTCACGCTCTTACCTTCCTGCTCCTCCTCCCTCTCCCTCCTCCCTCCTCCCTCCTCTCCTTCCTTCTCTCTCCCTCCTCTCTTCCCTCATCCTTATGCCTCTCTGCCCTATCCCCTCTCCATCCTCTCCCTCCTCCCTTCTCCCTACTCTCTCCTGCCTCCTCCCTCCCTCTTTTTTTGTTTCTCTCTCTCTCTCTCTCGCTCTCTCTCTCTCCTCTCTCTCTCTCTTTCTCTACCTCTCGTATCTGTATTTCTCTCTCTCTCTCTCTCTGCCTCTACTCAACCGCCCCCCTCTTCGCTCCTTCTCTCCTGGCGTTTTCCCTCTTCCTTCGTCCCTCCCCCTCCCTTCCTCTCACTCTCCCTCGTTCTCCCCCTCCTCTTTTTTTGCAGGGCCCACACCAATTCCAATGGCGGGCACATCTACGCCCACGAAGAACTGTCCACCCGTTCAGGTTTGGCCGCCTGTCTAAGCCCGCCGCCCCCCGCATGGAGAAATAATCCCCCCAAAGCGGGTGTGATCGAAGACAAGAAGGGCGGGTATCGAGGGTGTGGGAAACTCGTTTCAATGACACGCGGGCAAGTAAGAGCGAACAGTCTTATAATGATTGTTGTTGCTGCTGTTGTTGTTGCTGTTGTTGTTGCTGTTGTTGTTGCTGTTGTTGTTGATGTTGTTGTTGTTGTGTTTGGTGTTGTTATTGTTGCTGCTACTGCTGCTGCTGTTGTTGTAGCTGGTGTCGGGTTTGCTTCAACTAAGTTGGCGCTTGCGGCGGGCCGACCTACCCAATGTGTTTTCAACAACAATGTCGGTACCCACGGCGAGCTGTTCTGCAGTGGCTTTGACGAGCACCACTGTGCGCCCAGCCCTGGCGCCCCCTCACTCTGATCCGCAACTGCGAGAGACTAGGCATCTTTGTGCGACAAAGCAGGTCGGGGGGGGGGATGAGGGCAGAGGAGCCCATGGGTGCGACCCACCAGGACGGTCGAGGAGAAGGAGCATCGAGGAGGGTCGGAGAAGGGGGGCCGGTGAGGCGGAGGACCGACGAGGAGGATCGTGAAGGAGGTCTTGCCCTGCGCTCCTGGCTCCCCGATCCTCGAGCCGCCTCCTCGACCCTCCGCCCCCTCGATCCACCGCCGCCTTGCTCCCTCCTCCTCGATCCTCAACGTCCCTCGACCCTCGACCCTGGGCTGGCCAGCTTGCGGTCCACAACTCGGGCCCCCCGCGCCCTTTCGGGACGATCTTGGGCGCCCCCGGACAGCTTTCGGACGAGGCGCAGCTGGTTGCGAGCACCCAGGGGCCCGGAATGCTGAACAACAGCACTCAGAGGCCTCCTCGACCCTCTGGGCCTCCCTTGTGGCGCGGGCGCGGAGTGGCGGACCTCGTGGGCAGTACACATGTTCGTGTCCACGGCTTCGCGGGCCAGGCCCCTGGGCCCCGACCCCCTGGCTACTTGGATGCGGGGCGTTTTCCGCGGATGCCCCGCGCGGAACGTATCCGTGCGACCACGTATGAACGCGGTCGCGCTCCAAAGTCAAGACCGCGAGGGCGTGGACATAGATACTCGATGGTCTTCGGGGCATGCATTCGCCGAATGTGTGTTTTCCCCTCTCGGCCCTCATCACATCCGCTACGCCGTCTTGAAAGGCTTCGGTGGACAAGCACATGTTGGCGCCAACGCGTGTTGAAAGGATCATCGAGACATTCTCGCCGCTCGTGAGGACCCCCCGACGGCCAGTGCTCGCCCCTCCCGCGAGGTGCAGAAGGTTGAGATCGGCGACCGGCTGGTGGACTCCGCGGCGACACTCGTGCAGGCGCGCCTGCTCGCGAGAGGAGGAGAGGGATTCGGCAGCAAGTCATGTGAGCATGAGCTTAGAATTTGCCTGCTCGCGGGGGCGGGAAGGGTTCGGTAGCAAGTTATGGGAGTCTTGTGTGTCTGTGTGTCCTCTTAATTCCGTCTTCAGTGGAGGGCATTGGCGTGCTCTAGCGTCTGGTAGTGCGTCGACGAGCGTCGATTAGCGTAGGTTAGCGTCGATTCGTAAGGGACAGCTATGGAAGGCCCCCATGAACAGGGGGAGCATAGGGTCGCTATGAGTGAGTCGGGGGCGTTCAAGAGGTTCGAATCGGGCGAACTCCGAGCGAGCGAACGAGCGTGCAAAGGCTGTCGCAGGATGCCTTCACCAACCGGTCCAAGCCGTCCCTGCCAGCTCTCAGCCGCGCACATACTGTACACATGTATGTCTGTCTGTCGGTATGTATGTATGTATGTCTGTCTGTCTGTCTGTAAGTAAGTATTTATGTATGTATGTTTATATAGATATGTAAATACATGGGGAGGGGGTCCTGGATCGGTGGGGTCCCAATTTGTCCAGGGGCTGTGCCCCCCCCCTCCAGGAGCGCCAGGAGTGCGCCAAAAGAGACCAAGATTGCGCCAAAAGACGCCAAGATTGCCTCCAGACGGCCCAAGAGGCCTCCAAGTTGCCCCAAGAGCGCTCCAAGACCCTCCTGGATTGTCCCCAGACTAGCCGCGAGGCTCCCAAGACGCTCCAGGAGAACTCGAAGAGGCCTCCGCGGAGGCCCCGGACACGAGAATCATGGAGCGTCTAGGGGAAATCGATGATTGTGGCTTCCCTCCTTTTTCGCTTTCGATGCGCTTCCGAGGCTTGAAGATGACGTTCGAGAGGCCCCCAAGATGCTCCCACGAGGCGCTACCAGCGACCCCAAGAGGCCCCCAGAGGCCCGAAGAGGCGCAAGAGGCCGTCCAAGTGCACACGCGCGCGTCGTCGCGCGGGCGTGTCGAACTCCTTCAAAAACCTTAGGTTTCGCATGAAAGTCAAAACCGAGTGTCCCGAAACCGTAAAAGAACACATGGTTCCGCAACAAGAATGTTAAACAAAAGCTTGCGCCCACGCTTTGCACATTCTTGAGAAAGCCATAGGTTTCTCAACATTTCCAAGACATGATACCAAACTTACCTCTTGCGCGGGCATGTCAGAATCACAAGAGCGTCCTGGCGCGCGTGCTGTCGCAATAATCCCTTGCAACAGACGTGACGAAGTGTGCACGCGCGCGTCGTCGTGCGTGCATGCCGAAATCTTTCAAACAGCTTAGGTTCCGTAAGGACTTCAAACTCGAGAGTCCCGACATCAAATATTCACACATGGTTTTGCAACATCAGTTTTCGAACATGCCTGCGTTCGCGCTCCTGCGAGTTTTACGAAAACCATATGTGTTTCAACATGTTCAATCGACTTGGCAAAACGGGCCCCTCGCGCCGCACGTCGAAAGCATTCGAACGCCCTGTGTCAGATAATATAATACCCGTATCAGATAATACCATGTGGGCCATTCCCGCGCGTCGGCTGCGCGCGCATGCCGAGCTTCTTTCAAAGCCTTCATCACCGACGCGAGGGCGCCGTCATCGTCGTCGGCGTGATCGGCATCGGCGGCGTCACGGCCTTGCCACCGTCGGTGTCATCAACTCACCGGCATCGCTACCAGCATCATCGCGTCTACCGTTGCCGACGTTGCCATGATACTGCGCCCGCCCAGGTCGCCGACTCGCACTGAAGTGCCCGCTGGGAAGTGCCCAGCGGTCAGCGCCACCACGGCCGCGTCGGCCACGCCAAACTAACTGGCCGCTGTGCGCGCGATCATTCGCGGGCTAGCGCGGCCGCAGAGATGCCCCAGCTAACTCCAAGCACTCATTGCAATCGCCGCAGTGGGTTTTGGAAATCAAGTTGCGAGTGAATTGGTGGGATGATTGCGCGAGCGAAGGAGTGGACAATTCACGGCGAAGAGAACTTAGTTGCACCACGTCGATTGTTCCACGCGGATTGTGTCACATATGTTGCACCACCTCGGTTGCACTACCTATAAACGGCACAACCTATATACACATTTCTATGTATATGGCGCATCGTAGATCGCACGTCATGTATTTCGCAACGTGAAAGTGCACCACGTGTGTGGTGCCACATCTGTAGTCCCAGACAAAGTGTATGATATTGTTTGAGGCCCACGATGTAAAAAAAACACATTAAGATAGAGATACTTTTGTCAGTAGGTCGACCATTCGTTAGTTAGCTCGTTCGTGCTTTGCTTGCGTAATTCGTCATGTCGCCAGGCAGCTAGTTATTTTCGTGGATAGTCAATGAGTGGGAACGAGGTGTAGAGGAGGAAAGCTACACATGCATATCTACACGTATAACTACATATGTATATGTATGTATGTTCATCGACCGAATAAGTGAGGGAAACATGTACTGGTATGAGAACGGGAAGGTGACAAAGAAGATGAGGCAGCCATGCCTCCTCACCTCTCTCCTACCCTCCCTCCCCGCCCACCTCCTTTCTCCAATCCTTCCCCAGTCCCTCCTCTTTCCGCCTCTTCTCTGTTTTTGTTCGTCCCCCCCTTCCACAAATTTATGTCCGACTCGGGCTTCGTATTTGCGGGCACGCACCCGAGGGCAGTTGCTTGAAGACCATCCCTGATGGAGCGTTGGTCCTCCCTCCTCCCCCTCATCTCGCTCCATCCCATGTCCTCTCCAACCCAATCCCAAGGCCCATGTTGATCCGACTGCTCCGATTCGATAGCGATGTCAGCCCGATCCGAGTCGAGCTCGGCATTCCTACGATTTGGTTGGGCCCGATGCTCGCATGGCGGTGTCGCTTATCGTGTCTCCGGATGCAACCGACCCCGCGGCACGACGTTGTCCGAGCCTGCCCGTCTGGCCAACCAGGGTGGTTAGGGGCTTTCCCCTCCTCTGGCGGAATCTAGTTGGCATAACTAAGCAGAAACTTCCAGAGATCCGCACGAATTTGTATGATTAGTGCTGGACACCCTCCCTTGAGAGCGGAGCGCGCCAAGAGCGGCGCTGGAGGCGCCGCCAGGGGGGTCAAGTGCCGATCCAAGAAATCTGCGCGGATTTCCTAAAGTTTATGTTTGTGTTTTTTTTTCTTTGATCCTCCCTCTCGTACACACAATCATAGAAGAGATGCGCCCAGCCCACCCAGGGGGAGTGGGGCATGTCGCCCATGATGCAGCGGTACATGAAGTCGCAGACCACCTCTAGCTCGCAGGACAGCGCGTTCGCCATGGGCTCGCGGAACCAGGCGTCGCTCGCTCCCTCTTCCCCGCCTTCTTTGGAGGTGGGCGCGCGCTGGATCGCCGGCGCAGGGTGGGCGGGGAAGGGAGGAGGAGGAGTTGGAGAATGGAGAGAAGGTGGAGGATGAAGACGAGGAGAAGGTGGAAGGGTGGAGGGGGCAGGGCGGATGGGGAGGAGGAGAGAGAGGGTGGAGGAGGGACTAGTCATACATGATAAGGGTAAAGAGGAGGAGGAGGAGGAGGAGGAGGAGGAGGAGAACGAGAAGGAGGACACGCAGGACCAGTGCAAACCGAAGACTCATCACCTCACACGCCGCTATAATAACTCATTTTCGTTGTGCAGTGGGAAGTGCCCCGTTGGGAGACAGTCGCTTGAAGATCCTGAAGCAAGCCAATGCACCATGCTCGGAACTTCAACGCCACGAGTCAGCGAGCTCTTTCGTCTTGACGTTCCCGAGCACCATTCCTAGGACTTCAACTCCACGAATCAACATAATTCTTGCGCCCTGACAATCCTGAGTCGTTCCAAAACACCTCTGGAACCTGAAACAGGGGGCTTCGCAAAACGCTTGAATGTTTAACTGCGGATGTGGTCGGCGCGAAGGCGAGCGCCACATTTTGGAAACCACCCGCCCTCAATTCGTGAAACTGCAATTCAAAACAAATGTGCGCGGCGCTAGGGCGAGAGCCAAAATCGCCCTCAATCCGCGAAGCTATCGCAATTTTTTACAACGAATGTACGCGGCGCAAGGGCGAGAGCCACATGTGAAAACGACCAGCCCTCCATCCGTGAACCTGTTGCCCATTTCTAAGCTTCAGGGTCGCGAGTGGTACGGAAGGCCCATGCAAAATGCGTGGCCCGCCTTTTCGACAGGCTTCGGGGTAAGACAAGGATGAGTGATCTATCAGGAAAAGGAATGGAGGAGGAGGTTGAAGGGTGGAGGTGGAGAAGGCGTATGGGTGTTGGGGACGCGCCAGAGGAGACCAGGCAAGGGTGCTGCAGCAGGAGGAGGGATACGGAAGATGGAGAGGGAGGAGGTAGGACAACTCCTTAGTGCGCAGCTCTTGGAAGGTGCAACTCAGCTTTCGGCCCTGGTAGATCCGTGGTCGAGAAACGGCCTCGCCATAGGCCCGCCGAACCTGGGACGGATGAAATCGGAGGGCTGGGTGGGAAGGTTTAGTTTGGAATGCGTGCCTGTCACTAGAGCGTAACAGCCCCCCTTGACAGTTCTTACGAGAAGATCTCCCAGGAGTTGACTCCTGCTCGGTTGAGACATTCTCACGATTCGGGTGAGACTTCCTCACGATTCGCGTTTGAACCTGGCCATGGCGTGCTGCCCGCGCCGAGACCCGCACGAGCTAGCCAGCCAGGCCTGTGCTTGGCCAACAGATCCTCATATGGGGATGGCGATGACGGTGATGGTGACGCTGCATTCGGTGATGATGATGTTGGTGGTGGTGATGATGATGCTAATGCTGATGATGCTGATGATGATCGTGGTGGTGATGATGATGATGATGAAGATGATGATGACGATGACGACGATGATGATGATGATGATGATGATGATGATGATGATGATGATGATGATGATGATGCCGACGATGCTGATACTGGCGATGCTGATACTGGCGATGCTGATGATGCCGACGGTAGTATGTGTGATGGCGATGATGCTGCTGATGATGATGATGATGATGCTGGTGATGGCACTGACGATGGCGATGCTGATGACGATGATGACGCTGCTGATGGTAGTGATGATGATGTTAATGCAGACAGTGATGTCAATCATGGCAATCATGACACCGGTGACAATGATGCTGGTGACGAGGATATTGAGAATCATTGATAATGATGATGGTGATGGTGCTGGTTATGATCGTGATTCTGAAGATGACGATGCTCATGCTGATAATGACGACGATGACGATGATTATGTTGATTCTGACGATGATGATGCTGATGCTGATGATGACGATGATGATGGTGATGCTGATGATGCTGCTTATGATGAATATGTTGATGATAAGGTGATGCTGATGATGATGCTGATGCTGATGATGTTGATACTGCTGCTGATGATGATGATGATGATGATGATGATGGTGGTGCTTGCGATGGTGATGGTGAAGATGATGATGACGATGCTGATGATGATGACGATGATGATGATGATGATGATGATGATGATGATGATGATGATGATGGTGACGTTTATGGTGACGTTGATAGTGATGGTGGTTGTCGTGATGATGATTGTGATCATGATGAGGTGGAGCCGCAGGAGAGGGAGCATGAGGAGGAGGAGGAGGAGGAGGAGGAGGGGCATGAACATGGGGAGAAAGATGCGGAGCCATAGGAGCGGGAGGAAGAGGAGGAGGAGATGATTACTCATGAGGAGGAGCAGCAGAAGGAGGAGGAGGAGGAGGAGCACAGAGGAGCATGGAGGAGTACGGAGAAGCATGTAGGAGCATGTGTCGGAAGGTCGCACGGAGTCGTGCTCGCAGTGACGTTCTCATTGTCGTCGAGGTTGCGCCCTCGAGCCTCGTCGGGGGACCAAGGTGCGCCGACCAACCGAAGGTACCGCGGTCGGCCAGCAGCGCAGCGGAAGGGTGGGAGGGAGGAGGAGAAGGACCTCGAGGGTGGGGAGGGAGGAGGAACATTGTGGAGCAGTATTGAGGAGGAAGTTGGAAGAGGAGGCGGTGGAGGGGTGAGAGAAGCAGGTGCGGGGGGGGAATCACAGCTGGCGTTTGAGACATCTGACCTGCAGGGGGGGTAACAAGATCCATGACTCGCCCCCCTTGGGAGCCCGTCAGCGTGTTACCCCTTCGCTTCCTTCCGAAACCCTCGAGCTTCTCCCACCGGAAAAAGCCCATGGCTTCCCCCACGGCGACGTGCCCTGCTGCTCTGCGCCCCCCATTTGGCCGCCCCCGAGGGGTGCGAAGGCGGTCCGCTCTCCGTGCTGCGCGGCCCGGGCTCGGCGAGCTGCTCCCGCTCCCGGAGCGGCCGCGCGACAGGGCGAGAAGATGACCGCGCGCTCCGCCGCGCGGCGCGGAGCACCTGATGGGCCTGTTTCCACCACCACCACCATAAGTTGGAGGGGGAGAGGGTCCTCCTCCTCCTCTTCTTCCTCGTCCTCCTCCTCCTCCTCCAACTCCTTCCCCCCTCCAACTTCTGGTGGTGGTGATGAAAAGCAGGCCCATCAGCATCGTGGCCGGGTGGCCCAGATCCGAGGCGGGGATTCGTCCAGAACCGCCGCCTTGGGCATCGATCTTCTGGCGTCCTCGGCAGGCGGAGATGCTCGGGCACTGGAGGGGCGGCCAGATGTGTCTATCCCTCGTGTGCGGAACCCCAGGCCCGGGGCCCTCTCCGAAGTCCTCTCTCCCCCCCCCCTGGGGTCTCCCCCGCCACCCCTCCAGCTTCCGGGCAGGCTCCACAGAGGTCCCAGACGGGCCAACGTGGTTTCGGGACGGCCCCAGATGGCGTCAAGACGGCCCAAGACGCTCCCAAGACGCCCCAGTTGAGCGCTCCGAGTTCCCGCATCGGTACTCCACTCCACTCGTCGATGGTACACATATTGATCTTCGCGACGGCATCTGCGCTCGCTTCCGTGGAGGCTACAAACGTCGAGCGGCCAATCGCGGATACTTATGTTAAGTCCTGCCAGTCAGCGTCAACAAGTTATGGTACCGCACAAGGTTTGAATGCCAGGGCCTACCACGACAGCTGGTGCGGCACTCGATACTCGTACCTGCTATTTAGCGTTCCTTGCGACACTCTGGATGCAACGCTCTGGCTGTGGCCGGTCCATTCTGATGACACCTTTCCACAGGTGGCCGTCTTTGAGGTGCAGGGCGAACGATCGGAAAGCGCAACTATTGCGAAGGCCTTACGGCCGATGCCGCCGACCCTGTAGGCAGCGACGACGAAGACAATGGAGGTAGAGGAGTCCAAGATGCCCTCAGATGGCTTGAAGGCGGCGCCAGATACCTGCAAGGTCGTCCGAAGACAGCTCAAGGGGCCTCATCCAGGGTTCGGGAACGGCTCCAGGGAGTGCCAAGATAGGCAAAGAGCGCCCTCAAGTGGCCCGAGAGTGTTCCAAGACGGCGTCAAGCGAGGTCCAAAAGCGCCCGCAGAGGCTGTCAAGAGTGCCGCCAGAGGCTGCCAAGAGAGTCTCAAAATGGCGAAAGGTCTCCAAGGAACCTTAAGATCGGCTGAAAGGGCCCGCAGACGGCCCCGGAGGGCCAACGGAGCCCCAGGACGTAGGAGGATGAGAGAGCGAGGGCTGCGTATCCGAGGGGGGACCCCCCCTCTGGGAGTTGCCCCGGGACCCCCCCCCCAGGCGGGGAAGGGATCAAGGGTAGGGGTTTCCCTTCGACTGATAGGATGAAAAGGCCCGTAGACGGCCCCGGAGGGCCAAGGGAGCCCCAGGACGCAGGAGGGGGATGCGCATCTGAGGGGGGCCCACCCAGGAGTGAGGGGGGACCCCCCCCGGGAGTGAGGGGGGACCCCCCCCAGGAGTGAGGGGGGACCCCCCCCCGGGAGTTTCCCCCGGACCCCCCCCCGGCGGGGAACGGATCAAGGGAAGGGGCTTCCCTTCGACTGAAGGACGACGTTATTCAATTGTTGTGTGAACTTGTGTAGAGAGCCCTCGGAAAGCAGAAGAGGCGACGACGCTGTGGGGAAGACGGAAAAGCCTCTCCCACACGCCGACGGTCGGCGGATCTGGTCGAACCGTCCCAGCTATCAGGAGCAGGATTGCGAATATCAGGACTATCCAGAATCATTGGGGCAGGCGTTCGCATGCGCCGTTCCGCAGGCGAAACTCACTGGTAAGACCACCATCTCGGTTTCGTTCGTTGCAGAATGGATGTGGGCGGGGTCCGCTGCATTTTGGTCCCGCGAAGCCCCCGACGAGAGCACCAGACCGTCACTGGTGTTCCAGTGTACTGCAGCACCCACGTCGGCTACTACGGGCACTGCGTTTTGGACGTTATTGTCTCGGCAAACGTGGCCGACTTTGTTCAGCGAGGGAGAGTGGTCGAAAAACGCGGGAGATCCTGAAAATGACAATTATGCAATTTTGGATCAAGTTGAATATTTTCGCAGCGGCGACGGAGTGTTCACGTTCAAATTGAGTTGGCCGGGTTCCGGATTCCAGGACCAGATCTGGAATCAATCGCTCAACCCAGTTCCTTCACCAGGGCAGCAGTCCACCAGACCAGTTGCAGGCTGTCAGGCGGTGGCTGTCCACTACACTGACATGTATTGGGGGGGCCTGGAAAGCGTTTCTACAGACGCGCTCTTGGACGGGAGCGTGGCCCACTTGTACTGGTGGTACGCAGTTGGCTCTTTCCAAGAACATGAACATGATGGTGGCATACCTGGCCCCAACGGAGTCGTCGTGGATAAAGTCGAGCTCTACGTGGCAACGACGGTTGTGTGTCCACTTGGGTACCTGTTTTCACACTATGGGTATTGGGTCAACTGGGCCGGCAACTGGCGGACAGAAGGCCATTTTTCTGCCAGTGCATGCGCGGTCTTGTCCACGGAAGATCCACTCTGCAGCACATTCAGTTTTTACGGAGAAGCGACAGCTGGAGTTGATGGACACTGTTATGCTTACATCTCAATTGGGGCGCAGACCATAGTGAACAACATCGAGAACATCGCATGTCTAAAGGCGGCGCCAGCACCTACGCCACAGGCGCCCACAACAAGCACCCACATCTCCACCACTGCCACCCAGACAGCCACAAAAAACTACCGAGACGGGCACGAGTTCCGCCTCGCCCAGCAGCAGCACCCCCAAGACGACTACCACGACGATCACCAGGACGGCCACGAGGATCACCGAGACAGGCACGAGCTTCTCCACGTCAAGCTCCATGAGTCCAGTACTGGCAGGATCACATGAGTTGGACATGGAGTCTGAGGAGGGCTTTCCTGTAGGGGACGCCATCGGGATTACTGGTGGCGGCAATTCGAAGACACGTGACATCGCGAGTTTTGGATCCATCGTGCTCGACGTACCATTGGGCTACGGATACCCAGCGGGCTCCAGGATCACCAATCTGGGCGGTAGTTATCCGAGCAATGCGCCATCGGCGGAGGAACAACAAGACTCCGGACACTGCTAGCAATCTTCGCTGGTGTCGTGATCGTCCTCCTGGCCTGCGTCGCGCTGGGCTTGGGCTGTCTGAGGATGCACGGATGTCCAGGCTGTGGCAGGGGCCCAGCGCGCGACGCGCAGATTGAGATCAGCGCGTCGGAGCAGGCGGACCATGAGATCAGCGCGCCGGAGCACCAGTCGGACCAGAACGCCGAGTTGTTGAAGACCATGGACTGTTGTTTCCTTCCAGTGGAAACTCCTGAAAACTTCCGCGCAACAAGCCCTTCTTCCGCCACCAAGTGTTGAGGGACCTTGGTCTGTTGGTGAAGCGGACCATGACCCTGGAGGATGTGTGTTGCTGGGCGGTTTGTTGCTGACACAGCAGCAGTGTCCCACCGCTGGCCAGAGCCAGAACACCCCGATCCAGACTGCAGCAAATTGTGTAAGTTGCAAGACATATTTGCCAATGACCCCTCGATCAAGTTTGTATGGACGATTGGGTATGTGCACCTCAATGGCACGGCGGCGGGCGGACCGAGGAGGAGGAGGAGGAGTTCAGGCTGATCTGGGAGAACATCTTGCCTTGCATCTTTCTCGGTTGCACGGTTATTGTGCTGTTCGAGCGTGTCTATAATCAACGGTGTTGGCCAAATGTGGAGTGCTGGATCGCCACCCAGATGGCGACGGAGGACGGGTCAGTGCCAGCTACCGAGGATAGGCCAAGAGTGAAAGTCCACGGCATAGAGTCAACACAGCTTTTTAATAGCACCCGCATGGTGCTTGATAGTTGGCATCATGCTGATGCGCAGAAGGCTATCCGCACCTTGTCTCAAAAGGATATCTTGGTCACAAACGCCAAGGACAAGGAGATCAACTCTAAGGTAATCAGCTCTCTGGACCGCATGATCCACAGCCGTCACACCTTGCTCATCTAAGTAGTTGGTATATGTTGTGCGTGGACGGTAGTTATGCTCGTTCTCTTGATTGTGCAAACTGTGATTGCGTTTGCTGATCATGTTCGGAGGCTGGAGGAGGACGGGCTGGGGGTGGCAGTGTAGGAGATAGCGAATTGAATGAAGAATGCGACAACTTGGGAGGGCTGCCAGACCGCATCCGTAGACGGCTGAGCTGTAGCCTCGCTGTCTGGATATGGTTCAATCGTGTGCTCATCGTGTACAGAAGCTGTGCATTTAACGATGCCGCCCCTACAGCGCTCCGCGAGAGTCTGCGATCGGACGAATGACGCTAGAGGGATGAGGTGGAGGAGGAGGAGGAGGAAGAGGAGGAGGAGGAGCTGGGTTGCGGGCCAGAACCAGCAAACATGGTTCGTCAGTTGCTTGTGAGGCGCAATCATACATAAGACTCTCTGTCGCGCGCGCTTTGTCCAGTTGCCACCCTGCTGGTTCACGGCTTGAATAGCCAGCTAGACGGGACTCTTTCCTCCTGTTTTCACTCTTTCATCTCCTTGTATATTCCTGCTTCTCTACCACATGATTCACTTGTTTCCTCCTCCAGATTCGGAATCGCCTTCCCAATCGGCGAACGAGCGAGGCGCATGGATTGGGCTCGATGATCAGGCCCCCTGGCCTTCGCCTCACGGGCACCCTGCTGGTGGACATTGCAACTGAGTCACGGGTTGAACAGCAAATGCAGCATCCAGGCACGGTGACGAGATGGGTTGAAGGTCATTGAGTGTATAGCGATGTCTCTATTGTACCATCGTATGTCGTATCTTTCCCGTCGAGCTGCAAAGGCGGATGTTCTATTCGTGCTCTGTTTTGTCACGCCGCTCTCGTTCGGCCGGATTCTCCAGAGCGCTCGGACCCGACGCCGTCCCCACAGCCGACTCTCTAGAGTAGTCGCCATCGGTATGGGTTGTTCCGCAGTTGCGCGGGCTCAATGAGCCGACAGTCGTCATGGCTGCAGGCACGACGCAGGCCTCTCATTGCACACTCAACAGCCGCTTAGCTTCACAGCAGCGTTCCCTCCCCACGACAAAAATGAAGGGTCCAAGATGGCCAAGGAGACTCCCAAGATGGTCCACAACCAATCGAATGACACTTTTTGTGTTGAATGTCGCGCCGTCTTGGCCACGCTGGCCTCTCCGTCTCGTTCTCATTTTCGCCTCCTCCGCCTCCTCCGCCTCCTCCTCCTCCTCCTCCTTCTCCTGTGTGGGGCCGTTTTGCAATCCCGCCACCAGGGCCAACCAGAAGAAGAAGGCCGACCTGGTGGAGCGGGGCTTTCACCCCAAGACGGGGGCCGCGATGCCCCCACGCGCCTGAAATCGTTCGGCTTTGCTTTCTGAGGATTCGCCTGACCCTCCCGCCTTCAGTGGCTAGGGGTTGCATGTTTCCAGGGTTGTTCTGTTTCTCGGAGAACTCCTGCAGGCTGCTCGCCTCCTCCTATTTCTTCTCCTCTCGCCCCGCATCTCCATCTCGCCAAGACGCCTTTGTGGCGCCGAAGTGCCCCTTCCGTGGCCTGCTGCCAGCCACTGGCTACCTCGAGTGCGGACCTGCCCGCTCGCGTTTCGCTGTCTCTGGTTCGCTTGTGCCCGGCTGGGCACGGCGCGCCTGCCGCCCGCCCATGCGCCATCGACCCGGGTGGCTCTCGTTTGTTTCACCGCACACTTTGGGAGCGTCCTTGCCCCGCCACACGCCCCACTTTCAATGGTTCTGCGTACTGAGCACGGCGTCGTCTTTGCATCGCCATCTGCGCAACAGTTCGCCTGAACGGTTCGCATTGCGCAAAAGCGCGTGGCGCAATCTATAACATATCTAGGATATTTCGCACGGCAGTGGGCATCTGAGAAGAACGGTGGTCGTTGGCGCCACGATGTGGTCCACGTGTTGCCGGGCGGGGGTTGTCCCGCCTCTGGCGGCTACTACTCTGCGTGCTCCAGCCCAATGACACAGACTGTGACTTTTTCGCACGGCGGTCTGCATCTCAGAGGAATGGTGGCGCCCTGCCGTCCCCAATCATTTTTAATTGTGACTGTTGCGCATGGCAGTGGGCATCTTAGCAGAATGGTCGTTGGTGACCATTACTGTGCATACTCCCGCCTTACTTCAACATAACCAAACAGGATTCTCAGCGAGCGACGATAAAAACAAACGCCCGCCCAAAGACGACCCCGAGAGGACCCCACAGAGAGCCCGAAGAGTTAAGACTCGTCCCAATCCTTCTTAGGAAAACGCGCATTTCTAGCCAATGCGATGTGTTCATCCGCACAGCGTCCAAGATGGCCCAAGAGGTCCCCAAGAGAGCCCCAATATAGCCCACGAGGTCCCCAAGAGTCAAGAGGGGCCACGACGGCCCAGGAGGCAGTCAGAAGAGGGCCTTGAGAGAGGCACCAGGGGGGAATTCGAATGTACATTTTGAGGCCTCCGCCCCAAGAGGACCCCGGAGACCGCCAGCAGGCCCCCAAAGGACTCCCAGAAAGGGCCACGGGGACCCAGGAGGCCCACCACAGGCCCCAAAAAGGTCCAAACTAGGCTCAAACGAGGCCCCGAAATGCGCCCCAAGAGGCTTCAAACCTGCCTCCAACAGACTATCCAGAGTCTTCCCCAGAGACCCGAACATGCATTATCAAGGTCTCACACCAACCACCCATGCACGGTGGCAGGATGGGCAGAAGGCCACCAGGAGGGGCACGTGTGGACGAGGGGAACGGTTGCCTCTCCTCTCCGTCCTCACATTTCGAGGCCTCGAGCCCGAGAGGACCCAGGAGACCACTTGCAGGCCCCCAAGAACCCAAGAGATGCCCCGAGAGGCCCCCAAATGGCCCCCAAGTGGCTTCAAGAAGTTGCCCAGAGACTTCTCGGACGACCCCAGCAAGCATCCAAGAGGTCTCTGACCAACATTCAAGGCACGGTGGCAGGATGGGCCGAAGACCACTAGGAGGTGCACACGTGGACGAGGAGCACCGTGGCCCCTCCTCTCTGTTCTCGTTTGTGCTGTTCGTCTTCAAAGGCTCTGCCTCTGCTTTTGTTCCTGTTCCTCTTTGTTCTGCCCTCGTCTTCGTCGCCGTCATGCTCCTGGACTATTCTCTCCTTTCTCGACCTCCAAACCGTCCCCGTCGTCCTCCTGGAGACTTCCGTGCTCAGGGAATTCTGTTTATTACGTGTTTCCGTCGCATCTTGAAACTACAGTCTTTTCCTCAGCCGTCGTCCATTCATCGACATCTCATTGCGAACTGAGATTCCTAAGAACTGGAGCGCGCGCGAAGCGCGCGCGATGGTCTTAGTCTATATACAGTTCTTTCTGTATGTGTACACATCGGTATCCATATATTCGCCGTCAACCGATCGGCCCCCCACTGTCGATCCCCAAGGTGGTCGATCTGGATATGTTCTCGCCTCGTACTCGGTGCATGATGTACGAGGTAGTCCGAGCAGGGGAGGACATCATATCGATACCGCTGCACTTCCCTCGTCGCCACCATTGCTGGACTCGCCGCGTGATTCTGGTCAGAAAGCCCTCTTGGGGACGTCTGGGGAGTAGCGGTATCGGTATCTTTGTGTTTCCCACATCGGGCCCCAGGAGGGGATGCCATCATGGAGGAGGAGGGGGAGCAGCAGCAGGAACAGGAGGAGCAGGCGGAGGAGGAACTGACAGAGGAGGAGGCGGAGGAGAAGGAGGAGGAGGAGAAGGAGGAGGAGGAAGGGGAGGAGGAATGCAGGATGTTTGGGAGGATGAGGACAAGACGTAAAGTGAGGCGGAGCTGGAATGAAATGAGGAGGATGAGGATGAGCAGCAGGAGGAAGAGGAGGAGTAGGAGATGAGGCGGAGGAGGAGGAGGAGGATCGCTGAGGAAACGGCCAGGACAGCGAGCGGGCCGCCAACGGCATGGAAGTGCCAATGGGGTCCCTTTGTTTGGGGGCACCCCACCCATCTCGTAGCCTGTTTGTTGGGTTCGCTAACAAGGGCTTACCCTGACAAGCCAAACCAACGAAAACTCTCACCAAGGCTGGGCAGCTCCGAGAGCCCCATGAGGATGAGCAGGAGGAGGATGCGCCCCATGAGACGGAAAATGAGGCGGAGGTGGAATGAGACGAGGAGGATGAGGATGAGCAGCAGGAAGAGGAGGAGTAGCAGAGGAGGAGAAGGAGGAAGAGGAGGGGGAGGAGGAGGAGGAGGAGGAGGAGGAGGAGCAGGAGCAGGAGCAGGAGCAGGAGGAGGAGGAGGAGGGGCCAGGGACACCGCCAACGGCGTGAGTAGAGTTCCGAATGTCTTGACGGAATGTGTGCCTGGGTCCCGACCATGCCATTTCTTGTCATTGTTGCCCGTCGGAGATGCCCTGGCGGCTGATGC
Organism: Prorocentrum cordatum; assembly: GCA_963575745.1. Classification (NCBI taxonomy): domain Eukaryota; class Dinophyceae; order Prorocentrales; family Prorocentraceae; genus Prorocentrum; species Prorocentrum cordatum. The sequence continues at coordinate 217,843 of CAUYUJ010008524.1, read as the reverse complement.
CTTGTACAGGTGGATGAGACAGGGTCCAGGGCAACTAGAGGCGAAAAAGGGGGAGGGGGGAGATGAGGACGATGAGGGGTGGTGATAATGAGAGCGGGGGGGGTAAGGAGGTCAGAGGAGGAGGAGGAGGAGGAGGAGGAGGAGGAGGAGGAGGAGGAGGAGGAGGGGGTGGAGGAGGAGGAGGGAAAGGACGAGGAGGACAGGAGGAGGGAAAGGGGGAACAGCTAGCTGAGGAAGAGGATCATGAGGAGGGGATGGCACTGAGCGGCTGTGGGCGGGGCGGGGAGTTGCCAGGAGCTAGGAGGGAGACAGGCCATTCTGGAGATCAACCCGGAGCACCCGGTCATCCAGCGGGGGGCTTAGAGCTTCCGACGACAGTGGTTTGGCGGGGGGGGGAGGTGGAAAGGAAAGGGTAGAGGAAGGCGATGTGGAGGGGTGGAGGGGAAGAGAGACTAGGAGGAGGAGGAAGAGGAGGATGTAAAGGAGGAGGAGGACCAGTGTAAACCTTAGACTCATCAGCGATGTTGGGATAGACCCTGCCTCCAAGGTCCTTCTTCATAGACCCCATATAAGGATTCACTTCCACTGAGGGAAGTGTCCCGTTGGGAGGCAACCGTGTGAAAATCCGGAAGCGTGCCAAAACATCATTCCCAGGACTCCAATGCAACGGGTCAACCTTCTTGTTGCGTCTTGACGATCCTGCATCGTGGAAGAACACCACTCCTGGGACTTCAACACTGCGAATCAATGTAACTCTTGCGCCCTCGTAGTCCTGAATCTTTCGGAAACACCAAACCATGATACTCCGAGCAAGTCTGGCACATGTTGATAGAACGAATGTGCGCGGCGCTAAGGCGAGAGCCACATTTGAAAGGAACCGCACTCAATCCGTGAATCTCTTGTTTCTTAATGAATGTGCGTGGCGCTAAGGCGAGATCCGCATTCTGAAGATGACCCGCCCTCAATCCGTGCAGCTCGTGCATTTGTTAAAAACGAGTGTGCGCGGTTAAAAGGCGAGAGCCACATCCTGAAAGCGACCCGCCCTCAATCCGTTAAGCTTTTCATTTTTCTCAGACGAGCGTGCGCGGTTATAAGGCGAGAGCCACATTCTGAAAACGATCCGCCCTCAATCCGTGGATCTCTTGATTTTTTACGACATCTATGCGCGGCGCCAATGCGAGAGCCACATTCTGAAAACGACCCGCCCTCCATCCGTGAAGCTCTTGCAATTTTGAACAACGAGTGTGCGCGGCGCTAAGGCGAGAGCCACATTTTGGAAGCGACCCGCTCTCCATTTGTGAAACTGCTGTCAGCGTCTCAGTTTCAGGCTCAGCAGTAGTAAGGAAGTCTCAGGCGAAACGGCCGGCCCACCCTTCCGACTGGCCGTGGAGTGCGACAGTCAGGAGTTTTTCAGAAGGAAAAGGCATCGAGTTGGAAGCGGGGAAGGAGGAGCAGCAGCAGCAGCATCATCAAGAGGTGGGCGAAGACGCCCATGATGATGGTGGTTATGGTGAGAGTGATGGTGATGGTGACTGTCATGGTGTTGGTTCTGTTGATGATGACGAGGGTAACGATACTGATGCTCCCGCCGATGATGGCGGTGTTACTGCGGATGGCGACGACGGCGGCGGCAGTGGAGACGACGACGAGGATGGCAGGATGAGGTGATGAGGACGAGGTGGACGAGGAGGATGAGGAAGGGGGGAAGGTGAATGTGGGCGGATTGTGACTCTGATCCCAGCGTTTTTCTCAAGTTTCGGCCGCCTAGTGGGCCGTGTCGAAGCCACACGACGGAGAACGTGTCGAGAGAGTTCCAAGGGCCTTTTGCTCGAAATAATCACGGCGTCGTAGGAATGGGCAGAGACAATCGTGCTGGCCCCCGGCGCACTGGCGGGGGCGACTGGCCCGTGCGCGCTGGCGGAGGAGCACGGCAGCTCCACCTGCTGCCCCCCGTCTCAACGAACTTATTTCCACTTCGATTTTCCGCCTCTCATGCCTCAGCTTCCTCCCATCTCTTCGCCGCCTCTTTTCTCTGGTTTCTCCCCTCTCCGTTCCTCGTTCTTACTCTTCCTCGCTCTTCTATCTTCCCGCTCTTCCCCTCCTCCCCGCCCTGCCGCCCCTCCCCCGCCCTGGCCTCCCCCTCATCCCTCGCTATTTTTCCTCCTCCTCCTTCTCCTTTTCCTCCTCCTCCTGATCCGTCTCCTGCTCCTCTCCCAGGACTCCCTCCCCCCGTCTCCCTCTGGTGCTGCCGGTGATCCCTCTCCTCCCCGCCGCCGCCCGCCCTCGCCCACGCCACACTGCAGACCAGCGACGCCTTCGCGGCACAGCGCCGCCGCAGGTGACGTTGCTCCTCTTCCTCCTCCTCCTTCTCCTCATCCTTTTCTTTTCTTAGCCGTTCTGGCTCAGGAGGGGTCGCGGTGCTTGCGCCCCAGCGCTCAGCACTGAGCTTACTGTCGCCGACACTTAGAGCGGCTGGGTGTCAGCGGGCCATACCGGTTCGGTCGCACTCTCACATTTCAACGGCGGCGTTGCAGTTGGCGCGAAGGATCAGCAAGGTCGCGGTGGCAGTTGTGGCGCTCGCTGGACTTGTTGGTATTGCTTGTGCAAGCGTAACGAGGCATACTGCCAGTTCTGCGAGCCTTGCCAGAAGTGGTGGAAGAAACCTACCGCAGAATTTGGTGCAGGTTAGCAGTCCCGTGGTGACTCAGCAGCTCTTCGCCGTCAAGCTGCTGGTGTCGCCGCTGGGCAACTTTCTTCCTCTCCTGCCCCTGGCTCCGCGGCCTCCGCGGCCCCGTGCAAGGCCGACCTGGAGCAGACCATTCAGTATTGTGAGAAGACGGGCAACCAGGACATGTTGCAGCAAACGCGTCGCCAGCTGGAGATGCTCAAGGTGTCGTCCGTGCCTCCACAAGAACGGGTGGACACTGCCCACGGAGAACCTTGATCAAGATCTTCGGGTTGCCCATTCCTTCGAGCAGAAGCTGGCGAAGCAGCGTGGGCTGTTGAAGGGTACATTGTCGGAGTTGGACCGTTACGACAGCGAGTGCAAGGCGGCTACCACGGAGTTGCATGTGGCCGTGCCCCCAGCACCGTTTTGGCAGCGCCAGACCGCGTCTGTCAGCATTACCGACATTTTCGAAGGCCGCATCACGGGGTTTGAGGTTTCCGATGATGGATTGTTCGGATTGGCTGATTTCATTGACGTGGGCCCAGCAGATCCCGAAGAAGCACGTCGTCGTAATTTTGCCATGGCCCAGGAGATCAAGGGGGTGCTGCAAGAAACTTTTTGGCGACACCATGGAGCGCTGTACGGAGCTCGAGGCGCACCATTTTTCCTAGACTTTTGCGTTGCCAGCACCCGGCCTGCGCAGCATATCGCCTCTACATTCTGGGCGATAGTCACCCCTGCGCCCCTCGGCAATGGAATGGCATGAGCAAGCGCGACAAGGTGCTACACACGTATGGCATCTACTTCTCTCACCCTGGTGATTTCTTCTCTGGCCCGACCAATGTCGAGCCCCCTTCTCACCGTACTCGCGAGCCCAGCCGCGACGATTATCGCGTGCAAGGTAATGTGTTTATGGACGGGTCGTGTGTTCGGTCAGTCATTCGTGAGCTATCACGCACGGGTTTGGCGTATGTGGTGGTTTCCGAATCTCGGCAGGAGTTGGGTCATGCGTGCGCCCCCTCCCCCCTCCCCATCTCACAAACGGCCCAGGCCGGCGAGTTTGCGGCGCGCACGGCGGCGGCCCAGAATGCCCCAGCTCCCTCTGCAGGCTTTTAGCGGCTATCAGAATGTGGTTAAGGTGTGGGCTTTGCGCCATGTGCACGCTGGCATGCTTGCATGGGCAACAGATTCGAATGTGGGCTGTTTGTCAAAAGTCGCACGTCTGCCGAGCAGGTGGAGGGTGACGCCCGCCTGCAATTTTGCCTCTCAAGCAACAACCTTGCTGACCACTGGGCCAAGGTCGGGGTATTGGTTCACGAGAAGCCCGTCCCCGAGTAGACCGAGTGGCTGGACCGAGCCCTCTCGACCTTGCTGACCACGGTCTGCTTTTAAGCTGCCAGATTGCTCCTGTCTCGGCCTCGGTGGGACCTCTCGCCGGCGATTCGCAGGCTGCCCCCGCGCCGGAGACTCGCCATTCCCAGGTTTGGATGGGCACCTGCTGGCAGTGCAAGCAGTGCTTGCTGGCGACCAGGTTGGTCTTTCCCCCAGCAGTGTCTGCGGCAAGACCCACGAGCTCGATGATGCGCGGTTGATATAGAGTTCGGCCACAAGTGCGTTGCTTTGTGTTGTTCCGACGGCGGTGCCTTGCGCGTCTGTTTGCGGCGCAAGGCTTTTTCTACTGGCGGGCATGTGCGGTTTCTCAGTCAGCCGTGTTTTGAGAAGCCGAAGTGTTTTCGCTTTGCCAGCATTTATTGTAGTCGCATTTCTGCTGGCAGGAGCCCGAAGAGCGACACTGTGTGGCTCGACGTGGATGCCAGCGGCGTTGTGCGTCTATTGGAAAGGCGGCCGTCGATCCAGGCAATTTTGCTCGGCCCCTGACCGTGGCGGCGCGCGGGGCCGCGCCTGCAAGTAGCATGATGGGTCGCCCCTTTTCGGGGGTGTCGTCTCGCCTTGCAGCGCCGCGGCGCGACGCGCGGCCGAGCCGAGGGTCGAACCCTGAGGAGTGCCGCCCATAGTGGGCTCTGCGAAAGCAGCTCGCGAAGGCGGCGCCCCAAAGTTGCCCTCGCCGAGGCGAGGTTGTGGCGTGAAGCTCGCGTGCATGTTTTAAGTGCGTGAGCCGCATGGAGCGCCGTGCTCGTCGACTGCCCGGCTGGCCGCCAGGAGGATGTCTGCGAGGAATCGTGACAGAGCAGCGCAGCGGCAAGCTCCTCTTCTTGTTGCCCCGTAGGCAAGCCCGTGGGGGCGAGGCGCTGGAGGTGTCCATCCTCCCCCCCTCCTCCGCCTTGAGCCACTGCGGCTCCAGGACGAGAAGATACCTCGCGTTCCTTGAGCGCTATGAATTCAGGTGCTCGGCTCGAGCCTTCCCGCCGCGACAGAGCGTTCGGCTCCGCGCGCGCCCGTGTCCGGATGAGGCAGCTGAAGGGCCGCGGCCGCAGCGGCGCCACCACCGCGCCCGGCTGGGAGGAGCTCCTTCCGAGGCCGTGTGCTCTAGGTGCTGCTGCGGCGGCTGGGCTTGACTTGTGCAGGCACCGCAGCCAAGCGAACGTCTGGCATGCACTCCTAGACAGCGAACGCGCTTTGGGTTCTGAGTTTTACAGGAGGAGCACACAAACAATAATCTCCTCCAGCTGCCACTGCGCAAGGCGCAACACCCGGCCCACGCGGCAAGTCAGAGGTGCCAGAAGGCATCTCCGCAGAGCCCTTTTGGTACGCGTGTGCATTTCGCTGTTTCATCTTCTTCTTCTGCTTCTTCTTCTTCTTCGACGACGACGGCGGCGACGACGACAACGACGTCGACGGCGCCCTGGATCTGTCCTGCGAGATCCAGCTGCGGCCACGAGGGGCGCTTCCCGAGGCCCCAAGGGGGCCGAAGGACGCCCGACAACCTAGACCGTCTTACCTTGCTGCTTCTCGAGCGCGACTCTGTCGAAGACGACACCAACGGCTGCGACTGCTGCGCGGACTCGGATACCCGCCTCCGCGATCGTTTCGGGACTTCATCACCCCAGATCTCTCGACACCGCCGTGGGGACCAGTCCTGTCATCCGGGATTTGTTCTGTTGGCGTGCTTGGGAGGGCCAAACTGAGGACAGTTGGGCCGTCTCGAATTCCCAGGCATCCGATGTTATCATTTGGTTTAAATAGCCCCCACGGAAGTTGTGAATCTCCCCCCTGGACTGGCTTTTCATCCTGAATCGTCTTTTGACGGCACAACCCAGCCACGGTCCCCTCGGGTCGAGAACGGCAGAACATCTCCGCTCCGATTTGTTGTTCGATGCGTTCGGGCTGTGGTTTCTCAATCGACGGGTCATGTCCGCACAAAGCAGCGCCGAGGAAACTCAAGGTGATGCAGACGACGGCGCCGGACGCCGAGGAGACCGAGGAACGCTCGCGCGGCGGCGCGCCCACCCAGCGTCCAAGCCCGTGCCCGCGGCGTTGTCGAGGGCGTCTGTGTGCGACAGCTGGGGGGCTTGTCCCGAACCCAGACCTCCAACGTGCTGAAGAAATCAAGACGAATGTTTTTCACCTTTTTCGGCATTTGGGTGCCCTTGCCAGGCTCTGGGTCAGGATGGAAATCCCCTCCTCGGTAACGGGTCCAGATTCCTGGGACCCCGTACGGAACGCATCAAAACATCGGATGCCTGGGAATTCAGGACGGCGCAACTGTCCGTGCCAAGACATCGTTGGGCTGGGAGCTCTCCTAGGTGTCGAGGCCCCCTTCTTTGCTTTCTTTTTCCCGGAAAGGGCGCAGGCCCAGGGTTCTCTTTTAGGATGGTCATCTGTCCCCAGTGCCTCAACTGAGGTAGGCCGGCGGATTCTTTGCCTGATAAATATCGAAGTCGAGGTGGGCCGGCGGATTAAAATTTGAGGATGTCTCAGGCGAAACGCTTGTTTTTGAAATCCCGATCGATAAATCACAGGGTGCGGGCCACTCTTTCGTGTGTTGAGGATGTCTCGAGCGAAACGCTTGCTCCGCAGAGTTACCGAGGATGTTTCGAGCGAATCGCTTGTTTTGTAGAACTTGAGGGATCTGGGCGCTCCAGAGATTTGCCTTCTCCAGGTGCACGAACCCCAGCACGACCACACCCCAGCACGACCACACCCCAGCATGACCCCACCCCAGCACGACCCCACCCCAGCACGACCAAACCCCATCACGACCACACCCCAGCATTACCCCACCCCAGCACGACCCCACCCAGCAAGACCATCACCCAGCACGACCACACCCCAGCACGACCTCACCACAGCACGACCACACCCCAGCACGACCACGCCCCAGCACGACCACGCCCCAGCACGACCACGCCCCAGCACGACCACCCCCCCAGCACGACTACCCCCCCAGCACGGCCACCTCCCAGCACGACCACCCCCCAGCACGACCACACCCCAGCACAACCACACCCGAGCACGACCACACCGCCTTGGTTGAGTGGTTGCCTGTCGTCGTGGAATGTTTCCTGGGTTGTCTCGTGGACTGTTTCGCGGGGTGTCTCGTGGAATGTTTCCAGGAAAACGTTGAAAACGGTCGCCCGTGTCTCGTGGAATGTTTCGCGGGGTGTCTCGTGGAAGTGCCCGTCGCCCAATACGGTGTCGTGAAAACGTTTCCATGCATGCGGTTCTATATCCCTTTCTGGGTTCGTGGGTCCATCATGTTGGGATGCGCTCCCTGCCCCCCTCCCTCGTCAGTGGCGCGCGCCTCGGGCCACGAGACGCCACCCTCCCCGCCCTGGCCCCGCCTCGTCGGCGCACCTGGCACCGCATGGAGGAGGGCTGGAGGACGGTCGGACTCGGCACTGCAGCAGCCTGCGTGCCGTCGTGGTGAAAGACCTTGGCTCCGAGAGCCACGGGGGGTAGAGCTGGAGGGTTTCTCCGAAGGGCTTAGGCGACCCGTCCTCCTCCTCTTCCTCCTCCTCCTCCCTCCTCCTCCCTCCTCCTCCTCATCATCATCATCCTCCTCCTCGGGACGCCTACGGTCCCAGGGGAAACTGTGCAGGTATGTACGTACTCTGGTGTTGACCGCCGCCCTCCCCAGCGAAGGAAGGCCCAGTCTTGCATCCCAGGCGGCACAAGGCACGTAAACGAAGGGCGGTGCCGCAAAGCGCTCGAAGGGACAGTGCGGACAAACGAAAAGGAAAGTTGTCAGCCGGCGGGAGGCAGGAGGGCGGGGGGGCGAAGGGAGAGGCAGACTGGAATGCTGGGGGCCGAGATGCCTCTCCTGGAGGCGTTTCGCCCCGGCCCGCTCTTGTCAGGGACCTCTTCGCCCGTGACCCAGCCATACCGCCTGGGCCGCTTCGCCTGGACTTTCAAGCCCGAACAGTCTCGCCCGAACCGGTTCGCTAGCGGTATGTCGGGCCTGTCCCTCTACCGAAGGAACATTCAAAAGTAGTCAAACACCAGTTTGGGGAATCTGTCAATTTTTGAGCATTTGGGGGGGCATTTTTGGGGGTACCTCATTTTTCGTCCAAAATCCCACTGTAGGGGGACGCGCCCGACCTAACGCTAGCACGCCGCTTGGACATCGTTCCGCCTCGCCGCTTTGCTGCCCCGCCTGCCCCTTGCACAGGGTGTGCCCGTCGGCCCGCCCAGGCGCTCGCCTGCAGTGAGCGGTTTGCATGAGGAGGAGGAGGGAGGAGGAGGGAGGAGGAGGAGGAGGACGATGAGGAGGGGGAGGAGGAGGAGGAGGAGGAGGAGGAGGAGGAGGAGGAGGAGGAGGAACACTGGCTTTTCAAGGGGTGCTGGGTCGTTCCTTGGGCTTGCCTGGCGTTGTGTACCGCTCCTCATATATACATATAACGGGGGACAGGGTCCGGGGGCCCGGGGCCGGGACCTCGACCGCAAATGTGGGCTCCGGGGGGCCCGGAGGCTCGTCGGGGCTTGCCGGAGGCCTCCCCGGTCAGACAAGAGGGCCCCAGAAGCGCCCAAGACGGCCCAAGATATTTCCAAGAGGCCTCCAAGAGGGCTCCGAGATGCTGAAGATGGCCTCCAGACGTCCAAGGACGCCCCCAAGAGGCCCCAAGAAGCCTCCAACATGCGTCCCAAGAGGGCCCCTAGACGCAAAAAATTGCCCATTCCCTTCGTAAAACGTACATTTTCAACAAAGTTGCCTTTTGGGCTTTCCGACGTTACAGGACGGCCCAAGAGGCGCCCAAGACCGCCCCAAGACGGCCCAAGAAGCTTCCAAGAGGGCCCCAGGACAGCCCAAGAGGGCCCCAAGACGGCCCAAGAGGCGCCCAAGATGGCCCAAGAGGGCCCCAAGACGGGCCCAAGAGGGGGCCCAGAGGGGGACCACGAACCGCAAGCTCGAGCCTTCCGCCCCAAGAGGCCGCCAGGAGGCCCCCAGGAGGCCCCTCAAGAGGCCCCAGGAGACCCCCAAGAGGCCCAAAGGAGGCCCCGAGAAGCCCCAAATCGGCCCCCCAAATGCTTCGAACCTGCTTCCAGGAGGCCCCCGACAGGTTCAGAGGCTCCCAAGAAGCTACGTCAAACTCCCAGCGAGCGGCCGGACGAGGCCTCCCAAAAAATCCCATTATCCCGGCAAAGCAACCTAACAGCGATGTGTAGGAGCATATCTGGAAGCATTCCCCTTAAGATTCACATGAGAATCCAGTTGTAGAATTGTGCTGTTCTCGCAGTCGTAGTCGCATTCGCGATGACAGTCGCAGTGACACGGCAGTCACAGACACAGCCTCAGCCTCAGCCTGCCTCAGCCTCAGCCTCAGCCTGCCTCAGCCTCAGCCTGCCTCAGCCTCAGCCTCAGCCTGCTTCAGCCTCAGCCTCAGTCTGCCTTCAGCCTCGGCGTCAGCCTCAGGCTGCCTCAGCCTCAGCCTGCATCAGCCTCAGCCTCAGCCTCAGCCTGCCTCAGCATCAGCCTGCCTCAGCCTCAGCCTCAGCCTGCCCTGCGGCCCGGGAATGGATTCTGGGAACTCGAAGAACACGAAGTGGCCTACAGTTGGCTCCGGGCATTCAAAATGTGGCCCGGGAATGGAGTTCTGGGAACTCGAAGAGCACGAAGTGGTACAGTTGCATCCGGGCATTCAAAATGTGGCCCGGGAATGGCGTTCTGGGAACTCGAAGAGCACGAAGTGTGTGACTGTTGCATCCGGTTATTCTAAATGTGGCCCGGGAATGGGCCTCTGTGTGAACTGGCCTGGTGTGTGACTGTTGCATCCGGTTATTCTAAATGTGGCCCGGGAATGGCGTTCTGGGATCTCGAAGAGCACGAAGTGTGTGACTGTTGCATCCGGTTATTCAGAATGAGCCTGGGAATGGAGTTCTGGGAACTCGAAGAGCACGAAGTGTGTGACGGTTGGTGAAAAACGAGCCGGGCACCCTGCCGCCCGGCAACTCCCAACACCTGCCCGGACCCCCCTGTGGAGTGATCTGTGAGCTCTTTTGAGACCACTAGAAACCTATCAGTCTTCGCTGTTAGGTAAAGAGGGTTCCAGTATTTGTATCCTTCAGCGCTCTCTGGCCTTCTTTCCCCTGCCCCCTTCCCTGCGACTTTCGTTGACTCAAGCTCGCCTCCTCTCCATTTCCTCTCTCTGCCTCTCTATCTCTCTCTCTCTGTCTTCTTCTCTCTCTCTCTCTCAATCTCTCTTTTTTTTCTTTTCTTTTTTTGTTCTCTCTCTCTCTCTCCTTCGCTCTCTGTCTGTCTGTCTCTCTCTCTCTCTCCCTCTCTTTCTCTCTCTCTCTTTCTCTTTCTTCCTTTCATATTCCGTGTCCTTGCGACCTTCTGCAGTCCCCGACGTCGCCACGGCTGGATTCGCTCGAGCGTGTCTTGTGATGTGCGGCGGTGCGAAGCCCGTCCCACTGATCAAGGCACAGGTACGAAATGATGGGTCCATCATTTCTTGCCTTCCCATGTGCGTTTTCCCAATCGATTCCTGGGCCCGAGGTCGCAAGAATTACGACGTCGGAGGTCTGGGGAGGCGGGAAGCACGACCTGGACCTCCGACGTCTTGGAAAAATCACGACGGCGGTTTCGGTCAATTTTCGGCCTCCGGGGCCCCTCGCAGGGTCCTGGGACCGTCAGAAAACGACTCAGGATGAAAAAAAAACACATCCCCAGGAAGTCGTCGAGAGGTCCAGGGGCCGCGCACAGAAAGCATCACGACATCGGACGTCCAGAGAGGAGGTAGGAACACGAGGAGGAGGGAGCCCAGACCTCCTGGCGACGCAACACCAAATACAACAAAAGCTTCCCCGCGACTTCCCCCAGAGACTCTAACTACAGAAACTCCTTTCGTATTCCGGCCAGAAGCATCCAGAAACGATGTACATTAGCCCTGGCGGGGGGAGTGATGGCGATGGTGATGTTCATGATGACGACGGTGACGATCCTAGCTAGAACCTAAGCGCGCGCGAAGCGCGCGCGTGGTTCTAGTGCGTTATGTATTACGTCTCGTTCCTTGTGCGTTCTTCCTGGGGAAACAAGGGGGCCTCGTTCCTCATGTCGCGTTCCTCGGGTCAGGCCGATGACTGTGCGTGCAGGCCCGCCCGCTTCAGCGCCTGTCCGCCCGCCAGGGCCCTCCCGCCCCGCGGGGCCCCGCCCGCCTGCCTGCCCCTCCTGGGGGTCCGCCCGCCCGCCTGCGGTCAAGCGCCCGCCTCGCTCCAGGTGCCCCGCCCGTGAGGACCCACCCGCTCGCCGTCCGCCCAGGAGACATCCAGGCCAACCTGCCAGCTCGAGGAGACCAAAGGAGGAGTTCGGGGGCAGCGACGAGGAAGGGGTCCGGCAGCATAAGATATCAGCCAGCCACATACGACTTGCCCTGCCACTGGGGGCGGCAGCCCATCCCATGCGGCGCATCCCACGACTGCCTACGGCTTCGGAATCGGAGAACGAGGCGGTCCCCGCGCTCGCCTCGTGAGGCAGCCCGCTGTGAGGACCCAGACGGCCACGACGCTGACCAGCACCAGCGAGGAGGCCTGGCGGACCCATGACCAGGATAACCGTTCCACAGCTTCCCGGATCGTTTTCAGAACGTTCCGGAGCCTTCTGGAACGGTTGCGGCGCCCGATGTATTCTCCAGAGCCAGCGGGTCTCAGAGACCCCCAGTTTATCCGGGCCCGATTTTGTTCTGGTCTTGACTTTGTCTTTCTTGGCCTCCCAGATGCGGTCGGAGTAGAGAAGTCGGAGGATCATCGGCGATGCGGCTCGATGTGGAGCCCGATGTTTTCCACGCCGACTTCGCCAATGCGTCTCGGATGTCGGCGATGCATCGTCGATGCATCGTTGATGTATCAGCGATGCGGAGTGATCCCCCGACCCCGTCCACTCGGACCCCATTTGGCAGGCCTTTCGTCTTACTTCAGCGAAGCGGTCCGTCGGCGAAGCGGCCCGTAAGCGGAGCGGTCCGCCGAAGGGAGCGAGCCGCCATGGCGGGAGCGTCCACCGGCGAGGCCTGCTCGGGCGATATCGGTTCGCCCAGCGAGGTGGCCCTGATGCGGAGTGGTGGAGCGGAGGCATTCGGTAGCAAGTCATGGGAGCCTTACACACCCTGGTAGTCCGGTCTTTACTGTTTTTTGAGTTCGCTAGCGTCGATTGACGTCTCGTAATCGATGAGATAGCGCTGATTTAGCGTCGACTTGTTTCAATTCGCAAGAGGCGCCAAGACGGTATGGGAGGTTTCCATGATGAGTTGCCGCAGAAGAGGCACGAACAGGGCTGCGCAGGCTGCGCATGGTGCAGACGACGTCGTCGACGACGCGGATGAGGACGAGGATGCGGACGAGGACGAGGACGAGGAGGAGGTGGAGGAGGAGGGGGATGTAGAAGATGGGGGAGGCGGCGACACGAGGAGGGCGAGGACCAGGAGTGCGAGGACGAGGAGGAGGAGGAGGAGGACGAGTGGGGCGAAGACGCGGCAGGACATGATGCGGCCAACTCTTCAGCGGCCCATCGCTCGTGGCCCGCACCCGCCAGCCCAGCAGCCTTCTCTGCCTCCACCGTTGCCCCCCCTGCCTCCTGCTCTTCCTCTCCCTCCTCAGCTCCGTCAGCACGGTATCTCAGGGGCAACGCTCTTCACAGGGGGGACGAGTTGAGACAGCGGTAGTTCGCCTTTGGGGTTCCCCTCGTCGCCACGGCAAGAGGCAGCTCGGCGAGCTGCTGCGTGTGGACCCCGGGAGTCCGAGGATCTTGAGCTGCCGTTGTCTCAATTCGCCCTGCTCCGAGCTCTATGCTGGGAAATTCAGAGGGGGCGCATCGGCCCCCACTCGCCCATCCATCGCCAGAAGCAGCCCGATGGCCCACCCCGCCCAGGACCAAGCGCGCTCGCCGATTCCAGGCCGGTATTCCCCCCCCCCTGAGCTGGTGTCCCCAGGGCTCAGGAGGGGCTCTGGCTCCCGGGCCGCTTGTCAGATCTGGGTCGGCGAGGACGTCATGGTCGAGGCCCGCCGTGGCCAGAAGAGCCCCTCCGCCTCTTCCCTGGCGCTCTTTCCCCACCGGCGGCCAGGGCTCCTCGGTGCCACCGGCCTGCTCCCTCGGGGTGGGGACGGATGCTGCGAAGCCCGACGAAGAGGGCGTCTGTCCCGTTCTCGGGCTTCTCCCCGCAGGCAGGGCGGCCAGCGTGAAGGTGACTGGCCTGCGAACCGCCGCGCGAGCGGGCGGCTCTGCTGTGAACGGGTGCCTCCTGCAGGCCTGCCTCCAGGGGCCTGGAGGTTGGCACCAACACTGGTGCTCCCCGGCCTGAGCCCCCCGTCGCCTCCCTCCCCCAACGGTGGCTTCTGTCTTGTATGGCTGACGGTTGCCTTGTTGGTGGCGTCTGAGCCGAGGGTCGAACCGTGAAGGGAGGGGGCCATAGCGGGCCTTCCGAAAGGAAGTCGCGAAGCCCCCTCCCCGAAGCGGCATTCGCCGAGGCGAGGTCGCCATGTGTGGTTTTGTGGCACGGGAGCTTTGGTTCTCTTGCTGCTCTGGGCGTTTGGCGTGAGATTCCCAGAGCCTTTCACTCATCACGAGGTCCTGTCGGATCCCTTGAGTCAGGATCTGGCGCGGGCCCGCAACAAAAACTGATTATTTAATCGCTTCGCTCATTCCGCCGGCCCTGGAGCCCTCTTTAGAGCCTCTTGGGGGCCTCTGGGGGCCCTCTTGGGAGTCTCTTGGGGCTCCTTGGCGGCGTCTTGGGGGCCCCACGGCGTGTTGGGGGGCTTTTGGGGCTCTTGGGGCGGGAGGGGGGCGAGTCGATTGCGGCAACCCCCTCGGAGGCCAAGATCCTCGTGAGGGGTGTCGAAAATTGGCCCTCCACTGGAGCGCTATGGTGGCTCCTCCTGGGACCTTGCCAGGGTACTTTCGTCCGGGGGCCGCCACGCGCGCGAACTAGAATTATTGTTAACCAGTTACTGGAGACCTTAGCAAGCCTGTGGCCCGTTGGGCCGGCGAATCTGTACACAGACAGATGCAAATGTCTTCGGCGAATCTGGCACCGTGTTTGTGCAGCAGCGCAGTAGTGAGGAGGCTGAGTATAGGAACGGCGCAATTCCGACGAGTAATCTGCGTTGTGGCGGGTCGTGATCCTGACCTCGTCTTCGTCAGCGCGGTTGGGATGTGGAGGAGGAGGTGGAGGAGGAGGAGGAGGAGGAGGACTATAAGAAAATACGAGGAGGAGGAGGGGGAGGATGAGGGGGTTTCTTGGGGCCACCTTGGGGCTTCCTGGGGGCTTCGTGGAAACTTCCAGAAACCCTCTTGGGGGCCTTTTGGGGGACTCTTCTTTTCCGACGCCTATGGAGACCACCTTGGGGGCCTTTTTTTTCGAATTCTAAAGCGAGCTGAGGGACGTAAGGAGTGGCAGCGAGCGTGCGCCCGCGGCCGCGTCGGCTCAAGCGGCCAGCCGCCCAAATATGACTGTGCCCCACCGCGAGGCACACGATCGTTATCGAAACCAAACGGATCTTCCTATTGCTTAAGATGGCACTTCCCCTCCTATTGTGAGTATCGTTACTACGGTTCAACAGAGCGGGAGCTTGGCTTCGCCTAAGGCGAAGTTGCTGGCTGGGCCTCCCGGCCCCGTCCAAACTTGGTAGCGGAGCTTGGCTATGGTGGCCAGTTATTGCTCTATTCCCCACCATCCACGGCATTATCTGGTGGATTACGGATATGGTGGAACATATGGGTGCAGTGGGTTTGCGCGCAGGAATGTACATAACTACGCAATACCGCAAGGACACTTGCAACGACACCTCTGTCCAAGCGGAGGTAACTTACCGACATTTTACCTCCCTGCGGTACTACACTCCTGAAGTCAACCCACCCACTCCAATTGCAATTTTTCGAGGATGTAATACATGGAAACATGCAATACGACATATTGTTGCTTCCGACCCCACGCAGACTTACGACTAACAACAGGAGTCCCGACCCATTACATCCGACTACGACCTACGAGGCCATTGGATTGGTGTTATTATCTTTGGGCACGCATGGGTCGCTATTGGGCGTGCGGTCTGACATATGTGTGGTGGAGACGACACGATTACGACCGGCCCCCACTGAGACCCAGCCGGTCAAGTACCTTTTTCGCGAAGTCGTCTGCGAAGTACATGCCTGGATCAATGTGACCACAGGCAATATGACGCCCTCCCAGCAGGCTGCAGCTCTGCAGCGAGGTTTGGGAGGTCCCGCACGGACCATAGTCATGATAGTCCCTCCAGCAGTTATTAATTTTGGCGTCAACATTGGTGGCCGCCACACCGGCGGCGTCACCTACGTCATGCTCCTCTTAAGCAAGAAGTTCGAGAACATAGAAGAGGAGCGCCAACTCAGCTGAGGTACGTTTCTCATTGGCTCCCGAGTCCATGCGGGTGAACGTATCGACCAGACGTTAGCAGCTGCACGGTTTGAGATAGCCGCCACGAAGCTGAAGCAGCCGGCGTCGACATCCCCAACTTGGAAGTCGTGACAGCGATTCTGTGCAGCGCCCTGGGAGTGGGGACATCGCGTGCATAACACTTCCTGCAGCCTCTGAACCACCATATGCCGAGAGACCAACAACAATGTGACGCTCTACTTGAACGTATGAGGTCATATTCTCACATTGCTGGGAGAAGTCCCGGCAATATTGGTGGTATCTTTAGTCGCGATCACCGAACCGAGACTTTCCACGTGGAGGCCAAGGCAGGGCAGCCTGCCAACAACGTCTGGAATGATGAGCCACAACCAACTGAGACCACTACATTGCTGGCCCAGAATGGTGGAATGGCCTCGGCGTCGCAAGACTCCAGGGCCAGACCTAGGGGACCGCCCGACGCGGTCTCCCCCATGCAAACCATGACCCTAATGAGTTCAGCGGGGCAACCCGCCGAGTCCGACTTCGACTCCGGTACTGATGCGGATGCGTCTTCAAATGACGAAGCTACTGCCCGGGGTTACTTTGATATGCCTACATACCTTACTGAAGAGCAGCAAGCTCGATGGTTATTTTTAGGCTATCAAAATCACAAGCGTCGCGGGCGGAGATCCATAAAGAAACCAGTCCGGAAAGTGAGGCGTATTGCACGACGATCACTAAAAGGAAAAGGCAAGGGCCGAAGCAACGGCAAAGGTATGCGTCGGCGATTGCATGGCAGAGGCGCGCTAGCATTCTTAGCGTCCCTTACTGGACCTCAGTATGAAGAGCTGTTTTTAGGCACTGGCTCAAACCGCAGGCATGCATCAGGCACAGGTAATGAGCGGCGGGGGAACCCACAGGGTGCCAACGGTAAACTATGGAATGCGACATATGCCACAGCAGACAACATTTCCGATGCGAATGCCCCCAAGGTGATGGAGGAGGCAGGGGTTCGTCAATTCCTGGCCCAAACAGACTCCGACCTGCAATATGCTGATTGGGAGTCGCTCTTAGCCGACCCCGCCGACCTAGCCACAATTGTTAATTTCATGGCTGCCAGATATCTAAGTGCCAGTATGACCCTCGAGACTTACGCCGACGAGCTGTTCGAGGAGGTGTTCGCTGGCCACAATGACATCGATTGGGCAGAATGGCTGGGCGCACCCATCGCGGGGCAACCTGCAGATCTTGAGTCTGTCGAGAACTCCCGCGCGCCCGCCAAGGGAGGTTTTGGAATGGCGGGGGCGCCCGCGGATTCAGAATCTACCATTCCTGCGACAGATGAAGAAATACATGCGGTGCTCTATCCTCGGGCGGTTGGAAATCCGACAGACGTGGAAGTCATCGGTGGTGATCCTCTGCGGGGGAACCCGCGAGTCGCTGATGATCTATCTGAGCGCATTCAATATGAGCTTGGTTACAATGAAGAGTTTCAATCGCTTTTGTTGTTTCAGACCGATCCATGAGCCGCCTGGAGCGATCGCAAAGCCGGCCGGCCCGGGGGGGGGAAAGAAGTATCGCGACGATGACGAGGGCGAAGAACAGGAAGACAGTGACCGCATGATGCGTCGCGGTCGGGTTCCCAGTCGCGCGCAATATCGCGCGCGCGCCTACTCCAGCGGTTCTCGTTCTGGCGGTCTTCAGCGCCTTCGCCCCCCTGATGCGGGGGCCCCGAAGGCCCCGCCATGGCAGGCTAACCCGTCGGTGCCTGGCCCCTGGACGGAGGCGACTTCAGCCAGCCCAGGGGCCAGAACGGCGGCCGCCCCGAAGGGGCGAGGCGCGCCGCCTCTTGGGGCTTGCGCGCATTGCAATGGCCGGATCCTTCTTCACTGCTGTATTTCAATGAAGTGGATTACATTTACGCA
The DNA here is from genome assembly GCA_963575745.1 of Prorocentrum cordatum. Lineage (NCBI taxonomy): Eukaryota > Dinophyceae > Prorocentrales > Prorocentraceae > Prorocentrum > Prorocentrum cordatum. The sequence goes on along the minus strand of CAUYUJ010008524.1, from coordinate 200,489 downwards.
GCTTGTTCAACTTTTATCATTGTGCGAGTTCCCCCTCGGCGCGCGGCCCACCCTGTCGATCTTCTTCGGCGACGCTTTTGTGGACGACCTTCGCGATGTCATGGGGTGCCTACTTATTGACGGCGCGGAGGACATGCTGGTCAGGGGCTTCGGCGCCCGTTTCGGGGTGCACTTCGCGTTTGGCAGCTTCTTCATTTTTGTCGAGGGCCCCGGGGGCTACATTATCTTCAACGCAGGAGTACGATCCGAAGCATGTGAAGGCATCGCAGGACCTGCAGACCAACGCCTGCTGCACCATCGCCACCCCTCCCGAGCACATCAAGAAGGCGATGGCGAAGGTCCACGACAAGGTCCATGAGAAGTACCAGTGCTGCGGGCCGTGCCTTCCCGACGACCTGGAGGACCTGTCGATCCTTGACCTGGGCCGCGGTGCTGGCCGCGACGTTTGCATCGCGTCGCAGCTCGTCGGGCCCGCTGGCCGCGTGGCGGGGATCGACGCGACGCAGCAGCAGCTCGATGTCGCCGTCGAGTACAAGGACTGGCACGCAGAGAGGTTCGGCCACAGCAATGTAGAGTTCAAGCTCGGTTACGTCGAGCGGCTGAACGCGCTGGATCTCGGGGGCGCGACGTTCGACGTCATCGCGAGCAATTGCGTGATCAACCTGCGCCGTGACACAGAGGCGGCCCTGCGTGAAGCCCACCAGCTGCTCAAGGCAGGCGGGGAGCTTTCCTTCAGCGACGTGTATGCTGATAGGCGGACGCCTCAGGCACTTAACAAGGGCGACAAGTTGTGGGGCGAGTGCGTATCTGATGCATTGTATTGGAACGATTTTCACAATCTTGCCAACTAGCGCGGATTTGCATGCCCCCGTTTGATGAAAGACAACCGCCTTGCAATCAACGACCAAAAGCTGGAGGCACAGCTGGGATGCATCAAGGTCTACCCTGCTACTTACAGGCTGTGGAAGCTGGATGGGCTGGAGAGTCACTGTGGGGAGTATGGACAAGCGGTGATCTGCAAGGGCACGATCCCTCACTGTCCAGACGCATTTGCGCTGGATGGCCACCACGCCATTGAGAAAGGAACAGTGTCCCCAGCATGCGGGAACACATGGAGGATGCTTGCATACACCCGGTTCAAGCGGCACTTCAACAAGTTCATTGGGGATTTCGACGCTCATTGTGGTATCTACGACGGCTGCGGCGCGCAGGCCCCCTTCGAGAGCGCCAGGGCCGAAAAGGGAGGCGGGGGTAGTGCGTGCTGCAAAGATGTCGTGTTTTCTGTCCGCGCGGGCGCCCTGCGTCGGGATGCGGGCCCAACTCTGTTGGTAGGACCGTTTCAAGCAATGCCGCAGCTTGTCGCTGGGGAGCCTGCGTTGTGGGGGCGCCACCTGGCAAATACGGAAGCAGGCCTGTGCCCTCGCCGCATTTTTCGGGTACGGCGCGGCCGATGCCGCGCGACAAGCCCTCCGCGGCAGACCGTTGAACCAAAAAATAGTAAACAATACAAAGGGAGTCCTGATACTGATGCGGCTTAAGTTTCCAGCTTCTCCATGTGCTCCAGGGGCGAAGGCCGCTATGTACAATGCCTCCGAAGTCATGGAGCGCATCCTGAGCCAATCGTACCACAGTCAAGGCGCTGAAAGGCTACTTGAGCGACGGTTGCGCGGACATTCGAGCGTAAGTCTCCCGCGTACGGCCGCGCGTAAGCGCCTTCTTCCCCACGCGATGTGCCACCGTGGCCGCCCGCATAAGCCATTGCGTAAGGTTGCTACGCCATCGAACGCAAGACTTTCGTTGCTTGTTTTAGGCACATGACAGGCTTTGGTTTTCGGGCCGTTTCTCAAATGTGGGTCGGGGAGAACCTTTCCGTGGCCGAGGCCCGCAGTGCCCAGGAGGGCCCCTCCGTTTCCTATCTGGCACCCCTCATGGTGACACGATGGTTGCACGACGTTGTTTTCGTTCCGCCCCCCCCCTCTTTCCATCCCGGATCGGGCGAAAGGTGGGGATTCGGGGAAGGGCGGAGGTTACGAAATCTGTAGTGCGCAGTTTGTTTCAGCTCCGCCGCCCGGCGTTTTCCTCGATTCATTTGGCACTTCTGGCGCCCGGAGGTGCCACGGGAATCCGCTGCGTGAGTTTGGTGAGGCTTGGGGCTGCGCGCACACAGCTCCCAGGTAGTCTTTGCTGGCCTCTACAGGCCCTCCGGCGAGTCGGAGGCGGTCTCAACACTCCAACCCTGCGGGCGCCGCCGGAGGCGGCGCCCGGGTGTTGAGACCGCCCTTGACTATCCGAGAAGGCCTGTAGAAACCAGCAGGGACTACCAGGGGGGATGTCTGTGCGCAACGCGGAGCCCTTCCATCGCTGACCTCCCTTTGTTAACCCCTTCTCTCGTTTTAGCATCGCTCGGATGTGTGTATTTTCTCCTGGCGAGGGCCATCGAGGAGCATCATTGGGTCACATTAAGAGAAAATACATGCACGAAACCAAACAATGCACGGGGAATGGACGTCCGAGCCGTCCGGCCCGATCCCGACCATCCATCCCCTCGCATGGCCGCCCGATTGCGCGCGGCCTCGCGGCGCCTGGCGCCGCGCCCGCCGCTGCCGCCGCCCTCCGCGGCGGCGCGGCAATGGCTCGACGTGCCTGGGGGCCTTCAAAGCCTCCCCAGACATTCTCGGGTCGTGAAAAGTCTGATCGTGATTTGTTGTTGTTGCTGTTGCTGTTGCTGCTGCTGCTGCTGCTGCTGCTGCTGCTGCTGTTGTTGTTGTTGTTGTTGTTGTTGTTGTTGTTGTTGAACACTACTCCTTCTTAAGAATAATTATTGTTGGGACCCCTGGTGCACGACCCCCCCGCCGCGCCTAGGCCGCAGCCACATTTTCATCATTTTCGTGCGGAAGTCTCAGGCAAAACGGGGGCGTCCGGATCCGGTTGTGTTGTTACGATCGGTTTTCCCTTGCAAAAAATAAGCTAAAGTGGACATTTCTTGTTCTAACATAACCAAACTTCAAGAATCCCTTGCAAAAAATAAGGTAAAGTGGACATTTGCGCGCGCAAGACGAAATCCTTTCAAAACCTTAGTTTTCGTAGCGATTTTAACATAAAAAACATAAAAAAACAATGGTTTTTCAAAAAAAAAAAAAAATGTCAAAATTTCATCCCGCGCGCTCTTGCGGATTCGTAGGAAACCCAACACTTTTTAATCATTTCTGTCAAACGGGCTTTTGCGAGCAACTTTTTCGAACTTCTGCAACAACGGTTGCGCACCTGCCAGGGCCATCATCCCTGTCAAATAATACCATGCGGGACACATTCGTTTTTTCTTCGCGCGCGCACGCCGTCGTCGTCGGCCGCGGGGCCCTGAATAGTAGCCACGGTCGTCCGCATGCCACGAAGTGAAGTGTCCGAACGTCATAGGGCGGGAAGCTGGGTGTGGGTGGTGGCGAAGAGTCGTTTGGAAATTTGGTAGAGCTTGAACCGGCCCCCCCACAAAGTGGGGGTATTGCCCGCCTCCTACGAAAACCCTGGCACTGGTGAGAACGGTGTGTCCCCACGTGCTAGTAATTGTTGTTGTTGTTGTTGTCGTTTTCGTCGTTGTCGTTGTCGTTGTCGTTGTCGTCGTCGTCGTCGTCGTTGTTGTTGTTGTTGTTGCTGTTGCTGTTGCTGTTGTTGTTGTTGTTGTTGTTGTTGTTCGTGTTGTTATTGTTGCTGTTGTTATTGTTGCTGTTGTTGCTGAGTTCTCACTTCTGAAGAATAATAGTGTCCCGCTTCTTTTCTCTGACACCCGTTCGCAGCTGTACGCCCCCCCGTGGGGGTATCCACGAAATGTTGCCTCAAGGGGGTGGTGCGTGGCGGTGTTTATGGCGCGATCCATGGCCAACTTATTGTTAACCTGTTTTGGAGTTGCTGGCGCAAGCCATGGCGCAAGCTGGATCGCCACTCGCAGCGCAAATCATCGTCCTCCCTCCTTTTTGCCCCTCTCCTCCCTTCCTCCGATCCCTTCGTCCTCATTCTCCCCCCTTCTCTGCTACCCTTCGTTTTCAAGGGCTTCACCAACCATACGTGGCAGGGAATGAATCTACCCCCCACAAAGGGGGTACGATCGAAGACGAAGAGGGTGGGTAACCAGGGTTTGGGATATGCATGTTGAATGACACGCGAGCACATAAGAGCGAGCAGTCGTATCATGATTTTCGTTGTTGATGTTGAATTCTCATGTCTAACGATTCGTACATGATTTCCCTTGCCAGGCAACCGTTGTATTTTTCAAGGGCAATGTTTGTTCCGGGGCTCGCATCCTTATTTCATAAGGGAAAGTCAGGTGTCACCAAACTTGGCTGTTGGCCCCCGCTTTTCAACAACAACGCTTCCCCCTGGATGGTTCCCTACAGTGTATCCGTAAGGACTTCGCCCCATGCTGCCAGCCCCTTGTCGGATAAAAGGAAATGCAATAGCTAAATCATGAGGTTTGGGCGCCGCTGTGAAGCAGTGTCGGGACCTGTTACGGATCTGCGTATGGGGTGCCGCCGAATTTGAGAAATGTCGCAAAAAACCCATGTGCTTTTGGACCCTGACCCTAAGGATCTGCGTGACGGGTCCCGCCGAATTTCAGAAATGTGGCAAATCCCATGTGTTTTTGGACCCTGACCCTGTCGATCCACGTGAGGGGTGCCACCAGATATCAGAAATGTCGAGAATCCCCTGGGTTTTCGGATCCTGACCCTGCCGATTTGCGTGAGGGGTGCAAGCGAATTTTGGAAATGTGGCAAATCCTCTATGTTCCCGGAAAGGGCTGGGGCCCAGGGTTCTCTTTTAGTTGGTAAACCTGACCCCCGGTGCCAACTTGAAGGAGGCCGGCGGATTTTTTCCCTGATAAATATCGAGGTCGAAGGAGGCCGGCGGATTAAAATTTGAGGATGTCTCGAGCGAAACGCTTGTTTTTGAAATCCCGATCGATAAATCACAGGGTGCGGGCCACTTTTTCGTGCGTTGAGGATGTCTCGAGCGAAACGCTTGCTCCGCAGAGTTTGCCGAGGATGTCTCGAGCGAAACGCTTGTTTTGTTACGTATGTGCCCCATCAGCGCTGGCGTCACCTTCAATATGACCCCACCAGCACGACCACGCACCAGCACGACCACGCCCCAGCACGACCAAACCCCAGCACGACCACACCCCAGCACGACCACACCCCAGCACGACCACACCCCAGCACGACCACACCCCAGCACGACCCCACCCCAGCACGACCACACCCTTGCACGACCACACCCCAGCACGACCACACCCCAGCACGACCCCACCCCAGCACGACCCCACCCCAACACGACCACACCCTTGCACGACCACACCCCAGCACGACCACACCCCAGCACGACCCCATCCCAGCACGACCCCACCCCAGCAAGACCACACCCCAGCACGACCACACCCCACACGACCCCACCCCAGCACGACCACACCCCAGCACGACACCACCCCAGCACGCCCCAGCACGACCACGCCCCAGCACGACCACACCCCAGCACGACCACACCCCAGCACGCCCCAGCACGACCACACCCCAGCACGACCACACCCCAGCACGACCCCACCCCAGCACGACCCACCCCAGACCACACCCCAGCACGACACACAGCACGCACGAGCACGAGCACGACAGCACGCCCCAGCACGCCCCAGCACGACCACCCAGCACCCCAGCACGCACGACCACCCCCCCACGCACGACCACCCCCCAGCACGACCACACCCCAGCACGACCACACCCCAGCACGACCACACCCAGTCGCACCCCCGTGGAATGTTTCGTGGGGTGTCTTGTTGAGTGGTTGCCTGTTCGTGGGGTGTCTCGTGGAATGTTTCACGGGGTGTCTCGTGGAATGTTTCGTGAGGTGTCTCGTGGGATGTTTCGTGAGGTGTCTCGTGGGATGTTTCGCGGGGTGTCTCGTGGGATGTTTCGTGAGGTGTCGCCCAGTTGGGTATCGTGAAAACGTGACCATGTTGCACATGTCTATATCCCTTTCCGGGTTCGTGGGTCCATCATGTTTTTGCGCCCTGACCCCGCCGATCTGCGTCAGGGGTGCCACCGAATGTCAGAAACGTAGCAAATCCCTTGTGTTGTTGGACCTCACTCCGCCGATCTGCATGACCGGTGCCGGCAAATTTTAGAAATGTGGCAAATCCCATGTGTTTTTGGACCCTGACCCCGCCGATCTGCGTGAGGGGTGCCACCGAATGTCAGAAACGTGGCAAATCCCTTGTGTTGTTGGACCTCACTCCGCCGATCTGCATGAGGGGTGCCAGCAAATTTCAGAAATGTGGCAAATCCCATGTGTTTTTTGGACCCTTACCCCGCCGATCTGCGTGAGGGGTGCCATCGAATTTCAGAAATGTGGCAAATGCCATGTGTTTTTCCCGGAAAGGGCGCGGGCCCAGGGTTCTCTTTTAGTGGGTTAACCCCCCGGCCCCCCTGCGACTTGGGCCGGCGAAATTATTCTGCGATAAATTTCGTGCGGGAGTAGGGCCGGCGGAATTTTTTTTGAGGATGTCTCGAGCGAAACGCTTGTTTTTCCCGGAAAGGGCGCGGGCCCAGGGTTCTCTTTTAGTAGGTTACACCCCCCGGCCCCCCTGCGACTTGGGCCGGCGAAATTATTTTGCGATAAATTACATGCGGGAAGAGGGCCGGCGAAATTATGTTTGAGGATGTCTCGAGCGAAACGCTTGTTTTTCAGAATTTGTTGAGGATGTCTCGAGCGAGACGCTGGTTTTGCAGAGTTGGGGATGTCTCGAGCGAAACGCTTGTTGTCAGAATTTGTTGAGGATGTCTCGAGCGAAACGCTGGTTTTGCAGAGCTGACCGCGACGCGGAAAAGCGCCCCGTTCGCAGGAATTCCGAGGATGTCTAGCGCGTGCCGCGTCCCGCGCGCAGGGATTTCGAGGATGTCTCGACTAATTCGCTTGTTTTGCGAGGATTTCTTTGGATTTTGAGAGAATGTCTCTAGCGAAACGCTTGTTGTTTCAACATTTGTTGAGGATGTCTCGAGCGAAACGCTGGTTTTGCAAAATTGGGGGATGTCTCGAGCGGGGGCCTCGTGGGGGGCCTCGTGGGGGTCCAGAATTCAGAGGATGTCTCAGGCGAATGTTTGTTTTCACGTCCCGCTCGCAGGAATTCCGAGGATGTCTCGCGCGTGCCGCGTCCCGCGCGCAGGAATTCTGAGGATGTTGGCAGGATGTCTCGAGCGAAACGCTTGTCCCCAGCACGTTCCGTAGCGCGTCCCCTTGGCACGTCCCGCGGTGCGTCCCCATGGCACGTCCCTTGGCACGTCGCTTGGCGGGTCCCTTGAGACGTTCCGCGTCGCGTCCTCCTGGCATGTTCCCCTGTCAATTAGCTCTGGGGCAGCTACTATGTGCTGAGGCAGCTCGAGCTTAAGATCCAGATCAGTTCGGTCAGGACTCGGATGCAAAGGAGGACTCGATCCACGAGGCTATAGAGCACAATCGAGGCATAACACATCGCAATTCAGCACGGCGCAGCACAGCACAGATTTCGGCACGGTACAGCAAGATCGATACACTCAGCATTGCAACTTGGCACGTCCCTTGGCACGTTCCGTGGGGCGTCCCTTGGCGAGTCCACTTGGAACGTCGCGCGGCGCGTCCCCTGGCACATCCCGTGGCACATCCATTGGCACGTTCCGTAGCGCGTCCCCTTGGCACGTCCCGCGGTGCGTCCCCATGGCACGTCCCCTGGCACGTCGCCTGGCGCATCCCTTGGGACTTTTCGCGGCGCGTCCTCCTGGCATGTTCCCCTGTCAATTAGCTCTGGGGCAGCTACTATGTGTTCAGGCAGCTCGAGCTTAAGATCCAGATCAGTTCGGCCAGGACTCGGATGCAAAGGAGGACTCGATCCACGACGCTATAGAGCACAATCGCGGCATGGCACATCGCAATTCAGCACGGTGCAGCACAGCACAGCCCTCGGCAGGGTACATCAAGATCGATACACTCAGCATTGCCCCAGTCAGGTGTCTTTGAAAGCGCTGCCATGTGTTACGGTTCTATATTCCTTTCCGGGTTCGTGGGTCGATCATGTTGGACCCTTACCCCACCGATCTGCGTGAGGGGTGCCATCGAATTTCAGAAAGGGTTTTCTTTTAGGATGGTAATTTGTCCCTGGTGCCTCAACTGAGGTGGGCCAGCGGATTCTTTCCTTGATAAATATCGAGGTCGAGGTGGGCCGGCGGGTTAAAATTTGTGGATGTTTCAGTCGAAACACACCCCAGCACGACCCCTTCCCAGCACGACCCCACCCCAGCACGACCAAACCCCAGCACGACCACACCCCACCATTACCCCACCCCAGCACGACCATCACCCAGCACGACCACACCCCAGCACGACCTCACCACAGCACGACCACACCCCAGCACGTCCACGCCCCAGCACGACCACGCCCCAGCACGACCACGCCCCAGCACGACCACCCTCCAGCACGACTACCCCCCCAGCACGACCACCCCCCAGCACGACCACCCCCCAGCACGACCACACCCCAGCACGACCACTCCCCAGCACGACCACATCGCCTTGGTTGAGTGGTTGCCTGTAGTCGTGGAATGTTTCGTGGGGTGTCTCGTGGACTATTTCGCGGGGTGTCTCGTGGAATGTTTCCAGGAAAACGTTGAAAACGGTCGCCCGTGTCTCGTGGAATGTTTCGCGGGGTGTCTCGTGGAAGTGCCCGTCGCCCAATACGGTGTCGTGAAAACGTTTCCATGCATGCGGTTCTATATCCCTTTCCGGGTTCGTGGGTCCATCATGTTACCCTCCCCAGCAGTTCAGAGCACACACTCAGGGCATGCTAAACCTGCCCGTTTGGGCCTCCCCCCCTCGCGCTGTAAGCAGAACTGTAACAGTTGAAACTGGAAGCTGCAACTGGCACAGGGAACTGCGAAGCTTCGGCCTACAGTCTGGTGGCCCCGCAAGGGGGCTGGCGGATTCCCACATTGCGCTCTCGCGCGGGACTTCCTCACAACGTATACAGGAGTCGCGCTCTCTCGTGGGTTTTCCTTGCTATTTAGTCAAACGTCGCGCCCTCGACTCTCAAAAATCACGCTCTCGCTGTGGATTTCTAGTGATTTAAAGGCTGCCGCCTCAGCCGCCGATCCCAAAGAAGGCTGCTAGATGGCGCGGCGGTGTCATAGATTGTTCGGGGCTCTGGGGATGTTCGCCGGCCCCCTCTCTATCATAATAGGATGTATCAGAGTCGCGTCGGTGCGTCTCAGCGCTGCCTTGGCGCATCTGGGAAGATCGTGCGGGGGCGGATAGGACTCATCAGCGCATATTGAGACGTTGGCGTTATCTTAGTGGCCTTCGGCCCACGCCGCCACCTTGCCTGGTTATGGGTCTAAGGCCTCTTGTATATGCGTTGGGGTGTCGTTGGGACCCTCCCGGGGGCTTCTTAGAGGCGGTTTGGGCGCCTCGTGGGGGCCTGTTGGGGCCTCGTATCGGATCTTTTGTGCCTCTTGGAGACTTCTTGGGCGCCTCTTGGAGCCTCTAGGGACCTCTTGGCGGCGTCTGGGGGCCTCCTGGGGACTTCTCGGGGCGAAAATGGCGAGATGGGGGGCCCCGAACAGAATCCCGATAGGAGTCTCTCAGGCGGTGGGGCGTCAGACGGGGATGCTAGAACGGGGGGGGGCCGGGGGGAATACTACGCGGTGGGGAGCTCCAGGAACAGTAGTCCCGATGGGAGCGTCTCCAGCGATGGGGTGTCAGACGGGGGGGGGAACGGGGGGGGGGGCGGGCCATGGCGAGAATTGCGAGGTGGCGGGCTCCGTGAACAGTAGTCCCGCGAACCCTTCAGGCGGCGGGGCGTCGGACGGGGGGGCTAGAACCGGGGGGGGGGGCTGGGGCGAAAATTGCGCGGCGGGTTGCTCAGAACAGTAGTCCCGATGGGAATCTCACAGGCGGTGGGGTGTCAGACGGGGGGGGGGCCAGGGCCGAAATTGCGAGATGTGGAGTCCGCAGGGCACAGTTCCGATGAGAGTCTCTTGGGCGGCGGGGCGTCAGGGGGGAGGCCAAAAGGGGGGGGGGCCGGCTCGAAAATTGCGACGTGGGAGGCTCCAAGAACAGTAGTCCCGATGGGAACCTCTCCAGCGATGGGGTATCAGACGGGGGGGCTAGAACGGGGTGGGAGCCGGGGCGCGAAAATTGCGAGGTGGGTGGTCCCAAGAACATAGTCCCGAAGGGATTCTCTCAGGCGGTGGGGTGTCAGACGGGGGGTGCTAGAATTGGGGGTGGCCAGGGCGAAAATTGCGAGGTGGAGGGCTCGGAACAGTAGCCCGATGGGAACCCCTCAGGCGGTGGGGTGTCAGACGGAGGGGCTAGAACGGGGTGTGACCGGGGCGAGAATTGCGAGGGGTGGTCCCAAGAACACAGAGCCGATATCGCCAGGCGGTGGGGTGTCAGACAGGGGGGGATAGGAGGGGCCGGGGCGAAAATTGCGAGGTGCGGGGCTTCGAGAACAGTAGTCCCGATGCGAGTCTCGCAGGCGGTGGGGTGTCAGACGGGGGGGGCTGGAGCGAGAATTGTGAGTTGTGGAGTCCCCAGAACACAGCTCCGATGGGAGTCGCTCAGGCGGTGGGGTGTCAGACGGGGGGCTAGAACGGGGGGGGGCAGGGCGAAAATTGCGACGTGGGAGGCTCCAAGAACAGTTGTCCTGATGGGAAGGAACCCCTCATGCGGTGGGGCGTTAGACGGGGGGGCTAGAACGAGGTGGGAGCCAGGGCGACAATTGCGAGGTGGGGGTCCCGAAAATGTTGGCACGATGTGAGCCTCTCAGGCGCTGGGGCGGCAGACGGGGGGGCTAGAAGGGGGGGGATGCCGGGGCGAAAAATGCGAGATGGGGGGTCCCCAGAATAAAGTCCCGATGGGGTGTCAGACGGGGGGGCTAGAACGGGGCGGGAGCCGGGGCGCAATAATTGCGAGGTGGGGGGTCCCAAGAACATAGTCTCGATGGGAGTCTCTCAGGCGGTGAGGTGTAAGACGGGGGGGCTAGAACAGGGTGGGGCCGGGGCGAGAATTGCAAGGTGGCGGGCTCCGTGAACAGTAGGGGCCTCTCAGGCGGTGGGGTGTCAGACGGGACTAAAACAGGGGGGCCGGGGCGAAAATTGCGAGGTGGAGGGCTCCGAGAACAGTAGTCCCGATGGGAAGCTCTCAGGCGGTGGGGTGCCAGACGGGGGGGGTGGCGGGGCCGAAATTGCGAGATGTGGAGTTCCCAGAACACAGTTCCGATGGGAGTCGCTCAGGCGGTGGGGTGTCCGAGGGGGGGGCTACTAGAACGGAGGGGGGGCCGGCTCGAAAATTGCGACGTGGGAGGCTCCAAGAACAGTAGTCCCGATGGGAACCTCTCTAGCGATGGGGTGTCAGACGGGGGGGCTAGAACGGGGTGGGAGCCGGGGCGCGAAAATTGCGAGGTGGGTGGTCCCAAGAACATAGTCCCGAAGGGATTCTCTCAGGCGGTGGGGTGTCAGACGGGGGGTCTAGAACGGGGGGGGGCCGGGTCGAGAATTCCAAGGTGGGGGGCTCCGAGAACAGAAGTTCCGATGGGAGTCGCTCAGGCGGTGGTGTGTCAGACGGAGGGACTAGGAAAGGGATGGGCCTGGGAGAAAATCAAGGTGGGGGGTCTCCCAAGACCACAGTCCCGATGGGAGTCTCGCAGGCGGTGGGGTGTCAGACGGGGGGGCTGGACTGGGTGGGGGCCGAGGCGAAAATTGCGAGGTGGAAGGCTCAAGAACAGTAGTCCCGATGGGGGACTCTCAGGAGGTGGGGTTTCAGACGGGGACGCTACAGCGGGGGGAGACTTCCTCGCGATTCATGCAGGACGCAGCTTCAGCAATCCGCCTTCTCGACCTAGCCGCCTGGGCCCGCCTTCGCGACCAGCCCGTTAGGGTCTACCCGCCCGATCTGCCCGTCTGGTTCTGCCGCTTGTTTTCTGATCCGAGCCCCCCTCCTGCCATTCTCTCTATTGTGCTCCATCCTCCTCCCTCCCCTTGTCCCTTCCTTCCATCCGTCCTCTCTTCGCCTGCCATAGGGGCTGCGCAACATACGCGTTGCAGGTAGGAAGGAGATCGACCCCAAGGAGGTACGATCGAAGACGAAGAGGGCGGGTATCGAGAGTTTGGGAATACACGTGTTGAATGGCCCGCAATCAGACATGACCGATCAGTCTAAAACTGTTGTTGCTGTTGCTGCTGCTGGTTTCGCTGTTGCTGCTGTTGTTGCCGTCGTCGTCGATGGTGTTGTTGTTGTTGGTTGTGGTGGTGTTGTTGTTGTTGTTGTTGTTGTTGTTGTTGTTGTCGTTGTCGTTGTCGTTGTCGTTGTCGTTGTCGTTGTGGTTATGGCTGTTGTTGATGTTGATGTTGTCGGTGATGTTACTGTTGTTGATGTTGATGCTGCTGCTGATGATGCTGATGTTTGTGTTGTTATTGTTGTTGTTGATGGTGTTGTTGCTGTTGTTGCTGTAGTTGTTGGTGTTGTTGTAGTAGTTGTTGGTGTTGTCGTTGTTGCCGTCGTCGTCGTCCTTCTTGCTGCTGATGTTTCGTTTGCTGTTGGTGTTGCTGTTGTCGTTGCTGATGTTGTTGGTCGTTGTTGCTGTTGTTGCTGCTGCTGCTGCTGTTGTCGGTGAACTTTTAGTACTGAAGATTAAGTGTTGTTGATCCCCCCTCCGGTGCACATTGTATTTTTCAATTGAAGTGCCCCTCGCGGCGCTCGCACCCGATTGCCTTATCAGAGAAAGTCTTCCTCCTCAAATTGTGCCCCTGGCCCC